>MU375920.1:0-417691 GCA_022495235.1 Xylaria curta | reverse complement strand
ATTTATAAAATATATATAAAAAAATATAATAATTATTATTTTAATTATATAAACTTTAAAATAATTATTTTATTTATTTATTTTGTTTTTAATTAACTTTAAAGTTTTAAATAGCTTTAAAACTAAAAAGTATATTATAAATAAATAAAACTTATAAAATCTTTATTAATTAAAAAATTAAATTAATTATAATTTAAAAAATTTGTAGTATAAATAATAAGTTTAAAATTTTTTTTATATAATTAAAACTTAATTTTTAAATTATTTAAATATACTTAAGTAGATCCCTTTTAGAAAGTGCACTGGTTTACTTTTACTACATGATCGCAGACCTACAAATCCGTGAGACATACGCCCGAATCTGTCCCCGGTGCGACGGACCACAATTCGCCTAGGAACTTTAGTTGCCCCAACCTTCTGAGTGACTCCGGATCAAGGTAAATTTCGAGGCCCATGTTCTCCTGACCTAACCAATACACACGAAAGATGACATATATGGTGTCAGTGTTTCCAGCCCCGTTGGTATTGTCTTGCATCTGCGAGGCGTTAGTTTTTCTTCTCGTCGCTGATTTGCACCTGGAGCTAGCTCTCACTCGCTGGTATTGAGCTTTGCTCATGTAGAATGGTGTATCGCAAGAGCCGGTGGTATATTTTACCTCGATATAATATTGGGGTCGTTTCCCTTCCCAGGAATCTCGAGCGAGGAACCCGTTGCCGATAAGCTGACCTGTCAGCGTACTCTGGGCGTCCCAATATACGATGTCGGAAGTCTCTCGCCCACGCCATTCTTCCATGTCAGCGTATTCCGGGTGAGGGATCACATATTTTCTCATGTTGCTCTTCCAGTTGTTCCTGCTGAATCCGGGCAATTTAGATAATAGTTCGAAAGCCTACCAAACACAGATTAGCCAGTTATTTCTAATAGGGGGAATACTGATGCAATACTGAAGCTTACATATAGTTCTCCGGCAGCACCCACTTTGCAGTCCCTTTCAATCTGACTTGCAGAGTGCAGGCCCAAATCTACTGCATTGTATGTGGAGCCTGGTAGTTGTCCCGTGTTGGGTTCACCATGAACCGGAAGACTGTCTTGCCTTCCTGTGTTAATGACTCTGCTTAAGGTTTCCATGTAGAGATGGTTAGTAGCGCCATCTCGGGTGGGCGTAAGGGGCTCAAAAGACGGCGATAGGGCAGGTTGCTTGTGAAAATTATTGATGTAAGATATTGGTCTCTCCGACTGGTAGAAACTAGCTCTGCTCGAAGCAGTGTCACTGCGATAGGTGACCCGCACGCTCTCCGCGGCAGAAACGGGCGTAGAAATCTCATCACGTACCGAATAATCCTCGTCGCCAATACGAAGATTCAGGATGCCCTCGGAAGCTGTACCAACTGGTGCCAACCGGCGTTAGCGGTGGCTGTAACTGCAGGTGGCTGAGATGCAGACCTGCATCTTGTTAGAGGCTGAGATTTTATATTTTAGCTGTAATATTCTTACAGATTATGCTTTTCCTTTTTTATATTCGAACTTTCTTTATCTTTTATAGTAGGTTTTCTTTTATTCTGTTGTAAACTATTTATTTTAAGCAGTATTATCGGTAAGTTATTTAATAGTTTTTAATAACGATATAAAAAGACGATGCAGTTGTAAACATATTGCTTACAACATTAGCGTCGAAGATCTTATTATATTTTAAAGAAGCTGGAGACGTTTATGCTTTTTGTACTTTTCGCGCTTTATAGTACTTTTCGAAGGCGTTAGTGACTTTATTTCGAGCATTCATAGGCCTTCGAGCTTCAAGTGCAGTCAGGAAATCGATTATGATCAACATAATGCCGTTCTAAAATTCCCTACAACGAAGATGAATTAGCTATGTCGGTTGGCCGGCCAATCTTGGATTATAATAATAGAGCCCTATAGTCATAGCCATGGGAAGTGCTGTCCGCTATAGTGGCACGGAAGGATGAGTCTTACAGAGGAAGCGAAACGGGTTGAAGAAGGGTATCATAAATCTATGATCCACGTACTAGTCTATCGACATTCGTGTGACAAGCGCTTGGAACACGAGATTTAATTGGACTAATTACAATAATGCAACGGTCTCACCGGTTCTGAGCAATAGAATGGGATGTCTTCCGTGTTATAGGCAATGCCCAATCTGTTGATTATTACAGCGCCATAGTAAACTTCGCGATTTGTATTATTGTGCTACTAAATTGTTTTGGTAGGTACACAGAAATGAAATGGAAAAGAAAACACAATTTATTTAAAGAATACATTCCTAGGCCACGTTAGAGACTCGCGTCGATATTGAAGATAAAAATAAGCTTGATCCGTTATTAAAAAGGAATATTCCATCTTCAAGGTAATTCTCGGCCATGGGGCCCCTTGGATAACATAAACCCACTTACTTTTTCCCACCCACAGCTTGAACAACACTACTATACCATAGTAAGATCCGGGGAGTATCCGAGTTAATATCAGCTTTAACGATCTTGATTTCTCCAGTTTCCGCTAGGTTCTGGAGTTGAACTCGATAGTCCTCTGTCTTGAGCCGATCGGATGCATCTTTGTCTCTGGATCGATTACTATGCTCTAAGATTTCTGCTGTCGCGTCTGAGACCGTCTGAGAGATGACGTGCCAAAAGTTGTCGACCAAGGTGTATCTTGAATACATGATGTATAGCGTCGTAATCACCATGATGCATATAAGGTTGACTAGTGTCAAAGCTACCACGACACTCAACCCTATACGGCGGAGTGGAACAGTAACAGTGGCAGTATCAACAATCTGGACAGGCAGCAATACAGTAAAATATGCGATCAACTGATCGTGGATGCTTTGGACAAGCATAGTGTGAACGGTCTGAAGAGCCACGGAGGCCCTGTGCGTAGTTGTAATGATGTCAGAAAAGATTTTCGAATATTCCCTCGCAGAAGTGGCATAATCGCCGGCGCACACATCGCAACCAGGCAATGTTGTGTTCGGATATACATGGTTATCCGAAAACTCGATGCCAGAGGTAGTTTGCTGGTATAATGGGACTTGGCCATGATCCAGGGCGCCGTACACGAAATCATCCCGATCCTGGATCTCTTGAATTGTAAACACACCTCTTTCTGTCAAATTCTGTATTTTTGGTTCTGCCCCATAGAATCGTCGAAGGCTTGCTGTGTCAGCAGTAGTAGCGTTATGTCCCATGCTAGGCTCAATCAGGTCCGTTTCTGTGCTTAGAGAAACGTTGGGTAGCATAACATTCATAGACTTGAAACAAACAGTCATGTTGATAAAGCGGTCCGAACCAAAGTTAAAAGTCCGCCATTCTTCTTGCACGTTAGACTGAGGCAGCTCTACAGTCGTGTTACCCAGTGATGCCCATACGTCATCATCAAAATTAGTACTGAAAACGAGTGTGACAGTAGCCGCTGTCGTCCAAGGGTCTTGATCTATGTGCCATGGAGACGATAAGGGTGCCTCAAAATTGGACATGGGCATGCAAAAAGAGTTGACGATAGGCTCGTAGACTCCTCCGTATCCGTAGCTGCCCGGTACAGAACAATCGAAGTAAATATCATCAAAAAAACACTTTTCTGAGTCACACGTGTTTGAGGGAGTAATGCCAGCTCTCCTAAAAGTGTCTTCGTACAGAATTTTGCCCGTCATGTATCCATAGCTTCTATCTACGGCTGAACTTGAGGAGGGTGTTGTGTTCGTGAATCTTACTCCACCAGAAACCGTTGGTGGCATGCATGCTACTCGAGAGCTGAGCACAAGTGAAGGGCCTTGGTAGCTGCGTAAAGTAGTTCTGTCTTCACTTTTGGAAAAGGGAAGCATTGCATGACGTTTTAGTCCAGTGTCGCTTAAACCAAGAGAGTTTGGATCTGCAGAATAGCCTGTATATAATTCACCAAATAAAGAAAAGTCACGGGGCGGCATCGACCATTGAACAACAGGGGCTGCACTTTCGTTGCTTTGTAGCAGACCCGTCTGGAACTCGCGGGGAAATCTGACAAGTAAGCGGGCTTGGAGATCAGAAAAGAGGATCGTCGAGGAGAATTGCATGGCGATGTTTCCAAGGGCAAGAAGTAGGATAAAAAATCCTTCAGGGTGCAGAAAAAGATGCCGTGAGCCTTTTTCGCCCCAGATCTGCTGTATAAGAATCCGAGGTGCAGAATTGACGCTTCTGAGGATGGATAGTGGTGCGACTCTCGATCGCGCGATTGAACGGCGTTCGAGGACTAACGCGGCAACTAGTGATGTGCATATTGTTGTTTGTGCACCAATCGAGAACCGAAGGATTACGGACGAAAGTGTGATGAGTTCAGGTAGCCGACCCGAGAACATTATTGATCGCCATGCAGAGCTAGCATGTTGCCCGTCTAAAGTATGTCCCTGACCGGTCCACAAGAAGATGAGAAAACCAACAACAGCGCAGTTTGTGATTGTTCCACCAATGATGGCACCGAGATTCCACCATCCGAGAGATTTGCTTGTCGACCATTTTGCATGCTGGATTTCCAAAGATGGTCCAAAGTGTGATACTTCAGAGAGAGGATTAAGTTCTTTATCGGAGTTCAATGCATTTTTTTCTGGTTTGATAGGCCCTTGAAATTGTGTTCCGTGAGGGCGGTTTTCATGACTTTCGGAAAAATGTGGCGTATGATTTTGTGTTCGTGTGGAAGGGACCGACTCCATTTCTGGTATTCTCGGCGATGGAGATACGGCAGTAGGAGAAGGCAAACTTCCATCTTCAACCCTGTTTTCATGGGTGGGGACAGTTTCGCAACCATGATTATTCATTGTACTAAGAATAGAAAAGAGTGCGAAAAGAAACGACGGGTGAGTGAGTTTGTAGTGTGTACGTCTTCCTCTGTTGTTGATGGTACTAGTAAGACAATTGGGAGTAATGAGTGCGCAGGGTTTTTCCTTCTTCATATACTCTTAAGGCTTTACTGGTATTGGATATAGCCTAGAATAGTATTTGGAAGAACTCTACAGAGTTCTTAAATGCTTCCATAATGTGAAATCTAATAATACCTATGACGGTGCAACCTAGGAGACCATTGAGCTTTGGGGGCCTGAGTCACACAATTGAGAGGGCCGGGCGAAGCTGCATGCCCAAATACGACAGCGGAAAAGTTGTACGGGCTGAATATGCTGGAATGAAGGTCCCGATACATAGTTAAAACTATCTTATATGAGGTTATTCAGCCCTTCCGTGGGGCATATGAACGAGAAGTTTAGAATACTAACGAATTTCTATATAATACCCTGATTGAATCTGAATAGAGGTAAGGAACTTGGTGGCCACGCAGAATATTGCTTGGAGCAGTCTCCAAGCCCTCATTTAGCCCTTGCTATATGCCAATATTATTCTCGCTTTTACTTGCATCAGTGGGCCCCATGAAGTTCCATCTGCAGAGTCGTCTATTGAGAGCTATCGCTAACGGCGTTATATTTAAACCATTAGTTATTTATAACATGCAAAAAGAAAGAAAGAAAAAAAGAGGGGAGAAATCGGATACGTGGTGGGTGACATCCAAACCTCCGCAGGGTACAAGATGGCTTAAGGGAGCACTCCAAAATGATACTCTACTTCGGTGAATTCATGGGGTCGGGGATCGTTCACGACTTTTACTACTGTAAAGCGAGATGGGAAACAATTATTGATTGGCAATACTCCCATCTATATATAGCATCGCTTATCTATGTATTTTGGAGTTATGCTAAATACAATTGGTCCCTCGAATACTGAAGAACTAAAAGCCTAAAAGACTCGTAGCTGTTGCTTACCTTAACAACGGCATTCTTTTGTAAGGAAGGAGCCTGGCTGGGGCTCAGCCTGCGTAGCGGGAGGCTGTAGCCGACAGCAGCATCTGCAAGGAAACTGTGCCCATGTTGATCAGTTTTTCCATCACATTGCTTACTAAATCATGCATTCCTGAGACATAAATGGGCTGTGGCAGCCTGCTTGTAAAGTTTATCATTGCAATGTTAGCTTGGGATGTTAGAGCGGCTGGTTTATAGCCAAGTAATTATTTCGCTTAACTCAAGTACGTAGTCCACCACGCTCGTATTATCTTGAATCTCAGCATGTGCATTCTCGAAATGTCTTCGATGAACGAAGCTGACAAGACATCCTGGCACGCCGTCTTCCACCTTGGTTCTAAACAGCACCTAGGGACCGGTGAAATATTACCAGCAATATGAATATAATCACTCGATGGCTTTACGGCCTATTCTCTGCAACAAACCGCAAATCGATATTGGAAGGGGTTTGGAGGTCGTTACTGTTCTGGAAGTAGACGAATACTTCTTTGCCGGACGCCCAAATACCGTTGCTAATGGAACGTTTTTATATCTCTTTATGTCTACATAAATTCTTGGGCTTTGATTGACTGACCTGTTGAAAAGCTGCGTAACTTGTGAGTGCTAGTCTTCTAACGTTATGGACGATTTCATTCACGACTTAACACTATATTTCAAATCTTTCGTGACCCGTTCCAAGATGTCCCTGTCCGAGCACCAGCGAAGTCCATAACCTGTCAGAATAGCAAGATCGTTTGTACCGTAGTGTCGCGAGATGAACTCCCTGGGATACGTGTTCATTTCTATTGAATATGGCATAAACACGGCCAAGCCATGCTAATAGGAATTGCTTCAACGTTTAATCTTTTTATAAGAATAAACTTGAACACAAATTTGATTGCATAGATTAATACGCCTGTTGTCAATTGGTTGTTGCTCATTGAAGTAACTTGTAGTGGCTATATACATATGAAATTAACTGTGAAGTACCTACCACAAGTGTGGAAGGTATAGGCAACAGTGCATATAAAGATCTTTATATCTGGCCTAGCTTTAAATAACATACACGTTCGCATGGGTAGTCGTTACCGTATTTTACGGTCTTGAGACTGTAGCTGCCTGGTTAGAAGGCTACAGCTTCCCCACTCGTTTACTGTGGGTAAATTGTGTACTTATTGGAAAGCTTTACCTTTCCCGAACACGTATTGGCAGGGACAATTAAGTGTGAGGGAAAGCGAAGCTTGAGAAATTAACACCAGACCCCCTAAAACTCTATAAAAGTGGGATGAATTCCTATTGGTCTAGACGAAGTCTGCAGTTAGGTACCTAGGGTATACCTAGATATGCATCTATCACTAAAATTGAAATGCGCAGCATTTCAATTTTCATCGTATTTAAAATGGTAGCTTTACTATCAACGGTAAAGCTTTCCATTTTAGTGACAGCTTGCCTGGCGCTACTGTGACTTATCACTTTTCTCACACAACAGGTAGACAAGACCCCTCCGAGTCTTTTACAATTCATTCAGCTTTTGCCCACTTCTTTTTGATCCATCGTATCTCATACCTAAGTTAGTCTAGCAATGACAGCGATGCGGGGTAAGCTTCAGAGGAACTGCGGGTGGCTGAGATGCAGACCCGCATCTTGTCAGAGGCGGAGTTCTTACATTTCAGCCGCAATATTCTTACAAGCTATGCTATTCTTCTTTATATTATTCAAAATTTCTTTTAAACGCTACACTAATAGCTTTTCATTCTGTATTAATTTACTTGTTCTGAGCAGTTCTATCGGCGAATTATTGAGGGGTATACAGTAAAGATGCAGAAAGACGAAGCAGTTGTGAACATATTACCCGCAACATCGGCGTCGAGCATCTTACCACATACTAGAGAAGCTGGAGATCCCTATTATGATGGAGACGTCTACGATGCAGTTCCACTTGCCATTTCAAAAGAATGGGAAATCAATATGTAAGTACCTATGATACGGAGAAGCTTAGGCGTCATATTCAAAATCATCTTATACAGAAAGGGTCACTGATTTAAAGTTAGAGTCGATTATCCCTATCTTCAGTTCATTAAGTCAATCTCCACAGCATGGCCTCACCTCAGATACCTAGCAGACTTCATGGAGGTTAGTACTATACCACTGAAATGGGAGGCTATTCGCAACAATAAAGCAGAAAGGCAAGAACGAGCTCAAAGGACAAATGTTTCAATTATAGACTCTTCTTCGACGGGGGCTCCCCTCAATCAGAACAAAGTCACTAAATGGGGTAAACTGGAAATGTCCCTTGAAATGAAGTCTATTGAGAATACAACCATTCGAATGATCCTTGTCGAAGATCTTTCGAGACAGGTGATTGAGATACTGGGGGCAAAATTTGATATAGATCCGAATTTCTTCCGCGACCATATAGATGACTATTCGTGGTATAACATTCGAGATCGATGGATGGTTCCTCCGAGTCTGACAGTGAGTGTTCGGCGCCAGAAATGGATCAGAGTTCGATTTGTGAGACTACGGTATTTCAGGACGAAAGAACTTCTACAAAAGGCCAGAGAAGAATCGGCAGAATTCAACATATATAGAAGACCAGAAGACGACCTCAATCAATGGCCCGAGATCGATGGCGAAGGTGTAGTAGGATTAACTAGAACGAAAGTCTCCATGTGGGTGGACTACAGCAGCTCTGAAAACGACCGGGCACTAGGTAACTCCACGCCTAAATCAAACTTTCAAATACATAGCTAACCGCAGCTTGCTCAACTCAGGAGTCATGCTTGTTGATCCTACCGTCAAGGAAGGCTATCCCATGTGGTATGGATATCGAAACTGGGCCCCTACTCCCAGCTTCCACAGCCGACTTAAGCCACCTCCGCATGGACCGCCTCGTACATCCTTGTTTGAAGATCTTGACTACTGGATACGGAATAACTCCCGGGTTTCTTCGTCAGATAATTCTTCTTACAGGGACCCAGCCACCATCGCCCTCGAACCCATGATATCACTAATATGTGGAGAGTGGCTTATTATATGCGAATACATCAAAACACGCTTGGGACAGATCGAATGGCGGCTGAACTATCCTAATGAGTTTCGAGTGGACTCAGACTTGGTCCACCTCTCATTAAGCCGAGTTCATATGTGGCAGAGACTCATCCCACTCTACAGAGAAATGGTGAGCGAGGCATTGAGCAGCACTGTCACACTCGTATCCGCTCTCAACGCCGAGAGCGCCAGCGGCGCAACGAACTCTTTTAGCAATGTCACTGCGGATCTGGAAGAAGTACTCAATAAACTAACCGAGCTGGAACGCCGAAATGAAAAGATCATGGGCGCCATCGCAACAGTGATCTCGATAGAGGATACTCGGATTGGACTTCGGGAGAACAAGAATATGGGACGCTTGACATGGCTAGCAACTATTTTTCTCCCTTTAACATACGTAACCGGGCTGTTCAGCATGCAAACTGATATCACGACTCTACGAACCACATTCTCCTGGTATTTCGGCATAGCTATACCAGTAACTGTGGCTGCATTGTTGGTTGCGGTGTACTTAAATCGGTACTCTGAAAGAGCTAAGCGAACTTCTCCCTCAATGGAGAAGCTTAGCATGAAAAAGAGCAATTAAATTGTTTGTTGCCTATGCATATGAGACTTTTATTCCCATAGCGCGTACAGTGTATTGTGCATTGAAATGGCCACGGGTAACCTATATACCGCTGAGCCTAAGATCTGAATATTGGCTATCCAAGATTGGTAAACTCAGTGACTTCAATGAGCAATCTCATGATTGCATAAAACAGTAGATATTCAAGTAATATTTGGATGAAATGAACGACAGAATAGCTAAGTTTTTACAATCTGCCTCCGAAAGCCCCCCAAAGCCCCCTGTGAATGATTAATGTGTTGAAATAAGGGAGGCTAGTACACTCCACACCCCTGTATTGATGTATATAAGCCTACTACATCCCCCAGAGCCTTACGGCTCCTTTACTTTTTCTTTAAAATTATTCTGAATATATTATTGCTTACTTATACGCTTGTACATGTTTCTACTACTTTTAACAGGTTATAAGCCCAAAACAGCTTACTTATATTGTTTTTAACAAAAACACTACTTTAATATATCGATTAAATATATATTTATTGCTTTTTTTTATAAGCTATTCTTTTATTTATTTTTTAAGCTTAATAAAAGCAGAACATGCTATTTAAAATTTTAAAAAATGTTTTTAATTTTAAGTTTAGTATTTTAATTTTATAAACAAAAATATTAGCTAAAAAATTAAACTTTTATTAATAAAAACTTTAATTTAAATAAACAAAATTTTTTTTTATTATATATTTAAAAAAATAATAAATAAAATAGCTTTATTTTTTTTTGCAAAATGTATTAAAATATACATTTTTTAATACTTGCTACATGTTTTAACTGTTATATTAAACTAAATTAAAAAAAGTTTTTTTATTAGCTTTTTAATTTTTATATTTTTAACTTTTTTTTTTAAAAATTTTTTTTTTTTTTTTATTATTATTTAATAACTACAAAATTAATAATTATGTTTTTAAATATTAGTTTTTATTTTTTTAAAACAAAACTTTTTTTTTATTTATTATTTATTAAATTTTTTAATAAAAATAATTTTTTATACTTTATTATTAAATTAAGTTTTATAGTACTTATTTTATTTTTAAAAAATTTTATTAATAATAATTTTTTTTTTTTGTTTATTAAATTATTACGTAATTTATTATTAAATTTATAACTTATATTTTTTTTTTTTTATTATTAAACAATTTAAACTTATTTAATTATAAGGTTATTACTTTTTTTTATTGCTTTTTTAGCTTTTTGTTATTAAAAGCTTTTATTAAACTATTTAATTAAATATTCTTTAAACTTTTAAGCTAACTAAGTTATTAAAACAAAGCAGCAAACTTTTTTTTTAACTTAAATATAATAATTAATACTATTAAGCTTTACTTAAAAATATTTTAATAATATAATTAAAATAAGCACAAAAATTAAAACCTTTTTAATAAATATTATTAAAATAAAGTTTAAAAAAAACTATATTAAGTTTATTAAAAAAATAATAAACTATTTATTAATATATAAATATAGCAGGTTTTTGCTTAAAAAAACTTAAATTAAGCGTTTTATAAAACGTTTAAAAAAAAAAAAAAAACAACTTTTTTAACAAAATAAAAACTTAAAAAAACAAACAAAATAAAACTTATATAATAATTAAAAATTGTTTAAGGCTTAATATTTATGTTATAATATAACTTATTAATAAAAAAAAGTTTAATACTATTAAACTTATTTAAAAAAAAATTTTAAAGCTTAAGCTTAAAAGTAGTGCTACTTTTTAATTATTAATTTAATAATAAAACAGTGCTACTTTAAAATTTTACAAAAATAATATAACTAAGTTAGCTATAAAGCTTTATATAATTTAAAATAAGCTATTAAAATTAAACATATTTTGCTTTATTAATAAACTTATATTTATTAATAAGTTTTTTATTTGTTTAAGCTTAAATTTTAATATATTTTTTACTGTTTTTTATTAATAATATAACTTTATTTTTAAGCAAAATAAAAAAAGTATTATTATTAAGTTTGTTATAACATTTAATAATGTTATAATAACTGCTTAATATAAATAGCAAAATTAAAAGCTAAAATAAGCTAATATTAATTTATTAGCAACTTTTAATAAAAGCTTTAAATATAAATATTATAATAAAATGTATTTTATATTTAAATATTATATTAAGTTTTTTTATTTAATATTTAAAGGCTTTTTTAAACAAAAGGCTTAAAAGGCTTAAAAAAAACAAAAACGTAATAAACTAAAAAAAAAAAAAAACAATGCAAAAAATAAAGCTTTTAATATATTATTAGCTGCTATAAACAGCATAAGCAGCAAAAGCTTTAATTTTAGCTTTGTTAATTTTAACCTTGCTGCTAGCACTATTTTTTTTATTTTTTTTAAACCGAGCTTTTTAATTAATATGTTTAATATTAATATAAAGCTTAATATATTAATAGCAAGTTTTTTACTACTAAATCTTAACTTTTTAAGCTTATTTTAATACGTTTTTAAAAAGTTTTAAATAATAAACAACCTATAAAAATTCAGCTTAGCTAACTTTAATAACCTTTTTAATAAAAAAGTAGTTATAAAGCTAAAATTTATATTTGTAATAAACTTTAGTTATAATTAATATTTATTTTATAATTATAAAAGCTTTTTAAGCATAAAAAAATATATTAAACCAAAAACCTTAAAAATAAAAAAAAAAATAATAATACTAAAAAAAATTAATAACTACGTTTTTATTTTAATAATTAATAATTAAAAAAAGCATATAATATTTTATAATATTGTTTATTACTTTAAAACTAAAGTTAATTTTATTTTAATATTTTAGTTATTAAAAAAAAAAACTAAATTTTTTTTTAAATAAAATAAAGCTTTTAATATAAAAAGCAAAAATTGTTTTTTTATTGCTTAAACTATTAATAAATTATATTTAATTAATATTTTTAATAGTAATATTAATATTATAGTTTTAAACGTTAGCTTTTATACTTATTTTTTTTTTAATTTTAATATATAAGTTTAATACAAAAAGCTTAACTACTTAAATAATTAAAAACTGCAACACTTAATAAACTGTTTAATTAAAATTTTTTTTATTTAAAAGTACTGTTTTTATAAAACCTATATTAAAAAACAAATAAAAAAAACTTTTTATTAAAAAAATCTACAAAAAAGTATATAAAAGCTTAAATTATTATATATAAATTTTATTAATATGTTAATTAAAAAAAATCAAATTATAAAATACAATTAATTTATTTAATAAATAATTATTTATAATAACTTTATTAAAATAACTTAAGTATTTTTTATAAAATTAATAGCTAACTTTTTTAAAGTGTTTTAAACTTTTTTTAATTAAAAAAAGCAACTAAAGCAACACTGTTACTTTTTTATTTTAAATTAAAAATTAATATTTATTAGCTATACTTTTAAAGCAATATGTTATAATTAAAAAATAACCTTGTTTTTTTTTATAATAAATTAATATTAACAAAATAGTATTATAAAAAAAACTATAAGCGTATTAAAAAATATTATATAATAGCTGCTTATTATAATTAATAAAAACAAGGTTAATATTAAATATTAGCTTGTATTAGTTTATATAGCTGCTTATTTAAAAAACTTTCATTTAATTATTAAGTTAAAAAATAAAACATTATATAAAATATAGTATAAAATATTTTTAAACCTAGTATACTTTAAAATAGTTAAAGCTTAAGGCTTTTATTTTTTAAAAAGCAAAGCATTTATTTTTAACAAAAAAATTAAGCTTTATATTATATTAAGCTATTAAAACAAAAGCATTATAAATTATATTATTTTTTTAAATTTTAGCAAAGTAATTTATATTAATAATGTTTTTTTTAAAAAACAGCACATATATATTATTATTAAAAATTAGTTACTAACCTAAAAAACTATAAATTTAAATATTAAACCTTATACTTTTTTTATAGTTATAAAAACTAAAAAATTAGCTTTTAATAATAATGTTTTATAAAATATTTAAAAAAAAGTTAAGTTTTAAATAACCTTAGATTTAAAAAAGCTAACTAATATTTATTTATTAAAGTTTAAAAAAAATAATAGTTTTTATACTTATAAATAATAAAATAATAATAATAGCACTAGCATTAGCAATAATAATAATTATAATAATAATTATAATAGTACTGCAACTTTTTTTTAGCTTTTTTAGTTAATTAACTTTAAAAACAAAAAGAACTTAGCAGTTAATACTAAAAACAAAAAAAATTTAACAAACTATAATATTATAAATTTTAATAATAATAATAAACTATTAATTATTATGCTTTATAATTTTAAACCTAAAAATAAGCTTGTAGCAATATAAAATTATATTATAGTAATACTACTTTTAAAAGTTTAAAAGAACTATTTTAACCTTTGTTTAAAAATAAGCAAACAAAAAAAAATTAAACTACTATTAATTAATCCAGTACATAAAGCTGCTGCAGCGTTTAATAAAGCAGACCTATTTTAAGTAATAGTTTTTTTTATAAGCATTATATATACGTTTTTAACAACTAAAATAATAAAACTAAAAACACTTTAATAAGCTAAAAATAGCGCTTATTAATATAGTTAGCATAAAAAAATAAGCAATAAATATAAGTTTTTAATTAATAATAAAACATAAATAATTTATAAGCTGCTGCTAAAAAAAAAAGTTTTTTTAAAAAAATAGGTTTTTAAGCTAAAATAAAAGCTAAATAGCTTTATTATTTATTACAAAGCTTAATAAGTAATAAAAGGCTTTAAATAAATAAAAGGCTTAAACTATAATAAGACCTTTGTTTTAGTAATAAAGCTTATAAGCTATAAAGCTATTTTTGTTATTATTGCAGCTTTAAACTTTAAACTTAAACAAATAAACATTAAAACTGTTTTTTTTTACAAAGAGGTTAATAAGAAAATATATATTAAGCAGCTTTTTAAATTTAATAATAAAATAAATTAAGTTTATAAGCTTAACAAAGCTTTATATAACTTAAAGCAAACATTTAAAATATAATATAAAACGTTGTTTATTTTTTTAAAAACTTTAAAATTTATAGCTTTAAATGTTAACATTAAAGTGTTCACTAAAAAATATATATATATTACTATATATATAAACAATCTTTTAATTATAGTGACAGCATGGTGGCTTGTGTGGTGGCTGTGCCCCACACCAGCCCCATACTGCCATTTACACCAACAGGAATACTGCCGGCTTTCGCCGCCTGTATTCACTGCGCTGCGCGCGCACGCGAATACTTACACCTGTGTGTAATTCTGTAGAGTAGTTTCTTTTCTTCTTTTTTCTTCAGCTTAGATTTTTCGTACAAATACAGCATATTTGCCGCGGAGCCCTGCCTTCGTTCATGTGCCCAGTGCAACAATTATTACTTTTTTAATAAAAAAAGTTAACAAAATAAAAACAGCATTATATAATAAATTTAATATAACTAACTTTAGCTTTTATTTTTATTATTTAAACATAACTATTAAAAAAAACTGCTTTAATTAAGCAATTTATTTAAATTAAAATGCTTATATTAAAAAAATGCTTTAAAATTTTAATTTTTAAAAAGCTAAGCTAAAAAATACTTTAATAAAAGCTAAGCTATTTAATTTATTATTAACTAACTACATAGCTACTATAAAAAATAAGGCTTAATATATAAATGCTATAGGTTTTTTAATGTATGCTATATTAAAAACTTAACTAGATATTGCTTACGCTATGTTTTTTTATAGCCGCTTTATAACAAAGCCTAATAAAGCCTGCAAGTTAATAATAAAACGTATATTTAAATACTTAAAAAAAATAATAAATATAAAGCTTGTTTATTACAAAAACTTTTAAAAACTAATAAGCTATATTAATGCTAACTATGCTAAAAATTAAAAAACTTAAAAGTTAACTTTTAAATATGTTTTTAATATTAGTAGCAGCGCTTTTAGCTAAAGCTTTAAACAGCAAGCTATTATATTATTATTATTTTATAAAACAAAATATATTAATTAAACGTAGGCTATTAAAAAAGCAATATAGCTAAAGCTTTTTTTTAAAACATTAAACGTTATTAAAAATATAAAAACTACTATTATATATAATAATAATTAAAAAGCTATAATATTAACTAAAAACCTATTATATTATATTAATATTAAGCATATAATTATTTAATTAAAATTTATATATAAATAATAAGCTGTTAAAAATATTAAATTATAATATATTTTTATTAATTAATAAATAATTAATAAATTAACTAAAGCACTATTAAAAAACAAATTTTTTGCTTTTTATATTGCTTTAAGCTTAAAATAAGTAAAAATCTTAAAAAAAAGGCTTAATTATATAATTAGCACTAAATAAAAGATTTTTTTGTTATAATAACTAAAGTTTAGTTTTTTACTTTTAATAATAAAACAAAATATTATATTTAAACATTTAAAACTTTTATATTTTTATTTAACTATTTTTAAAGCACTTTATTTTAATAATAATAAAAGTTTTAACTATTAATATTATAAAAAAATAATTATATTAATAAACTTAGTTAGCTTTTTTAATAAACCTTTAAAAAATCTTAAATTAACTAAAAACAAACTAATTATACACTTAGTTTAATATTATAATTTATTACTATTTTTTAATGTTTTATATATTTATTTAAAAACTATTACTTATAGCTGCTTTAATAATAAAAAAAACTAAAAAGTTAATAAAATAATACTAAATACTTATATTAAAAATACTTTTAATAATTTTTATAATTTTAAAAAAAATAATAAAAAAATTTAACTAAGCCTGTTTAATATACTTATTAATTAGCTAATAAAAAACCTATAAAAAAATGCTAAATAGCACATATATATAGTAGCAATAATAACTAACCTTGCTAAAAATAAAATTATAATGTTTTAAAACTATAACTTTATTAAAAATATAATATTAAATTTATAAGCAAAAAATGTGCTTTAAAAAAAGCAGCGGACTTTTTTAAAGTTTATTTTAAAAAAAGTTTACAAACTAAAAATATAATATAATATTAATTTATTTATAAGTAGTTAAAATTAGTGCTTACTTTATAGTATGCTTTAATTTTATTAATAAATTAAAATTAAAAATTAATTTTATTTTAAACTTAATAACTTTAAAATAAGCAATTATATTTAATTAACTAAGTAATTTTTATTTATTAAATTTAGCTTGTATTTATTTTTATTTTTTTTTTTTTATAAAAGTTTTTTATAAGTTTAGCTAGTGCTAAAAAACTTTAAACAAAATAAATTAATAAACTAAAGCTTTAACAATAACTTTTAAAATAAGGTTTTTATAAAAAAACTAAATATTAAAAACAAAAAAAAAAGAATAATAATATATTTAGTTGTTTTTTTTATTTTTAATATATATTTAGCTATGTTTTTTTATTTTAAATATTAAATTTATAAGTATTAACAATAAATATTAAAGTTTAAATTTTTTAAAACAAAACGTTTAAAAAATAAAAACCCTGTTAATAACTACATAATAAATATACTAGCATAAAAAAATATTTTATTATTAAATAAGTTTTATTAAAGGTTTTATATAAAAAGATCTTATATAATATAAAGCTTTGCTTTTTTTTTTTGTTTTATTAAAAGCTTTATACAAAAAAAGCTTTGCTTTTTTTTTTATTATTTTTCTTTTATATAATTTATGCACTTACAAGGGCTTAGAATAAGTAAGAATATTAAAATAAAGAAAGCTAGTACATTTTACACCCTTGTATTAATGTATATAAGCCTACTACATCTCCCGGAGCTTTACAGCTTTTTTACTTTTTCTTTAAAATCATCCTGAATATATTACTGCTTACCCACACGCTTGTACGTGTCTCTACTACCTTTGACATAATGTAAGCCGAAATCCACCTGCACTACTCCAGCATACGAAAACTGAATTACTATTACGAAGCCATCCTTTTGGCGTGCGAAATTGAAGTCCCCTATTTTCACATAAACCTCACCGTACCCTCGCCCCAAGTCCTCGACACAATCTTTCATCTGTCCAATATAGCTCTGAGTGTTTTCAAGAAAACTCGACTTGACTGACTGCTTTAGTGTTGACTTTTAAGCTGAGAAGATCAGGCCGGGAGTAGTGGCCAACGATGTCCAGGTTTTGCTTGGCCCGCCACTTCTGCTCCAGGTCGAGATCGGCGTAAAGAATTACCTCCTTACCAGGGTCTGGGGCCTCGACGAGAGGTTCACCCATGGGTCCGTATATCATAGAGAATCCGCCACCAGGAGCCTTGACGAAGGGCCATTTATCAACCTTGATTTTTACGATGTTCTCCTCAGAGAGCACCTGCGAGCAGATAGCCGTGAAGCAAGCACCTTCCATAGACATTGCTTGAGTCAAGCGACTGCTCATTGTGCTCGATGTGTGATATTGCATCGCCTCAGATTCCTTGAAAATCGGGGGCCAGCTAGCGATGTGGATATCGACGTCTTGGGAGTATTCATAGTACCGCAGCAAGGGCTGGGTATGCTCCCAGCAGTTCAAGGCCCCGATGTTGCCAAACGAGCTCTTCACTACAGTCTTGAGGGACTCAGCTTGGCCATCGCCCCAGACACTGCGCTCGACATGTGTTGGTTTGATCTTTCTGCGATGGTGCACAATATCACCGTTTTCATCAATGAACGACTGGAGGGCGTCACTATGATGTCTTGCAAGGGACGCAATGAACCAACTAGCTAAGTCATCTTACCTGTGCAATATACAGAGATCCTCGATATCTCTCGCTATAACCTAGGACACAGAACAGTCCAGCATCTTTAACAGCAGCGCGAATGCGGTTCATCTCCTCAGACTCTCGCTCCATAGAGTTGCGGAAGTATTCAGTCATGAACTCGGCATTGTCAGTGACAGACTGGCTCCAGATGCTCCTAAACAAGTCAGTACATGTACAAGTTCGGGCCAAAAAACATCATATCTCATCATCCGTACCAGGGATAGCCAGGTATCCAAACTTCGGGGAATCCCATTACATTGGCGCCATTCTTGCCAGCTTCCGTGATCAAGCGGATGGTCTTGTCAACGCCTTTTTGCAAATCATTCCATTCTGGTTCAGCTTGAATAGCTGCCACGCGAATGGTTTTAGGCGAGTCACTAGCCATGTTGCGAAAGAGAGGGCGGCGAAGGGAGTATGACCCTGAAATACGATACAAGTGTCGACAGCGTTGCCTTCTTTCAAATAAACTGGGGAGATGACCAGTTTATATAGCAGTACCATACAACATAGTGGCGGGGTAACCTGGGGAACACCCGTGCTTTTCCGGCCACCGGGAACTCTTCGTGCCATGAAATCGGAGTAACCTCTTGAATGAGCTTCCAGTTATAAATGTGGCTGTCTGGTGTCGTAGACGGCGCACTAATTGTACGACAGCTAGGATTATGTATTATAGGTACTCGGATGAGCCGAACGAAGACGATATAAAGATCTTCACGTAATAATAATTGCCTATCACATTATCATAACAATACCATTGATACTAAATACTGATTAGCCGCTTACCGCGGTAGACTTTATTGGGCTCCGCTCTGCCGTCAAAGGTCTATTCATGGACGGTTCTGCCTACTCTAGACTAATTAATCTCAGGAGTGAGAGGGCCCGATAATTCTACATTGTAATAGCTCATGTTCGCCCCCAGTCTCTATAAACACAAGGATCTAACATTATTCTTAAACCGCTGATAATAGGCAATATGATAATAGCATAGAAAGAAAGTCTGATGATAACTCTGGTCTGGAGATTGCGAGATGTGTCGTTCGCTCTCGACTTCGAGCTTGGTAAATAGCCAACATAGCGTAGAAGCATAGGCAACTCTAGAATAGGGGCACAAGGTCCCCTAAGGAGTCAGAGTAATGCTAGGCGTGCCTCTACTATCAGGCAGGCGAAGCCTTCCCTACTGCCTTCGTCTCTGCTTACTAATCTCAGCCTCTATACGTCAGATTAAGCGGCATCCTCCCATTTTATTTCTTTATCGCCTCGTCGCTTCGAAGGCCGATGCCACAGTAACCCCTATATCTTGGTCAGGCTAAAGGTTGAGGTCAGAATCTACTTATATTCGTATTCGTGAGCATCGAGTACAGGCCATTTCTAAACATACAGTTCGGTGTAAGTACGGAGGAATGATCGAAATGGCCCCTGGGTTTTGGAGTCTTCAGGATGTAGCCCAAAATCGAGCCATGGACTTCGATCATCGCCTCCAAAGTCTTCGCAATATCTACGGAAATGCCTAGTAAATAGGTATTTGCTGAAGTGTCTGTCTACTTGCTGTTGCTTTCTGAACGGAAGGATAGAGCAATATAATGCTATGTAGACGACGCAGCTTCAGTCTTAATTTCAGAAGATCATAGAAACAAAACGAGGATAAGCTTGTAGAGAAACATCGAACGGTAAAGGGAAACGTAAGATTACTTCACGCCTTAAGAACCTATCTTTAGTGGATGGAACGGGCTCCCAGCAATATTATATAAAATCTCTGAAAGGTTGATGTAGAAATTTCTAGGACTAGACGTTTTTAAATCGGAAAATGGAGTCCTCTACAAGACATAAGTCCCACAGGATCTTCACGTTCCCAATATTACTTGTGGAATAGTACTTCACCGACCTTATCGGCAATGAGCTCGATCTTATTGCTGTGATAAACAATTTACCAAAGTACCTATTTGTATAACTGCTTGTAACTTCCAAAAGAGTGTGTACCCAGAACATTGGGGTCTCAGCCTTCCTATACCGCTGCCAGACCCACGGATCGTCCGTAAAGCACGTCTTATCGCACTTATACCGCACGTATTCGTCGAAGGGAGAGGCTTACTACTCAGCGACAGGCTTGTCATATAGAACATCGCCGTCCAGAGCGGAAGAGCGCTTGTCAGCGACTGGCTTATCGTACAACACGTCCCCATCCAGGGTCGAGTCGCGTTTTTCAGCCACTGGCTTGTCGTAAAGAACATCCCCGTCAAGGGAAGAAGCGCGCTTCTCAGCAACCGGCTTGTCGTATAAGACGTCGCCGTCCAGAACTGATGAGCTCCGAGCGAGAGCTAGCCGTAGTTATAGTCAGCAAGGACGCCGAGACAACTGAGCTTTTATGGACTCACCTTCTGGGCGGAGCGGCGTGGCGCTGATCCCAGCGCTCATCAAGGCCGTGATGCCTAACAGTACCTGGGATAGCTTCATGGTATAAGTTGAAAACTCGAGTATTGATGATGGCAAGAATTGTTGTATGAGACTGAAGTGGGAAGCACGGGGAACAGAAGAAAGAGCACAGAGAAGTCATTTATATACATCAATAGATAGATGAAGGGCAACCATCTTAAGGGTTAGGTCCTTTTACTCCGGCAATATCTCCTTTGCTGCTTGAAGTGACTAGAAAGCTGCTCTAGCAATGATGCCATGATCCATGCGTTCTTACTCACACATCATCAAGACTGTGATACATATCCGTCCTATGCAAGAATATCTTGTTGCATACTCTTACCATATCGACCTCACGGTATATTCCCTCAATAGGCAAGTAAGCTGCATATAAGTTATTCCTAATAGCCTATCTCAGACCGGGCTTAACGCACCGCACAACATCCTGACACTACCTGCTGCCGTCTTACTTATAGTCCTACCAGCTTTTATTTATCTAGCTATTCAGCTACTTGACCAGCTGTCTGTGACAGCAGCGAGCACAAGGGTGCCGTTACGAATCCCAATACCAATACAAGCCACTATTCCAGGTCGACACCCGACATAGAATCGTACGATCTTCTATCATTTAATTCATCGTATGAGTGAGGTTCTGCCTCCAGAATGGGGGGTTGCCCTCTTCATTGACCGGAGTCCGCTATAGGTCCTATGAGGGCTTTTATTCTGGACGCAAGTTTATCAATACCAGGCAACATGATTCTTCGGAACCTGTTTAAGTAGTCAGCACAAGGTTAGGTGATAGATTCGGTTTATGGTGAAGTAAATGCAGGTCTGAGGTGCTCAGGGAGCAGCAGCTCGGATTGGAGGATATAGGCGCTGTGTCATCGGCGTGCATTCATTTCATGCAACATAAGCATACATTCTCCGCAAATTTACTCCTATACCCCGGATTATCTGACCACAGTCTAGTCAGATGACCAATACGTCCTCAATCGTGAACTTCCTCAGTCAAATGCCTTTCAAGATATGCAGGTTGCATCCAGACCACTCATAGTCCCTTATCTAAATCATTCGACGAAAGGCAGTGTCAACTTGCCATGTACACATCAAGGGTATTCATCCCACTTCCCTCGTCGGGTTCTTCGCCTTCCCCAGTTTGAGTTTCAACTTCAAGACTTGTACGTTCTTCTCTCTTCAACTCATAACTTCTAACTCTTGTCTGCTTTCACTCACTCACTTTGATACGAATTTACGCCAGGAGTCAGCCCAAAATTAAACAGTAGCCTACGGCAATCATGGAGAAATACGCCGAATACCATCCTGTTGCCAGTAACGAAGACTCTCACAGAAGCTCAGAAACTCTAGAGAATGGCGCATTACTCGGCGATGAGCTTCGAGTCAACCACAAGCGCCGCGTCTTCAAAACTGGTATCAAGGCCTCCATCGCCGTCTTGTGCGTTGCAGTATATACGATCATAGTTGCTTCTGTGACTTGGACTAAAGCAGCACACACCTACAAAGCAGCTCGCCGCCACGGCACGCGATGGTTGAAATGTAAGCACTCGCCAAAACCGTTCTTACGAGGGATCAAGGTCTAACAATTCACAGCCCCAGCGGATGACCATATCGTCTACGAACCACACGTCATGGAGCTTTGGGAAGACCCTAACGCGCCACGATACTTTGGAGAACCCGGTGAAGAGATCGACCGGAACTGGCACAATCTCTTTGAGCGTATGTGACTATACTCCCCAAGATAGAAGAGTCTGACCATTGTTGCCCACCTGCAGATCATAACTTGGGACTATCTGCCGACTACATGCGGGAATTAGGGCGTCAGGACGAGGGCATCCGCCTGCCGGACGGAACGTACTTTGCCTCCATGATGGTGTTCCACCACCTTCACTGCCTAGTAAGCTGCTCACCTCGATTCATTGGACCGTTTAACAATAGCTCACAAAGGACATATGAAGAAAAACATTCAACACGCATTGCATCCGGACCACTACGAGCTCAATAACCTGACTGACCACCAGCTGGCAATGCACTGGGACCACACGGACCACTGCCTGCACATGTTGATGGATGCCATCATGTGTCAGGGTGATACTACGCTCATCACCATGTACTGGCAGGACAATATGTTCCGCCCCGCCGGCAACTTCACCAGCCCGCATGAGTGCATCAACTGGGATAGACTCATGGAGTGGATGGCGGATAACTCGCGAGACCTTTTTGCAGATAATGTCCTTGTTCACCCGAAGAAAGGTAATGCAGGTTTACTTCAACATTTAAATGTTCATGTCTTAGCTGACTCTGCCCCCTTTCTAGGACCCCTTATCAGTGGCGGCAAGCCTACCAAGGCGTTTTGGGATTCGATCAAGGGCGGTGGATTTGGTAAGCTTGGCGGCACATAGAGGCCGATTTATGAACGACGTAATGATTCGGATTCTTCTTGTGCCCTGGGTTCTTGGCTTCTATCATAGCTCTGTAGTAGAAGCGCGGATGGGAAACTAGCGGCTTCATGAAGGTGTGCCTAGGCGGATTTTCGTGCTAGCATACTCACCCACTCATTTCACCTGAGAAGGAGCTTTCTACCTTTTTCAGAGTTCTGCTTGCTTTATAAGGTATTATTCTCATACAATACGACCACTCAGGTCATAAAGCGCACTCAATACGAGTAAGGAACCGCATCTTCGTAGCAAGATATCTACCATAGTGACAGATAGGGGATCCAGAGGGTCTCATATATATTGTTAAAGTGAAAAACCTTGTCTTAGATGGTTTTCTTGAATCGCTCTGATGTCCACAATAATCATTGTCTCACGAGCCCCATTTGCAAGCCGGCCGAAATATGGCATTACCGTAGAAGTGACTGCCACACGCCACTCGTGAAGATGACCGTGTCAAGAAGCCTGTATGTGAGTGTTGAATAAGCGGAGGATATGTGTTTAAAAGGGTATTAGAGTGGTGGTTCCTTTGTGTAATACGACTAAGCCGACGCGGGGCTTCTGCCCGTTGCTCTTGGAGACACCGCGGTCACATTCGCTAGCCAGTTCACAATAATCGCACCCCTCCTCTGCAAATCATGGAGAACGAGAGTACCAAGATTCACGTTCGTAGTGCGAGCTTAGGCGGAGGCGACATCGAGTTCATATTGGCAGCATGGGACTCTACGCTACCGTTCCTGGCCTCCATCGGCGCCGGGGAGATGTGGGGTGACGAATCTTTCTCACAGAGGGAGGGCCAGCGGCAAGAGATCATAGACGTCGTCCAGCAATCAGAAGAAGATCCTCATAATGATAGTCGTCGTCTTCTGGTAGCCGAGGTCAATACTCCTACCGAAGGCACTATCCTAGTCGGAGCCGCGATGATCCGCGATGCACTGCCCTACTACCTCCTCGAACAGCCGGAACTCAAGGGTGAGATCGAGAAAGCCAACTCTCTTCTGTTCATAGAAGTCCTTATTACGGACCATCGGGCTCACCGCCAACATCGAGGTGCTGGAGCTGCCCTAGTGGAGGCTATCAAGCACCGTGCGCGATCATCAGGAAAGAGTGCTGTGTACGTGGATGCCTGGGCGGGGAACGGGCGAAAGTTGAACAAGTGAGTATCTATCCTCTTACGTTGCGGTCAATAAGCAGTCAAGAAATGGCCCGATGCAGTCTTTGACATATCAAGCTACGAATAATAGATACTACGAAAATCTCGGCTTTAGAAATGTTGGCGATTGGTCGCTTACAAGACGTAACGGATCTATATGGCCTGGGACTCTCTATCGTTTATAACTTCAATCTGCCGATAACAGCCCAAGAAGCTGTGAATCGATGCTTTGAGTCAGGCTAGAAAGGCTTGGGATAGCTGTATTAGATATCAACAGGCCTAGGGCGGGGGAAGGGGATGTCAGCAAAGTGCATCATCCGGGGCAGGGCGAACCGCACCGAAACATTTCGTACGGCACCCCATTTAAAACACCCTTTTCGGTGACAGTGAATTGTCAATGTTCACCTCCAGACTATTGAGTTTGAATTCTACTAGTGTGATTAATGTACCTACGTCGCATGCGCCAACACCATCTAGATGATCAAATTGAAAGGCTAGTAGTATTCAGGCCAATCGCTGGGATGAACACAATGTTGAAAAGGATGGTTCGCGGGCTCAGTTACAAGGCGGAGCTGCATGCGCATTGCAACCCATTCTCCACCTATTGAAAGCCGCCGTCAACCCCAAGCCCCATTAAACGCGCAGCTGCGCAATAACTCCCAACTTGCCTGATTGCCTTGAAATGCTGTATGCAATATATAATTACATAGCTGAGTTCTTGCAGGGCAGTCTTTTGGTCTTACTCTCTCAACTAAATCAACGAATTGAGTCAAACGATACTGGTCGGCCACGTGATATTCTAACACCAAACTCATACATCACAATCATCGTATTCTTTCACATCATACCACCATGTCTGAGAATCAAAATGCCTACGTTGGCAAGCTTGGAAACTACTGTTGCGCTTGCGAAAATCTTGGAAACTACTCTTGCACTTGCGAAAATCTCGGAAGTGGTAATTGCCCACACTGCCAATGGAGCTATCATTCCGGAGCCTTTCCCCCCTTTCTGTAGAGTCGATCGGGTATCTGGTGTCCAGTGTTTCTTGGTATTATACAAACCAAGCTCTGGACCGAGCTATGTGCAACCATCATTCGTGGTGGGCTCTGACAAATACACATATCCCTTCGTTGTTCTAGCTGTTGAGAGCCTCGAGGCTGAACGTAGAATAAACGGCAAAGAACTACAGCCTAGTTCTATGCCATATATTCTGCGCACAGCCTCGGGTCCCTTTAGATCCTCTTCATTTTTGTCCATTCCCTCAAAGGAACATATTTTGGGCCTCTCGCTGTCGCGAAATCTTTATTACTCTCTTTTCATTAGTATCGTGATGCAACCCTCATCCCTAAATGGTCTATTATTACTGTCAAAACTTTCCAGCACAAATGCAAAAACATCATATCTCGGAGCCTGCCCTTACTATTCTAATTTTCATAAATCTACTGCAACTCGGGCTTTCCCATTCTTCGCAGAATCCTGCGGAGATATCTCTCTATACGATTTCGACTCTACCGTCGTTCTCCCATTCAGGCCCGTATCTTCGGGAAACAAAACTGCAAGAGCGACATCGGGTTACTCTTGCATTTCAAAGATTTGGATTCATCCGGCGCATCAAAACTTTCACGACACTGTTGTAGGTTTCACTTCTATTCCTTACAAGAGATGTGTTCAATGTTTTACCATAGTCGACATGCAACAAGTCCCTTATTTATTATTTACCAGAGGCGCTTACCAGTCCCAGCAAAAAAACCAAAAAAATATATTTGCTCTGAAGAAGCTTCGGTCGGATCGGATAGAAGACTTCAAACGAGAAGCAAGAGCGCTCCATGGTTTTGCCGTCCATCCTCACGACCATATTGTCAGGCTTCTGACTGCGTTCCGACACGACGGGTCCTTCTACCTGCTTTTCCCTTGGGCTGCAGGCGGCAACCTGCGCTCTTTTTGGAGGGAGCACCCACAACTCGTATTGGATTCCGAAGTATTAGTATGGGTTGCTGAACAATTCCTTGGAATTACCACTGCTTTGCATGAAATTCACCATCAAGGCTACCAAGGTGTGTTGGCCGAAGTACGTGCGTATCATGGGGATATAAAACCGGAAAATATCCTCCTTTTTGAGGGCGACCGACAAGGCGGTATCCGCCATGTCTGGAAGATTGGAGACTTTGGTGTCTCCAGAAGATTCCTTGTTGCTGCTCGCGGAGGTGACGTTCCAAAAGGATTCACACCCACCTATCAATCCCCTGAACATCGTATCGAAGGTCGCAGTAAGTAGTCCCCAGCGCCTGCTCTACCTCTAGTTGGTTTGAAGATCATAAAAGATTCTCTTCAAGCTAGAGTTTTGCATCAAAGTTTTCGATTTCCTGCTAACTAAGTGTGTAGTAGATGATCGTGCTGATATATGGTCCCTAGGATGCGTTTTCCTTGAGACTGTGATATGGCTTCTTTGGGGGTGGAAAGGGCTTGTATCTTTTCGGTTGATGCGAGAGAGGCCGACTCGATCGTATGGGCAGCATTATAGCAACATTGATGGGTTCGTTGACGTCGTTCATACCATCCCTGACAATGCATCCGTTCCTGTGCTCAAACCAGCAGTGATTCAGGTTTGTTTGCCTTTCTCTACTTTCACATCAATATTCTAACTTGAAATTATAGTGCATCGAGAGTCTTTGCTGCGATTCAAATATCAGCCCTTACCTCAAAGACCTCCTTCACCTGATCCGGCGTTATCTCCTTGATGTGAATAAGCACACTAGGCTCTCGAGTGATCATCTGGTCAAAGCCCTTCGGCAGCTACATCGTCGTTGTGTCGACGAACCGGCGTATACAGTGGCCGTACCTCGGCCACAGAAGCCACCATTACCTATTACAATTGTTCACTGCGAAAGCCACAACCGCTGTATTGCCGATTTATCGACTTCCGGTAATCCATTCACATCAAAAACTCCTCAATCGATCTCGTTCCACATTGCCAATCCACGAAACATAACTCAACTACTTCGCGCATACAAACACCAACAAATGGCGCTGGGCTCAGGTTCCCTGGCGTCAAGCCAATGGCTTGACGATTATATTAGCCAGCAACTAAATCAACTGAACCCAGATTCTTCCACGTCAGAGTCATGCGACGACAACTTCAACTTCAGCATTATGGAACAGAATTATCTATTACCTCCTAACTCTATGGAGGCACAACCCGGTCTCAGAAGGGCCTTTGATAGCATCACTGATTCCGACGAAGAAAAGTGCCATCGTAAACCAAAGCGTCAAAAACGAGAGAAAACTCTTCAAAAGAATTCGGAAACGACTCAATCCCCAATTATCAATTCTTTACCTTACAATGCGTTGGACATCCCTCAACTTTCAAGTCCGTCAGCAGCTGTTTCCAAGCCTAGAATGTTTGCATGCCCATTTTCTAAGAAGTTGGGAGACAAATACTCAACTAATACAAAAGACTGGAAATGCTGTCTCGGGCCCGGTCCAGGATGGAATATTCACAGATTAAAGGAACATCTGTATCGCAAGCATACTGCTCCCAGTTATCAATGTCCCCGTTGCCTTGCTGAATTCGAGAACAATTCAGATCTTCGCGAGCATCAGCGAAATGCGAGTTCATGCATTGTCCATCCCGATATCGGATCGAACGTTGAAGGAATCGACGCAGAACAGATGATCAAATTGAAAAAGAAATCGCGTCGTTGCTCAGACGAAGAAAAGTGGAATGATATCTACCGGATTATCTTTCGGCTAAATCCAGGAGAAAATCTTCCCTCGCCGTACTACGAAGACATTACTCCCGTCTCAAACTGTCTCGGGGTCGACTCATTATCGCAGTTTCAGACTTATCTTCAAAGTCGTCTTCAAGATCACCATGAGACCCGACAAAGTACTTCAACAATCCAGGCATGCATGGAGCTCATTCAGAGTTTTCGGAAAACTGGGGATATCTCTCTTCCCCTGCCCGAGGCACCATCACTGGTATTCGAAGATGATTATTCAACTATGTCTTATGAACCGGATTCTTCAACGACTTTTTCAACGACAACTAACGACTATAATCTGAATACTTCCTACGAATTCAAAGACATGAGTGCAGATGCCCTTGCCGGACTTGATCTCTTCGACGATCCCTTCGAAACCCGCTTTGACGAGGTTTTCGGACTATTGTCACATCCGAAGCCCCAGCCAAACCCGTACCAATCCCCTAGAACTCTATGCGAAGAATTAGGATAGATTGTCAACAACCCAGTTTTATGAGTTATAACTCTATTTTCTATTTTACAATGCCTATGAACTTTCTTGTTGGGGTCGAAAAGATTTGATATTATGAGCACAAATCGGGTTTTATTTCCTATTCAAGGGGTAGTGTTAATAGACGTGATCTAATCTGCGTAATTGAATAAAATCATTTAACATATTTCCCGTCCTGTCTTCTTCTTGACATGATATGAATGCATATGGCATCAGATGTAAGATTGTACCTTCGTTCGGCTTTGACTCGATAACAAGTATGCAATTTAGCTATATGTGACTAGCAGGTCGTGGATGAGAAAATACGTAACGAGTCGGCCATAGTAAATACTGTAAACTGTAAATATGGACAATTGATATCAACGTATAACTTAGTAATCACCGGGATTTCCACAATTATAGCATTAAAGTGCCGGCGCTATCTAAGGGGTATGTCGAGGTTGTGCCGCCTCCGACCCGGCTCCGGGATTCGGAGACTTCTTCGGCGGAAGCGAATGCGATTGCGAAACTCCGAAGAAGCTTAATCATCCATCGAGGCGCTACGAATCTTATCGAGTCTTACTAATGGGTAGTTTCTTAGAAATTGTCGCCCAAAAGAAATAGATAATCCGGGAATTTAAATGCCCATGAAGAGAATTTAGTATGCCTCGGTAGGGAGGCAGATCCAGTATAAATAGACGGTGATGTCACCGACTCGTAAAAAGTCAATAGTTAGATGAACAACGGAAAACAGACGGCCAGGACTCGTGCTTTCTTAATAACACTACCGAGTACGCTACTGTTCACGCTCAATTGTCAAACTAGAAAGACATCTCCAAATTCACATCTTCAAAAATGGGTGCGACTATGAAAGCAGTTGGTACGTATGGTGAACCCCGCTTCACGATGACCTCATTTTCACTCATCCTATCTGTCTGTCTCGCCAAAAACACGAATAAACTCGTCTATCACATAATTATATACAAACAATCCTCAATCACGAGACACTACTGCTTTTAAATCTAATTAAGTCTAACCTCACTAACAACCCTATGACGCAGACGTCAAAAATGGCAAAGGGCCAGCAAGCTCCCTCTTCATCAATGAGGCGACGCCCAAGCCAACACCCAAGGAAGGCGAGGTCCTCGTGCGCGTAAAGGCCTTCGGCCTAAACCGAATGGACCTGCTCCAGCGCGAAGGACTATATCCCCTGCCTCCCCAGGCACCATCAACACTAGGCGTCGAATTCAGCGGCGTAATCGAGAGCTTCGGGCCACCTCTCTCCTCCCCCTCATCATCCACCAAAGACGAGAAGCTGCAAGAAGGCGACGCAGTCTTCGGCCTCGCCTACGGCGGCGCTTACGCAGAGTACATCGCCGTAGACGTACGTATGCTGCTCCGCAAGCCCGATTTCCTGTCCTGGGAGACGGCGGCCGGGATCCCCGAGACCTTCATGACGGCGACGCAAGCGCTGCACTTCGTGGGCGAGTTCGCCAAGGGGAAGTCTGTGCTATGGCACGCGGGCGCCAGCGGCGTGAGTATTGCGGGGATCCAGCTCTCGCTTGATTCCGGCGCGTCCGCTGTCTATGCTACTGCCGGCACGGATGAGAAGTGTCGGTTCATTGAGTCTGAGCTCGGCGCTACGAAGGCTTTCAATTACAAAACCGAAGACTGGGCTAAGGGGATCCTGGAGGCGACGGGTGGCAAGGGCGTCGATTTGATCGTTGACTTTGTTGGCGCGAGTTACTTCCAGAAGAACATGGTCGCTGCGGCCAAGGATGCGCGCTGGGTCATGCTGGGTCTGATGGGCGGTTCGAAGCTTGAGGGCGTCGATATTGGTATGTTGCTGTTCAAGCGCATTCGTGTCGAGGGGTCTACGCTGCGCAGCCGCGACCCCGAGTACCAGGGTAGGTTGAAGGATAGGCTGGCTGAGTATATACCGGATTTTGAGTGCGGGAAGCTCAAGGTCAAGATCGACTCCGTTTTTGCCATGGAGGACATCATCAAGGCGCACGAGTTGATGGAGAAGAATGCGACGACGGGTAAGATTATCTGTACGGTTCCTTAGTAGGGAGTGGAAATATTCTATAGGCATTCATAATAGTGTATCATGAGATTTATTCCAGTTAATAGTCTTGCTGACGTTAGTCTCTACTCTGTGTGCAAATACCGGTGTGTGCTTTCATCATCCTCGAGCAATCACGCAATCCGCCAACGCCAAAACCAGTCCTAAGTCCCAAATTTGACTCCTTAGTGTTCATTCAACCATTTCAACATTTGCTCATACGCAGTGGCCTGTGCTTCTTTGATGTTAGCATCGGCATAGTCGCCAGCAACTGCAAAACCTGGTTTTTGTCAGTAGGATTCATCGCATTCGGTTAAGATAGCTTTAGCTCACCATGTGGTACGCCGGGGTAGACCTGAACTTCGTGTTCTAGGTTACCCTTCGACATTGCATCTTCGCCGGCTATGCGAACTTCGTCGGGGAATACGGGGTCATTCTCAACGCAAACTAAGCTTATAGGAACTTTCAAGCTCCCGAAATCATCTGGTGACACGAGGGTAGCGTGTGCCAGAGCACCGGCCTTGATAAATGGACCCTTCCTTGGAGGACCCTGACCCTCGCCGGCCTCTTCGTCTGTTTGTTTCTGTGCTCCAGTCCAGCTCGTCCGACTAGCGGTTCGCTCGCCGGCTAGCAAAAGCACATATCGACCGCCTATACAGTAGCCCACGGCGTAGATGCCACCGCCGTTTCCCACCGCATCTGCAAACTCCCCCTCGCATGCGTGAATTACTTTTTCTAATATGGGGAGGATCTTCTCCTCAGTATGTCGCGCCATCCACATATCAAGCAGGAATGACTTGGCCGTCTCGGCGGCTTTCAGCTTGAATGTCTCGAGGAGCGACGTGGCCAACGTCTCAGACTCAGGAAGGGCGGCCGAGTTGGGTGCTGGGTCGCCGTCGAACAGATCTGGCATGACCACTACGTAACCTTCGCTTGCAAATCTGTCGGCCTGGATCTGGTTGTTTGTTGACTTGAGGCCGGTGCCGCCAGTCAGGAGTAGTAGGAGTTTCGATGGGTTCGAAGGATAGGACTCCGGTTTCGTTAGATAGACCTACAATGGTATCAGTACAATATTTTGCCATAAAACGACGGGCTGGGCTGGACATTACATCAATCCCTCCAAGTTTTCTGATCTCGCCCTTGGGTGCTTCACCACTCGCTGCATTGTGGGTTAATCAATCAGGATACATGTGGTAGATTAAGCGCATTAACGTACGCGTAGGCCTGTCGGTAGTGCAATGCTCGCTCATGACAGGGCCAGACTCATCTGGCGAGTCGGCCGGCGCAGGAGATTCGTGAGCATCGCTTTCAGGAGCTCTCGTCGCAATATCGTCTGCCATAGCTGATACTGTTAAGGGACGCCCAGTATATTAACCTAAGTGGCTGCTTAAGAACGTGAGCACGAAATATGTGAGATGGGGAATTTGAATATAGAGACAGCGAGATGGATATAGGTGAATAGGCTACCTAGTAGTATGAATTTGTTTACACCAATTGCACAATACTTGATGCCGTTTCACCAGCGACTGCCCACCTTATAACATTATAAGTCTAGGCCACCTCGGTCGCATTGCCCAGGAGCTCTGGCGGAGAACTTGCTGCGGGGGATGACGTCCCAGGTGTTGGACCCGCAGCAGAAACAGCTGCTGCCTGCCCCGCGCTAGACAAATCTCCACATGCCGCCAAAATGGGAACTTTAATGAGGAGACAGCTGAGACGCGACTTTTCATAGCCCGACGCGTTCCGTATTAGTACCTGATAAGTTCTCTGCCTCCAAGAGCCTCTTCATTATCCACCTATCATAATAGACTTGTGTTGCACACAGACGTACGCAACCTACTTGATCTACTATCGGGACATATAATATCAAGGCTAAGTCAAGATGTCGGTCGACGCGGCAGGACAGGCTATAACCCAAGGCGCGTTAAAGTGCGTACACCTTCCAATATGGCGGTGGATTGATTCAGAGACTGACCCGAACGCTCCAGCGCCATCTTCAACGACCCCGAGAATGCCGAGCAGTTATTCCCTATCCCCGTCCTTCAGTGTCTTCAGATCAAGCCTCTGGCCGCCCAGCCCGCGCCTGGCGCTCCCGCCCAACAAGAGCGATATCGAATCGTGCTTAGCGATATCAAGAATTACGTCCAGTGTATGCTGGCAACCCGTAAGCACGCCCTTCACCCGTGTAAAAGTCACGACATCCCTAGCTCATCATCCCATAGAGGCCAACCATGTCATACACGATAATCAGCTTGTTCGAGGCTGCATTGTCCGGGTGAAATCGTACCAGGCAAATGAGGTCAAAGGAAAAAAGTGCGTGTTACGGCACTCCTTACAGGAACCTGGACGCTAACATTTAGCAGTATTTTGATCATTCTCGAACTTGAAGTGGCCGAGGAACTCGGCTCTTACGACAGAATCGGTGAACCCGCGCCCTTTGAGGCCAGGTCAAAGGCCGAGAGCACCGCAATTGGTGGTTCTGGTTTCTATGGCGCCAAGACCGAGTCCTCAGCGCCTGTGAAGACAGAACCTATGTCATCTCATATGGGACCGACGGGTGGTGGCGGCAGAACTGCTGCCGCTTCTAGTACTCGTGGAAACGTCGTCGTCTATCCCATCGAGTCAATCACCCCCTATGCACATAAGTGGACCATCAAGGCTCGTGTCACATCAAAATCAGATATCAAGACCTGGCACAAGGCGTCTGGGGAGGGTAAATTATTTTCGGTCAACCTCCTCGACGAAAGTGGTGAGATCAAGGCGACGGGGTTCAATGAACAGTGTGATGCTTTTTACGATCTATTACAAGAAGGCCAAGTCTACTACATTAGCACCTGCAAAGTCAACCTGGCCAAAAAACAGTTTTCGAATCTCCCTAACGATTACGAGCTCGCATTTGAGCGGGAAACAATGATAGAGAAGGCCGAAGACCAGTCCAGCGTACCCCAGGTTCGCTTCAATTTTATCAGCATCTCCGATCTCCAGTCCGTCGAGAAAGACGCTACAGTAGACGTCGTGGGCGTGCTTAAGGATGTTGGCGATGTATCACAGATCACTGCAAAGAGCACGGGAAAACCCTACGACAAGCGTGAACTCACGCTCGTCGACGACTCACAATTCTCGGTTCGCCTCACCATATGGGGTAAGACTGCTACCACGTTTAGCGCACAGCCAGAGTCAGTTGTTGCTTTCAAAGGTGTAAAGGTTTCTGATTTTGGTGGACGTTCACTCTCTCTCCTCGCATCTGGCACCATGGCCCTAGATCCCGACATCGAGGAAGCACACCGCTTGAAGGGCTGGTACGACTCACAGGGACGCACCGATAACTTCAGCTCGCATAATAACATGTCCTCCATGGGTACCGCTACAGGACGCCAGGACCAGGCAAAGTGCATCTCGCAAGTCAAAGACGAGAACCTAGGCATGGAGAACGCGGATTACTTCTCGCTCATGGCGACGATCGTATACATCAAGCAGGAGAACTTCGCATACCCGGCGTGCAGCAGCGAGGGCTGCAACAAGAAGGTGATCGACCAGGGCGACGGGACATGGCGGTGCGAGAAGTGCAACGTCAACCACCCGCGTCCGCAGTACCGCTACATTATGAGCGTTAACGTCAACGACCATACGGGCCAGCTGTGGCTCTCGTGCTTTGACGATGTCGGCCGCGTCGTCATGGGCATGTCCGCCGACGAGCTCATGGAGATCAAGGAGAATGACGAGGACCGCGTCCCCGGCATCTTCGAGGCTGCCAATTGCTCTAAGCTCAACTTCCGCTGCCGCGCTAAGATGGACATGTATGGCGAGAATCAAAGGTGAGTTTCGCCCATCCGTGCATTTTCCACCTTCCCCTGGTTTGGATCTATGTTTCGTATCATATCATTTTCTCGCTTTATTCGCTGACAATAATTCGCTTCCAGAGTCCGGTATCAAGTTATGAGTGCCAGCCAGGTGGACTACAAGTCCGAGGGCTTGAAGCTTATAGATATGATCGCGCAGTTTGGCATTGGCTCATGATAGTCATCAAATCAGCGTGCGGGTCGTCGCCCCTGAAGCAGGGTGCAATATCGAAACCGGGAAACTCTTACTGACGAGAGACGAGTTTAAGGACATAAATCAGTAGCTTAATCAGTCACAAATTGGCCCAATGCCGGGATAGCGGCCAGAAAAGGAAGAGAAAGCAGATGGTGCCCTGGTATTTCATAGGGGCATCTAAATGTGAACAACACGTGAGACGGACAGACGGACGGACACAAACTTAACTCTCTCTAGCTAAGGTCTGTCAGTTATGAGGGTAGCTTGGGACCTATCATATGTACACGTGCTTATGAAAACGAAAGGAAAAGTCACGGAAACGCCAACGTTACCATGCCGCTGTATGTATGCATTCTGTAATGCGCAGAGCAGAAAGATACGAGAGAGGAGTGTTAATAAACTACGAGCTGGATTTACACGTGAAAAAGGAATGATTCTGGTCGTTAGACTTGTTTTTTAGTATTGTAGTTTCTATCCTCCCAATGGACTGGCTCGCTTATCATCTAATTCATCAAGGCTGCGGGTCCATAATCCTTCTTCGTGACCAATCGCCAACTTCATCTGGCAATGTTCCCAAACACATACAGACGAGCCTTTCTTCTAACACCGTCCATCGCCTGCAGTGCCTATTCATGATGCGTAACCTAGGTAGGTGATTCAGTAACCAACTGCCAACCGCGCAAACAATGGCGCGCTACAGCCTCTACTTCATCGTTTTTTCACCCTGAGCATCCACGTGTTCCACAGTTTGACTCGTCACGCCTAACAGGGTTCGAGGATAAAAGCAGTAGACGTCTTGTGGGTAAGAATACCGCTTTATAAGAAAGTCACCCGAAAAGCCTGCCTCCATCGCCTGGGCCCGCCATTCGGAGAACCTCTGCTAGATATTCGGGAGGCCGCCCATGAGATCTTCGTCGTCGATCTGGGCCTCGAAGCCGAGTGTCGGGTCCTGAGCCTCAGACTTATCGCGCTTGTTGTCCTTAATAGTCCATCGGATGTACTCCTTGCTGGTTCCCAGACGCTTGTTCGTGGCGTGGAAGATGGCGTTGAGCTCTTTCAGCTTGGACGCGCCTCTCTGGGCTTCCTCTGCAAATTCCTCTTCGGATAGATATGTGGTGGGAGAGAGGAAGTTTAGGAATTTCGTTCCATCGTCGTTCTTCTCGATGGCTCCCTTCAACATCCCTGCTATTATCATGTTTTGGATGAGCGTCTCGACATCCTCGTTGTTGTTGAGAATCTTGCCCGTCTCGGCACTTTTCGTCTGCTGGCGGATCTCGTCGATTGATACCTTGGTGTAGATGTCCTGCAGCGAGAGGACGCGCCATTTCTGGTATGCCGCTATGACTTCCTGTACTAAACCTATGTTTCCGTCGTCCCGCCACACGTTGGTGTGGTTATCTAGCTCCAGCTTCAACTGCTGGACATCATCCGTGGCAAAGGCCGTCGCCAGGTTTACGTAGGGCCTACCTAGTATTCCAAGATTCTTAATCGTGTGCGCAGTTGTATGGGGTGGCGTATCGTTATGCTTCCCGTCCGAAAGTAAGCTGACCAGAATCCATTTCTTGAAGGCCTCGACCATTATCTTACTACAGCCGCCATCTTTAGTCGGAAATGTAACGGCATGTTCGAAGGCTGCGCGTGATTTATTCCATTCTCTCCGTGCACAATACATCATACCACACAGTACATCATATTCCAGCACCATTGGGGTCTTCACCGGTGCCGTAAGTCCCGTATTCTTAGAGATATACGAGGGAGGAGACGATTCTAGATCACACAGATACAGTGCGTTTGCGTGGTTAGCCATACCAGGATAGAATACGATATCTTTATCGATTACGGGTAACGCCGGTTGTATGTTGTCTGTGTCATATGCTAGCTTCGTCAAGAGAAGGTGTGACGAGGTAAACATAGTTCCGGACGGATCAAGCTTTAAGATGGCTGTAGCGAGAGTTTCGACTGCTACAGATGGCTAATCAAATATGTCAGCTAACCAGAGGGAGAGAGTTTTAGGGTGGCGGTAGTCCCTACAGGCAATAATCGACCACTTCCAACGGCCTCCATGACGTCCAGCAGCAAAACACCAGCATAGCGACACTGTTGTCCGTCGAACTTCATCAGGAATGTAACGAGCTTCTCTAGTATAAAGTCCTGCGGCACAGTGGTCGCCGGACTAGGAAATATCAAGGCATGTAGAATGGTGAGGTAGGATAGCGAATTCACGGCCGGGTCGACAACCTAGTGTTGTGGTTAGCGCATGACCAAAGCAAGCAAGCAGATGTTTGGGGGGTAGGTACGTCGAAAAGTGAGGCGCTGTAGACTACTAAGTCCTTGGCCCGTTCTTTAAGAAGTCTTGACAGGCGCTGCATATGAGTAGAGGCGGCCTGATGGTAGGTCTCGTTGTCGACAAGGCCGCTCTGCGGCGGGAATGCCAGCAGCACACTTGCACACTGGTCCATGTCGGGCGGACGAGATATGCTGGCAAGCACACGGGCGGCTAAAAGTCGAGCGTTCTTGATATGGAGTACTGGACGTATCTTATTAAATGTATGATAATGTGCTACATGCGTAGTGTGACTGGTGTTGTTATGTTCGCGCCAGTCTTCGTGAATTGTAGCTGTTTACACTATGAGGGAGGTACCTACTATAGTGGGGCAGCGGTTTTGACAGTTGAGTAAGGTGGGTATGGCAACCAGGGAAGCTTCCGCTGGAGGGGTAGCAAGTGGAGCTTAAGCTTAGATAATGGGGCAATTAACGCACGGCCCACTACGCATCATACACCTTAGTTGCCGCCGTTCAAGCCCGAATCTTTTCTGGTATGCACACAATAAGGGGATAGAGTGGAAACTCATGTCCGCCAAAAGCCAAAATGCCTATGCCCTGCGCATTACTCAATTGGTGTCAGTGATACGAGAAGTCTTATTGCGTCTTACGATTGATGGGCCGTCGACAGAAAATAAGCCCAGGATATGCTGCTTGTTACTGCAGGCAGACTGTGTTTACGCAGCAGAAATAAGGATCGAGGTGACTGCGCCGAAGCTGATGACACGCATGACAGAAACCTTGAATATCCGCTCGATCTTGGTGGTGGGATAGGGTCCCCTGTTCTGATAATCGAGACTAAACGGCTATTTTCCGATCTAGCATGGGCGCTTTTCGATGCAGATTCTCAACGCCGCGCTTGTCACACCCTTCTATATATACTACATGGAATTGGACATCCAGCTTCGAGCGGAAAGGTAACAATAGCATCTGTACTTTTCATAGTTAGAAATTGATCCAATCTCAGTGCTTCATGATTACATTGTCCAATCCGGAACAACACATATAATCAATGATTCAAAATTCGGTTCTTGACATTTAGGCTGCCACGAGTGGCCATTAATGATGTTAGATGCGTCTTGGAACCAAAACCCGCATTGAAGTCGCGTAATGAATATGCTTCCCCGCAAGCTTACTAGGGTCAGCATCAAGGTTACTGCACCCCAAAGTCAGTCAAGTGAGGCTCCATGTCCAAATCGAACATGTTGCCGAGCTCTGATTGGCCCGACGACTTATACGATGATAGGACAGTGACGACACCATTTTCTTTGAAACAGCTGGGATCGGAAATGGCTTATACATAGCATTACGCCAGCTTTGCCTGCTACCTAATTTCACCAATTGTCCGGTTTCTTCTAAGGACTTGTCGTGGAAAGGTATCATACGACCCAAAAAAGCCCGAGAACAATCATAAAAAACTGCAAAGAGTATCACACGAACACATCTCTGTGAGAAAGGGCAACGACAGAACGACGTTCAAGATGATGATTCCAGAAGATGTATTCGACCAGGTCCTCGAACCTGCTCGGACGACTCACTACACGCCCACCCATACCTCTACCCTGCCATTCCCGACCGTGACACCCGATATTCCCAAAATTTACACACAGTATTCAACTGAAGTTGGACACAAGACTCTCTGGTGCGTCAATTGATCATGTCGGAGTAGGGTGAGAACATAGGGAGCTTCAATTAATAACTCCAACAGGGTGGTTTGCGTTGTCATGGGTATTTCCTCGCTCGTATTCTACGGCATGGCAATGAGAGTTCCAGTGGTAAGAGCCCATATATGAAGATGCCCAATTAAACCACAATCGAGCAAAGAGTCTAATAACTCGCATAGCAAAAACGCATGTTCCATATTATCACGGCGTTCATTACGACCATTGCATTCCTGTCCTATTATGCTATGGCAACTGGAACCGGTGTTAATTATCACACCACGATTCTCAAAGAGTCTAAGCTCCACGTCATCACCGAACTCGTCAAGAGACAAGTATTCTGGGCACGATATGTCGATGTACGCCCTCTTCCTTCCTCTTTTCAGGATTTTCGCTTTCAATTGTAAAGTGTGTACTGAGCTAACCATCAACATGGGCGTAGTGGGCTTTGACCACGCCTCTCCTTCTACTCGATCTGTCACTCCTCGCCGGCTTAAATGGCGCTAGCATCCTTGTGCTCATGTTCTCCGACGTGGTCATGATCCTAACGGGTCTCTTCGCCGCGTTCTCTCGCGACCAAGCGCAGGGTTGGGGCTGGTACGCCTTCGCATGTGTTGCATTCCTCAACATCATCTACCAGCTCGGCTACAAGGGCCGCCACGCCGTGTCGGCCAAGGACAACAAGACGAAGGTGTTTTTCGGCGCCATCTCCCTCTTCACATTGGTCCTTTGGACTATTTACCCAGTGTAAGTTCGCCATTTCAGATGACTTTTCAATCCCGGTTGGCTTACGAATATTAGTGTTTGGGGAGTCGCCGATGGCGCCCGAATCGTCAATGTCGACGGCGAGATTATTGCTTACGCCGTCTTGGACATCCTCGCGAAACCAGTCTTCGGGTTCTGGTTGCTATTGACCCATGACAGCATGTCCCGCACATCGCCCTCGATTGGCGGTTTCTGGGCTCACGGTTTGGCTACGGAAGGAACACTACGCGTGAGTCTAGATACATGAGAGAGAGTAACCCAGGCTGACTGATGGCACCCAGGTCGGAGATCCACAAGACGATGCGTAATAGACGTTATTGCCGTCTATGCTTCTCGACTTCTAATATAATTGGAAGTAAAAGGTCGAATCTGAGGCTATCATATAGTCATAGGGTAGCTTCAAGTTAGTGATTCTCACGCTGCCTATGTTGATGCGTGCTGGTCGCGAATCTCCGCGAGTCTGAGGTGGATGGGGGAACGTCTTACGATGACAGCTCGATCCTAAAAAAAGGAACGGAAATTATGTTTTATTAATTATCTTGTAACTATTCTGCTGTTTTGGGGGTATATACGTACACAAAATAAGTGGCGTGGGTGCTAGTCGTGGGACAGAATGATATTAGTCAGAAACGAATTGAAACCATACTATTGACCTCGTCTTAAGTTTTAATTGAATAGCAGCACCAAGTATAGGATATACTAGATAATATGACAAGTTGATAGAGGGAGTGCGCGTCCATTCGATTTGACCACCGGTTTCCCTTGCGCCAAATTTACTTTTGTTTTTTTTTGTCCTTTCTTGTTTTTCTTTCCAGACGAAAGAAATGTAATATTTATGAGACTTATTTTTGGCTTAGGGTTACAGTTGCATCAAGGACTTTACGTACGTAAGTCCCATGCATATAAGACATTTGACTGCGGCTTGTCCTACCCTAACATAACCAAGTATATGAGGTCCTCATGAAGTTCATACCTCTATTTCCTTTTCTATATAGTTACATCTCACTGGCTATCATTATTTCGTTTTATGCACCGCGCTTTCGCATGGTGTATCCCGCCATGATCCAAACTAGCCAATCCTTGCCAGTAAGTTAAAGTATGACTCTGAAACCTCGGATAATATGTTAATACGTTGCAGGGATGGGTATCCGGTCCCGATACTCGAGGCTCTATCGATATCATCTTTTCATCCTTCTTGGCCATCCTCCTTTGCACATGGACATCTCTATGTCTAAACGTCCCTCATCCAGCTGACGGCGAGCTCAAGATCTTATTACGAAAAATTAAATGGATGCTTCGGGGAGTTCTTATGCCCGAAGCAGTCTTGGCCGTATCTTTCACTCAACATGCATCCGCACGGCGATCCGTTCAACGTTTTCGCGAGCTTGGGTATTCTCATTGGACCTTACGGCATGGTCATTTTGCGAATATGGGTGGCATTCTGCTGTTACCAGACAACGGCACGCCTTTCGTCGCTGATAGCAGTCAGGTGGCCTTCCTCGTCGAGAAGAAATACATGGAATGTCCGAATATAACTGCTGAGGAGATATGGGATAAATCAAAAGCCGATTTCTTTACCAAGTCCCTCGCCCTCCTCCAGTCCAGCTGGTTTTTATTCCAACTTCTTGGCCGAGCCATAGTGCTACTCCCCATAACAGCTCTCGAAATTTTTGCTGGGGCCATTGTTTTCTGTTCTTTTGGGACTTTCTTCTGCTGGCTGCATAAGCCAAATGATGTCCGGAAAGGCATTACCCTCAAGATCGGTGTCTCTTTGCATCAAATTGTGTCAGAAAGCGAAGAGGCTGCTGTTGTTTTCCGTCATCACATAAACCATATGCCGCCTAGATACCCGACCATCGCAAAGGCATTCTGTCGGTCACCTGATGGTCAAGGGCAACCACTAGTGCGTTTCTCCAATGGCACATTTCCCGGATTAACTGTCTCGCATAAACTAGCCTTCATTTTCGTCGGCGAAATATTCGCTACTTTTCATCTTGCTGCTTGGAATTCCCATTTCCCCACACATTTCGAACTCCTCGGATGGCAAATTGCGAGTTCCGTTATCACAGGGACATCACTGCTCATTTGGCTATTCGAAGTATTATTATTTCCTCCGGATGATGTCTGCTGGGAACAGCTTTTAAACCCTTTTCGCTGTCAGGAACTTTCGTCACAGTGGGAGATCATGAAACACGGTGGAGAGTCCGCTTCAACCCAAGCGAACAGGAATTCCAGTACAGTTAGAACGAAAAAGCTTGGCCTACGTCTTCACGCGGTCTATAGGCTTGTTATCTGTGCCGTACTCATACCTCTCTACGTAATATCCCGTCTGTTTCTCGTGGTTACGGCGTTGTCGAGCTTAAGATCCCAACCTGCTGGTGTCTATACCGCTTTCAGCATCAAAGATTTGTCTCCTCGTTAAGAAATAGCCTGGGTCTCTTGTCACTCGGTTGTTTCAATGAGAGTCATAACAAGCTGCATACTTTTAAACAAGGAGCCTCTAATGATTAGGTTCAGTTGAAATAGAATGAAACCGTTAAATTCGATATAAGCGCTTAAAAGTAATCAATCACAATCCAAAAACGGTAGTCTATCATAAATATTCATAAATTTCCGATACAAACCTCCAACTGTAGCAGATATTGAGTACTAACAAAACTCTAGGTAGGATCTCACGACCTTCTCGCCCCCATCTCTCAGAGATGTCTACACGTAAGCGCCGGGAGCCGGAATACTCGGTAGTTCAAAGCACCAGATGGTTTAAGTAGCTACCTGCTTATCTTCAATGCTACAGTAAGCCCAAGCATTAGAAATGATTGGCTTATAACAAGCTAAAGAGTGATCGCATTTCTCCCCCCTATTGTGTTTCTCGCCTTAGCTCACACACATTGGGTTTCAGATCCCATTTCATGGCTGTACATAGAAAAGTGCATTTTTCAGCTATATTAGTGCTGCTGCTGCCTATTTGCGAGGCCCATAGAGTAGAAAGTTCTTTTGGCCGCGATTATCACTATACAGCTCGGTGCATATTGACTTCGCAACTAGATAATTGCAGTTTGCTAATAATTCGCGTATTTGCATCAATTGCGCTCTTCACACAACTCCCCTAAGACTCAGGCTCCACGCCCAGGGCTTGATGTGGCTTATCAATTGTCAAAAACTGACTCTTGTGGAGGTTGGAAGTCCTGTGGGAATCAAATATGCCATTCTTTCACATGCCTGGGAGGATGGTGAAGAAGTCCAATTCGACGAGTTCGAGAACCGAACCGCGATAAAAAAGCGCGGCTGGGAAAAGATCCGAAAGCTCTGCCAGCTCGCTAAGGATGAGGGTTATCAATTCGCCTGGTGCGATACGTGCTGCATCAATAAGGCCAGCAGTGCGGAACTCACCGAAGCTATCAATTCCATGTTCTCTTGGTATGCGACCGCAGATATCTGCTACGTCTACCTAGCCGACTATGATCATTCCAGCCCTAACAGCGAGCTGAGTGCTTCGAAGTGGTTCACCCGAGGATGGACACTTCAAGAACTAATTGCGCCTGCGGAACTGCGCTTCTATGATGCGTCATGGATAACGATTGGGTTAAAGGCTACGTTGAGCAAGGAAATCTCAGATATTACTAGTATCGAAGAACACATCTTGCTTGCATCGAAAGACCGAGACTTAGAAGCTGTTCTCAGTCAAGTGCCGATAGCAGCAAGAATGGCGTGGGCGGCAAGGCGGGAAACAACACGGATCGAGGATATAGCTTACTGCCTTTTAGGAATATTCGGAGTGAATCTCCCCTTGCTATATGGCGAAGGCGAGCGTGCATTTATCCGTCTTCAAGAGGAAATCGTGAAAAATAATAACGACCTATCACTGTTCGCGTGGAGGTCGTCAGAGGGCGGGCCCCTTGGCAGCTACTGCGGCGTTTTCGCTCGACGCCCTAAAGACTTTCTATGCTCGGGCGGTATCGTTACGGCCAGTAATATTATGTATAATTCCGATTTTGCGATATCAAACAAGGGAGTCAAAATCGAGATGGATCTCTCATATTCGAATGAGGTGGGCTTGCACGTCTTATTCCTCAACTGCCACGACTGTGTGGGTGAAGTAGCATATCTCGGAATTATGCTCAAGCACCAGGGTGCCAATATTTTCGCTCGAGCGAGGCCGCACGAGTTCGCGTCGAAGGGCCTGAAAGCTCCTGGAATCAGCAGCACCGAGCACAAGTCGTTCTTCCTCAGCAAGTCGCTCAACCCCAGCGTCGGGCAGTCGCTGCACACGATCCACCGCTGCTCATTCATCATCTCGAACATTGATGGGTCATATAGTAGCTACTGGAAAACAGGGCTTGTAGGGCCGGAGCTATTATGGGATGGTGGGCAGCGTATGTTCATCACAGTCGGGTTGGAAAACTTTGTGGGATACCATGAATACCGTGCGGTCGGGGTCGGACGCGGAGAGGCCAATGATCCCAGTTTCTTCGTCCTTTTTGGCTACGGATACGGCTTCCAACCGTGGCTACGGGTCGTCACATCTATCAAGGTCCGTGAGGATCGCTTGTTAGAGGCGATAGAACTAGGCGATATGAGAACGCTTGCGGAACTTGCAACGCAGATACCTGCAGTGACAAAGCTCACTAGATTTGGGATACGTGTTAAATTATCATCGGGAATTAGGAATGGGGAGCCTGTGTTTTTGATTACTTGTACGCAGTAGACCATCTACACCTATTGTCGAACTCGCCATCATCCTACTTCACACCTCGGGTACAGGATCCTAACACCAACATCGATGAGGTTCCAGGTTAGAACTCCAAAGAGACTTGTTAGTTTACACCTGCTGTTACATCGTAAATATCATGAATACCCGTCACACTAATATCCTTCATCGGATCGTACTTCTCCAGGCTCTCTAGTGGCGCGTATTTCTCACATAGGAAAAGCATGTCGTTATATGCACTGTACTCCTTAGATAACTGTCGAGCTTAATCCAACTAGTAAAACAAAAGAGAACTTACATTTGTCTAGACAGGCTTCCACGGTGGCCAGCAGAGTCGCATATAGCTGCCTTGATCGCATAGAGCCTATTACGGTCGTCGAATTCTTCAACTGGTTCAGAAGGCTCTATCTCTTGTTGGTAAGCTTGCATGTAGATTGGGGAGTTGAAGTGGGTGGCCCATCTGCACCGCCAAGTCCCCATTTCGATCTCGTTGTGTGCGTACATGCATTCGGTGAAGTCGAACATGATGACTCTGCCAGTTTCCATGTCAGTAGCCACATTGCCCTCCCAGAGATCCCCATGGACTAGTGAAGGCTCAATGCTACGGCCTTCAGACTGTAGGGCCCCCAAAAGCTTTGGAATCACGCCTTCCATGAGCTGTTTGCAAGCCAAGTCGTACTCGGGCCACTGACCATTGACTTGGTTGTCTAGCTTTACCAAGTCCTTCAGTAAATACGTGAAGTGGACTGCCCAGCTTCCATTCCAATGCTCAATACGCTCAGAAGTACTACGCCCCGTGGAAATAGAATACCCAAACAATCCGTTCGGCGATTCGGAGTTTCTGTGAAGTGTCGCCATAGCAGAAGCAAGCCCTGCGGGATCTGGAGGAGATTCTATATCCATTTCATGAAAGTGTTGGACATAGAAGTATGTGGGTGTATCGTTCTCATCATGGTATGTTCCTTTGCCCACTGGGTTTGGCCCGCACTCTGGAGCACATGATGCCACTAAAGTCGCAGAATAATGCTCTCCCCAGATAAGTCTTTTGGCTAGTTCGCTAGTCCCGCACTTCTACCGTCAGCCTAGCTATATCTCAAGTTGAGATATGGCAGAGTGTACCGACTTTCACAAAGTATTTCTTGGAGGTTCCATCGCGCAGTATAGTATCGATCTTCGCAGTTTTCGTCCAAGCAGAAAGGCCCCAGCTTTCAGCAGATACCACCTTGATTCCTTTCGGCAATACTAAGATAGTTAGAAAGGGCGTTGTTTGATCTGGGAATCAATGGTACCTTCGATTATCGCTTCATCTAGCATAAAATCTCCTTGAATCAGCTCAATTGGTGCCATTGTATTACAGATCCACGAATCTCCGAGAGAAATCCAAGTCAAAATGGCCGAACTAAAGTTCTGGTACGTAAGTACTAGCTCCACGAAAGCGTAAATTACCATATAATAAAACCGCAGAATCGGTCACCCATATTGTAGCGAGGTAGTCGCCTCCAAACGAGCTCACATTTAAAACGGAGATCTGACTGCGGGGGAGTTGAAGGATTGATTGTTCGCATATCCCTTACCAGGGTTTGAATCCAATCAAGCCTGTTGACTACCGGGGGGCTGGCAAAGTCGCTTATTATTAGAGCAAGGCTCGATCTGCAGCTTGTGGACTGCGCAGCCAACAGTTATGATACTACGACCTTCCATGTTATCTTGGGTGAAGCCAATACTTGTTCATACCCGTTAGAAATATTTAAGGACTGACACCCATTAACTTATAAGTAGATTGTTGACGGTTTACATTTATGCACCTAATTCAATTAATGATTAATTGTTGTGTGAAGGAATAGATACATAACTTGTAAGTGACCGCGGGCATAAGGCCTCGACCTCGAAAGCATTCTATTTTTGCCCGTAACGTAACGTTGTAGCGCAGAAATCTTGGAACCGTGTACCATAGGTAGGCCCAGGTCCCAAGTACTGCACACACATCATGGATGAGCACAGGCCTATGTGGTAGCCAACCACATTGCTCTTTCAACCGCTTCGAATTTCGCCCCCAACCGCAGCGGGAGAATTTGTCATAGCCAATTGTAATAATAATGCGAATGTCTGTCGCTTGTTTCTTTTGTAGCAAAGACTTGTATTATATCGATAGCCTCAATCTAATCCTGAGCTAGATCACCCCCACAACATGCACGAATAGCAAGTAACAATGTCGCAATAAATTTATTGCAGATTGTAAATATGGTACTAGCCCTCCTCAGTACCTTAAATCGGTCGGCGCTAACAATGAATAATAGTTCAAAAGAGTTGTGGCGTGGAAAGCAAAAAAGGACGTGGGCAATACTAGCGTTCACGCACCCTCGGTTATTTCCACTTCTGATTCCCTCCGTCGAGAAAGCGTAACGGATGATCCAGGACCTCTTGGACTGAACGTCGTGTATACTCCTGACCATGCACATAAGGCCGACATTGTTTTTGTTCATGGGCTCGGCGGAAGTAGCAGATGGACATGGTCAAAAAACAAAGAGCCGGATCTCTTTTGGCCTTTAACATTCCTCCCATTAGAGCCAGACCTGTGTCTATCACGTATCCTAACTTTTGGATATGACGCATCATTTGGGAAGTCCACCAGTGTTGCTACATCAGTCCTCGACTTTGCGAAAGACCTATTATTTGATCTTAAATATGCCAAGGATTCAAATTTGGATGATTTGGATATGGGAAAGGTCCCACTGATATTCGTTGTCCATAGCATGGGTGGACTCATTGTTAAAGAAGTAAGTGCTTCGGTAATGTAGATATCTCGCGCCCGAAGGCGACGCTAATGTCGAAGGCATACATGCAAGGACAGCATGATCCTGAATATGAAGCAATTGTTAAGGCCGTAAGCGCCATAACGTTTATCGCAACACCACATCGCGGCACAAACCTTGCTCAGACGTTAAATCGCATCTTAGATTCAACGGTACTTATTAACTCGAAGCAATACGTCGCCGACCTCGTCAAAAACTCTCCTACTCTCCAGAAACTGAATGAACAATTCAGGCATATCGCTCCCAAGTTAGATATCGTATCTTTTTACGAAACTCAGCCCACCTCTTTAGGCATCAAAGGCGCCCGACTAGTAAGTTAACCTATAATTATATCTGACTTAATATCACTAATCAAACTGCATATCAAGATGGTACTTGAAAAAGAGACATCTGTTCTCGGATACCCAGGAGAGGTATCTAAAGCCTTGAACGCAGATCATCACAGTGTGTGCAAATATGAGGGGCCTCAAGATCCAAACTACATCATAGTGCGTAACATCCTCAAGTCGCTTGTAAGCAAAATAGTCTCGAAAGACAATACCAAGAAGCCGGCCCTATCTGATAGACGTGCGTCTCTTCATTTAAAATCACTTCTCGCCCTGCCTGAGCTGCCAAGCACTGATTATATATTTTTCCGGGATCTTTGGACGCAAGGCACATGTGACTGGATAACCCATCGCGACGACTTTATAAAGTGGCGAGAATCGGCAGATCAACAACCACATGTCCTTTGGCTTAGTGGAGATGCAGCAACCGGCAAATCCGTATTGGCGTCCTATATTGTGAATAGTCTAGTCGAAGAGGGGTGCCAGTGTCAGTATTTCTTCGTTCGATACGGGAATCGATTCAAACGCACGATCAGTTTACTCCTTCGCTCCTTAGCATTCCAATTGGCACAAACGCTTCCGGGCCTGATGGAAAAGATGATCAGCCTAGGAGACGAAGCCTTGGATTTCGAAAGCGCAGATTATCGAGTTATCTGGGACAGGATCTTTAAGTCACTGATTTTCAAATTGAATCAAAGCTCCCCAGTATACTGGGTCATCGATGGACTAGATGAAAACGAGGATCCTCAAGCCCTTGTTAAACTTCTACTTGATATCTCATCATTGATACCGCTACGGGTTCTTGTAACTTCTCGTCGCAGCTCTGAAATCAAGTCAGCCTTCGAGCGACCCCAGCAGAATTTACGACTGTCAACGATTAAGATTGAAGGACATTTAGATGACCTTCGCCAGCATATTCGCGCAGAACTTAGAGTTTCCGGGACTGATGAATTCCGAGAGGAGGTGGAAAGACGTATCATCGAAGGGTCACAAAACAACTTTTTGGTCAGTAAAGCCCTTGTTACAGAACTCCCCGCGGGCTATATCCGTAACGTCCCGCGACAATCCTCGTTTCTTTCCTGTTCAATCTTAACATGTACATACAGTGGGTTCGACTCGCTATTGAAAAAGTGAATCAATGCCATATATCCACAGACGTGGATTCGGTACTCCATGATTTTCCTGTGGGTATGGAAGCACTCTACGACCGAATGGCATCCTCAGTTTCGGAATTGCCAAACATAAGGCATAGAGCCCTTGCCATAAGAATAATCCAATGCACCACTTGTGCACTTCGCTCGTTGTCCATCGAAGAGCTATCACAAGCACTTGGTGATGTCGCACGTAACGTTTTGGATCTACCCCGCGCCATCCTGGATCTCTGTGGCGGCTTTGTCGTCACTGATAATGATGGCAATGTGGCCATGATTCACCAGACCGCCCGTGATTACCTCTTAGATAGCGACGCCACTGAACGTCCACTCCAAATCGACCGACAAGCAGCACATAAACAGATGTTTCTTGACGCGTTACGATGCCTAATGTCGAACAGTCTGAGAATCGGACTTACAAGGGGACAGAAACTAGATTTTGAACAATATGCAGCAGAGTTCTGGTCGATACATCTGATTCGAACAGCGGAAGATGACGAAGAGTGTGTCACGACACTACGAAAATTTCTGACTAGCAGATGGTCACTGACCTGGATTCATCTTCTAGCATCAAGCGGAAAACTGCGAAGCATGATCCAGTCATCAAAAAATCTTGGTCGATACGCATCGAAGCGAGGCAAGCAAGATACCAGAGCTGGGATTCTAGAACATGAATTTTTGGAAAACTGGTCTGTTGATATGTTACGGATCCCTGGGAAGTTCAGTCAGGTCTTACGTCGCAAGCCAGATTCTATCTACAATCTGGTCCCGCCTTTCTGCCCCAGAAGCTCACCTGTATATCAACAATTCGGAAAAAGGGATGGACTAATTATCAAAGGCCTTTCAGCAGAAAAATGGGATGATTCACTTGCAAGAATGCCAACCGGTACTGCGATGACATCGGCAATCGATGCCGCTGGCTCAGTTGTCGCTGTTCTTAACGCCTCTGGAAGCGTTCTATTCCATGACTCTTCTGATTTTCGTCAATTGCCCAAAAGCCCCTTCGAACACGGTGAGCGCGTGACAAGGATGCAACTCAACAGCACCGCTACCTTGGTAGCCACATACGGTTATCGCACTGTTAAAGTATGGGACATAAAATCGGGGGAATGTGTAACAAGCATTGCAAGTATTGAGTCTAAACCTAGACCGCTCTCAATGCAATTCAGCGAGGACAACTCTACGCTTCTAGTGGGGACCGACGATAGGCGTATTCGACTAATCATCTTGAGTGACGACGAACCGACATGGCATCTCGTGGCAGAGCTAGATGAAGAAGAAATTGAGGGCCAATTTGCCAACTCGGCAAGCCATATGGCGCTGAATCGCGACGGTAGTATGGTTGCAGTGGGGTATCGACGACACCCAGTTTCTGCATGGGAACTCGATGGGCCAATGCACATAGGCCATTGTCGCCGGACAAACGAAGACTCAGCTATCCGCGAGATAAGGGATCTTAGTTGGCATCCTCATCTACCTGAAGTCTTCGGCTTAACTTTTGAGGGGATAGTCTTCAGATGGGCGCCTTATGAAGATACTGTTGAGGAGGTTTCGACCGGAGCCACTAAGCTGTGTCTTAGCAAAGATGGAGAGCTTCTGGCCACAGGAGACAGTCATGGCAGAATCCGACTTTACACCACTGATGGGTTTATCTTGCTATATCAATTAACATCCCAATACTCTGTATTGGGCTTAGCTTTCAGTCCAGACTCTCGAAGGTTATATGACATCAGGGGGTACCACGCCAATGCTTGGGAACCTCCTGCTTTGGCGAAATTCAAGGCATTCTCAGGCACAAATATGGATCCTCCGAGTGAGTACGATGCTTCTTTATCGACTGGTATTTCAATCGCCAATATTGGAGCGGTTGACCCTATCACTGCCCTCTCAGCAAGCCCTAATGGCAACCTCTTTTGCAGTGGCTCAGCAAAGGGTGTTGTCAACCTGCACGACGTGCGCAGTGCGAGATTTAATACCATATGCGCTTCTCGAGCAAAATTTACTGTGGATCAAATAGTATGGAACGATGATGGGAAACTCCTGTGCTTCACGGACGCGAGTAAGCAGATTACCGTCGTGTCAATTACATCCGCCTCGAACAAGGCAGAATTAGTCGGAGAACAGCGAGCAAGCATACCCATGAGGAAATATACGAAAGAGCCGATCTTACAGTTACTCTTTCAACCCGGTTCAGACCGTCTTCTAGTATGTACTGCTTCACACCTACACACCATTTCACTGGAAACATCCGGCATAGAAAAAACAACCGTCATAAAAGACTTGGGAATGCATCACTGGATTCAACACCCGAGAGACAGAACACTTATTCTTGGCCTGGGGACACTTGGTCTTCGAGTTTTTGACTGGAACCTAACTGAGAGTGGAAAATACGACCTCAGTTGCACTTTCAGTGACAAAATTGGAGCATCTCTGATTCTCAAGGCCCTCCCATCCCATGAAGGCAAACACATACTCTTACAAATCATACATCCCAAGCAGGACTCACATCTTAAGTTCTGCTTTCTAGAAACGGAGAAAATCCCGACCTTAAATTCTCCTGGGGATAATTCATCTCCTATACATCTTGAACCTCTCAATACCGATGCATCCTTCCAGATCCTAAGTGCGCTATCTTTCCTACGAGGAGACCGCCTTGTTTTTCTATCCAAGACCTTTTCAATCTGCTCAATGCGTCTATCATGGATGACTGGTGGGAGTGACACTCGATCATCTTCCGAGCCTATGGCTCTACGACAGAGTGTGAGTCAAAGTCTGGCACCTGGAGTACCTCAACGCCGGCGAAGCTCAAGAGGTAGTATAGATGAGGTCCAAGAGCTGTTTGCGTTGCCCGGAGATTGGATAAGCCAGGACTCCCTTGCTATCTGCAAAGTTATGGCTAGCGAGAAGTCATTCATATGCCCACGAAATGGTGAGGTGGCTATAGTTACATGTACAGCACTTGTATGAAATTGCTCTCCTTTTGATCGTTCAATCTAGGGAATTAGTAAGACAGGGGAGATACTCTCCTAGAGATCCCTATTGCTACTCGAAATAGAGTATCACGATGCGGAATCTTTCAATAATAGTAAAGACCGGTTAACGGTCATAGCTTAAGATACCTAGGCTTTCTATATGCACTACGATAATTACAGATGTTCAAGAATATAACGAATAGCTCAGGAGACCTAGTCCTGTGAGTTTCAGTTGGTAGCGGGGATTCCATTTCGGATCCCCAAACCTCTAGTAGATCAATGTGAGAACTTTCCGTTTTCTCAAGTGTCTGAAAGTCATTTTCAAAGGTATTAACTTCGATTTTCCGACCAACTGCAGTGTATTATTCGAATTTGATACAGTCTATCAGCGTTGAGAGTACCTGCTTCTGTACCTAGGGAGGTGAGCTTATTGGCGGGCCGCTAACAGCTGTAATTGAGCAGTGAGCTTTGGACGTGGGCCTCTTAGGCCAGTCTTTCTAGCCAATCAGCGTCGAGGTGAATCGGCTTCCATCATCAATTGAGACGATCATAGACAATTGCAACGGAGCTCGACGAACTTCGCCTCCAAGAAGCCAATTCAGTCCACACACCCTCACGATGGCGTCGAAACTCAGTCCGCTGCTCTTCCGAAGTGCAGTCCGCACGGCCACCCGAGCGCCGAGATCTCACATTCGGGCTTTCACTGCCGCAAGCCCCAGGAGAAGCGATACTCTCGCAGTGGTCAGTATTGCCGCTCCCGCCAACACAAGCCAATCGACGCCTTCTCTCTCGGTGCACGATAGCTCGCACAGACATACGAGCATACACATATTCCAGGGATAGCTAATTGCTAACGACTGTCCAGCACCGAAACACACCCGATAACAACCCGAACATTCCATTCAAATTTAACGCGCAAAATGAAACGCTCATCGCCGAGATCCTCAAGCGATACCCGCCCCAGTACAAAAAGGCCGCTGTGATGCCCTTGCTCGACCTGGGCCAGCGCCAGCATGGCTTCACCTCTATCTCTGTCATGAACGAGGTTGCCCGACTCCTCGAGATGCCCCCCGCCCGTGTCTACGAGGTCGCTTCTTTCTACACCATGTACAACCGCACACCTGTTGGCAAGTTCCACGTCCAGGCCTGCACTACGGTGAGTTCGAACTTGCTACGATTTCTGATCACCTGAGACGATTGGCTCGTTTGTGGGAGCCGTAACTTCGCAATCTTTCATCGACTATAGCTCTCTCGGAGATCGAAGAAGTTTCCAAGCAATGTTTGGCACAAAATGGCCCCACATCGACCATACTCTTGATCACAGCTCTATCTTTATGCTTTGCTACCGAACTTATTGAGAGGTTATGGCATGACTAACACATTCTGTTGGACAGACCCCCTGCCAACTCGGCGGTTGCGGCAGTGACGCCATCGTCAAGGCAATCAAGGAAGAACTCGGTATCAAGCAGGGTGAGACAACAAAGGACGGCTTATTTACCTTCATCGAGGTCGAGTGTCTGGGCGCTTGCGTCAACGCCCCCATGATCCAGATCAACGACGACTACTACGAAGACCTGACCCCCGAAACCACCAAGAAGTTGCTGGCCGGCCTCAGGGAGAGCGCCAAAACAGGTAGCACTGCCAATGTCCCCAAACCCGGCACCCAGAGCAGCCGTCAGACCTGCGAGAACAGCGCCGGCCAGACGAATCTGACAAGCGAGCCATGGGGTCCCGAGACCACGCGGTCCGATCTATAGAGTATGTAGGACTGTTATGTCGGGTAAAGAAGTTTAAAAAAACAAAATAATGCGTGGCCGTGTACGTGCATATTGTCGTTGGCGAGACAAGGACACTACTTTTAGAGAGAAGAGGTTTCGTCATAGACGGGGAAGCTGCGGAAACCACTGTACATAAACAGCACTTGTATCGATTTAAGAAATTTACCGTCTGAAACCAACATTGTGAAAACCTTGTGATTTGCATTGCTCGCTACTAATTCATATACTAGGCCGTTACAATCGGCATCAACCTTGCCGTATTTTTTCACTTTGTCATCAACAGTTGATAAGTCGATAATGCATACATTCGATCATGAAAAATAAAACCCAATACCAAGATAGCTCCAAAAACCGGTAAACCATGCATCGTGCCTCCCAAACCAGCCACCTTAATTGCGATTGCCCTGTTCATTCCAAACCTTAATCAAGCCTAAAAATCCAGCCATCCCCCAACCTGACACCACCCTCCGTCAACCCACCAGCGACGAAGATGGCGTTCTCCTCGAGATCGCCCAGCGGCGCGGCACCGAACCAACCGCGGGGTCCGGGACCCTGGACATCGAGCTCTTCGTCGGAGTCAAAGGGACCGACGGACACGGGCGTCCAGCGACCCTCGCCTGTCTTCCGTCCCACGGTCTGCAGGATGGTATCTGTGAAGCTCGCCGTCGTGCCGCCGCTGGGCGGGATCTGGTAGGCCCAGACGTCGGAGTGGAAACTACCTGCGCCTGTGTGGCCGTCTGGTGAAGGGGATGATTCGCCTAGCGAGAGGACTAAGTATTCTCGGCCGCCACCGGCTTGTACGAGCGAGAGGTTCGCGACGCTGCGGGGAGCTGGCCAGGGCTCTTCAGAGCCCGTGAGACCTGCCGTCTCTGAGGAAGGATTTCCGGACGAAGGTGCGACGATACTCTCCCACGTCCCGCGGGCAAAGATGCCTATCTCGCCCCTGAGACTCTGGTCATCAAACTCGTCGAGCACGAGGTGCAGCACATCTAGCTGACCGCCGAGCTCGGTCTCTCCATCGAAGCCGCCAAAGCGATATAATCTGCCCTTCGCGAGCGCCAGCGCAGCACCACCGCGCGCAGGACCAGGGGCGTCGGGAAGCTGCTTCCAAGTACGCGCATGCACATCAAAGGCCCAGACATCAGAGGTACGCGAGCCATCTTCCAGACATCCAGCATGAATAATAAAAGTGCCGAAGCCCGCGCCCTCAGCCTCGTCGTCAGTCGCCCGCTCGGCCGTTGTCCCAACGATGGGACGCTGCGGGATGCCTACTTCAGCCGAGTCGCCCTCGGCCCACTCCTTCCAGGTCGACGAGCGCCGCAGCCGCATGGGCTTCATGGCGAACTCGCGCGGCTTCTCGGTCGCTACTGCAGAATGGTAGCTTCGCGGGGCAGGGATGGGACTGCTGTGGTGCGGGTCCAGATACGTCCATGTGTGCGTCTTGGTCTCGAAGATCCAGACTCGTCCTTTCTCGTCTAGCGTCGATGATCCTGCAGCTGCAGAACGTCCGCCGAATAAGAAGATGCGGCTTCCAATCACGGCTGTTGCATGCCCGATGCGTGGCGCGGGGAGGGCCGCGGACTCAGATCCCTTCCCTTTGTCCGACGTCGACGACCCCGCTTCTGAGCCTACATTCGACGTCGTCGCTGCGAGTGGCGGGGAAGAGCTAAGCGGGACTTCGGTGAGGGGATCTCGCAGCTGCGCCTCGGTCTCGTCTTCCTCGGTGATGATGGTGGGGACATCGGTGGCGCTGCTGTCGTCGTCGTCAGAGGAGGCTCGGGGCGATGGCTTAGCCTTGATGGCGTAGTAGTCGGCTGGTGCGCCGCTCCAGGGTAACACGACGACGTGCACGTCGTTGTCGACGGGCTTGCGGGCTTCGACCTCGCCGCCGAAGATGTAGGCGTTGCCGGCGATGATGTCGAGCGAGTGCGAGGAGCGCGGCAGCGAGGGGAGAGATACGTGCTGCCACGTGCCCTTCATGCCGCCGCCATGGCCGCCTATGCGAGGCATCGAGGGCATCTGCACTTGGGGTATCGAGGGCATGTTCTGCGGGAGAGAGTTCAGCAGGTCGGTCCCGCGACGTTTGAGCTTCGTGAAGGACTCCATGTTGAGATAATGTGTTGTTGTTGTTGCCAAAACAAGCAACAGTGTGACAAAGGTGAGAAGAGATAGTTGGCTTTTAATACCTGGTCAATTCTGATGTGACGTGACGTATAAGCTGAGGGGAGGGTTAACCCCTGCTCATCTAGGTGCTGACAAGTCTACAATACGAGATGACCCGGCTCTTGTTGCAGGCATCAGAAACATCCATTGGCATAGCCGCCAGGAGAGAAGATGGAAGGGGTAAATAGCCACTTTTGAATTATGCTAGGAGCCTTTATCTATACGGTTCGTATACTTGAATACACTACCAGATGTTGATCCTAGTCTGCTGATATTCCGTTGTTATAACGTCATAACTGGGAGAGCTTAACACCTCAGACAGCTGTTACTTAACCTTGGGTCAAACAGCTAATCTAGCTGCAAGTAGTCAAACAACCCCACTAACGGCCGTCCCTCAATTGCCCTATGGAACATCGGAGGATCCATGCTAAATTCTAAATATAGGTGTCGACATTTTACCTGTCACATTCAACTCTATTTGCTAATTCATCATGATAGGACCGTTATTGAGATTTTGAATACCGCCCTAGACCCAGAGCTTCGAGAAGTAAGCTCGCAGCTATCACCATTAAAAAGTGACTATTATAAAAACATTGCGTCATAGTACCCCAGCTCCTGAACTCCCGAGACATATCTAGCCCCATCTAGAATCAACGTACTATATCCGGGGTATACCACAACGTATTTGGGCTCCTGCTGGACTCTGGAGAAATGAAGAAAGAATATATATAAATAAGAAGCCATAACTTCGTTAACCTCGTTTGCAGTTATCGCACGGTATGTGCTCGCAGGGGAAGTTGCAGCGGACCTGCGATCCCGTCACTAGGTCTCCGCATCCACACTACTAAGAAGTCAGTGATGCTGATCCAATGAGACGAGAAGAGACTCATTATTATCAACTTACGCAAATCAAACCACGACTCTCCAAGCCTCTAGCTTTCTTCGAGTTACCCGTGTTGTTTCCGTCGGTCCGTTTACGCTTAGAGCGTGTGGACCCAGCTGAGTGCTGTGTTCCTTGCCGAATAGACTGCTGTGTCTTGACAGTCCTCCTTGAAGAACTTTGATCCCCATCGTCAGAATCCTCTATTAACGCGTCTTTGCTTCGTCGCGATAGATCGAAGCTCTTCCACTCGCTGATTTCTCTCTGGGTGCGGTTTCTGCCGCTGAAATGCTCGTCGATATGGTCGAAGCGCTCGGCCCAAGCTTGGATGCCTTTCTGCTTGATTTCAACGATCTCCTGGCAGAACCCACACCAGAATCGAGCTTCGCAATTTCTTCCAACACGACATTTCTCCAACTTAGCTTCCACGATATTCGGGTCTGAGATCGGATGCTCCTTCTCGAGGTGGATCCTGAATATCTCGCGACGGTGGCAGACTTTCTCGCAGCCGTCCACGTCACATCTCCACATCTCTAACATGAAATGTTGTGTATTCTCATGACGCTTCCAATCATTCTTACTCCCGAATCTCTTCTCGCAGTCAGGCATGGTGCAACCATATGGTTTATCATGTCGTTTCTCGTGTTTCCTAGGCGAGTCAGTATTGTGCGCTTTATGATAAAGGGATAGTGAGCTGTAACGACTCACTTCAACTCGCATCTTCGAGGGAACGTCTTGTTACAAGTAGGACAGCGATGGCACTGAGTCTGACTTATTGCAGCGTCATTCTCGATCTTGACGGGGTCCAGTGCTTCAGGCTCTTCTTTCTTATATCCGTGCTGCTCGAGAAGCCCGCGACTTTGGAGGACATCGAAGAGTCTCTTAACGTCGCTCGAGTCGTCGAGGTTCAGGTTGCTTAGATCAAAGCTGGTTGGGCCCACACCACGCGCTGAAAGGCTGTCGGGTTCAACGGAATCAGAAACTTCACCATCTCTCTTCACTAGATTCTCAAGTGTACTGTGCATGGAGCTGCTCGATAATGATTCATCTGACTCGTTTGAAATAACGAGCCTTGAGACATCTGCGCCAGTGACCTGAGTGTCGATGGAATGGCCCCTCGCGGTCGATGTGACTTGTTCTTGGACAGGAGATGAGATAGACACAGGGGTACCAGGCCCAAGGGTCAACTGACCATGCTGTATAGGCGATGATAAATCTATAGAACTATGCGATGTTGGGCACGGTTCAGGGATTCCCGGATACAACCCTTGCTGTGATGCCGCGTGAATGTGTAAATCGGCAAGTTCCTGTTGTGAATTCGTTAAAGACAAACCGTCTTCGTCCTGAACCTCATTCAAGGGCCCTAATGAGTTCATAGATTGAGGAACTGGATGGAATGATTGCCAGTTTGATTGACCATTGGCCAGACTTGAAAATCCATGATAACTGGGCATAGCCTCTTGTCGCGGGCTATTTTGCAGCTCGTCGAGTGACGTTGATTGGGTGGGCTGGACTGGTTGTCTGTAGAGCACAATCAGGAGTGTGTTCGTAGGAAACTATATTGTAACACTCACTTGAAAATACAGGCCTCAAGCTCTTCCTCAGATATGCTGTCTTTGGAGTGGACACGTTTGAGATGAGCCTTGAAGTTATCCGCTCGAGGCCAAACCTTCGCCTTGCTTTTACAAGTGCCAATCTGACACATATAACGATTGCCTAATGTCTGGCTTTCAGGGTGTACGCTCCTTTTGTGTCGATCAAGGTCGTTTGTTGTACTGAAACCCTCGATTCTTCGGGCACAATCGCTAACATCGCATTTGAATGGTTTTTTATGGCGCTGGTCGTGCTTCCTGGGGAGATTATGTCAGTTTAGATGCTCTATAAGAGAAATATTGGTCAAGGTAAGCGAGACGAACTTTAGCTCTGATTTCGTCCTCACTGGCTTGTCGCATACGCTGCATCTCATACTAACCGTTTCTATTCTGATTGGAGTTTCCCACGGGCCACCCAGGGCAACGGGGTTCTCGGGTACGGCATCAGACATCGGGAACCGGGCATCGATCATGGATCCTCCCATGATGCTTTGCGTATCCGGATTGGCATCATAAGGGTCATCACAGACAGACCCATTAGCGATGCTGGTATGATTGCGGTAACTCCCATAGCCAGAGTCCGATTGCGGCATGACCTCAGATGGTACCACGTTCGACCGGTCAGGGACTATATACTGGCTAGTTGGTATATTGGACATCATGGATTGGCCGCTGCCGTCTTCTGGGCCAGATGTCAAGTTTTGAGGGTGCCATGGCGCGTCATTGCCCCTCTCACCATACCAACGATACAGAGGAACCTTCCCAGTTGCCTGGGATTCTTGTTGAAAATTCATGTTTACTTGTGGACCAGCCAGCACGGCTTGCTGACCTAATCCAAAAGACATGTCAAGTGAATGGTCGAGGTGTACATCCGAAGGACCGGGTGAAGTTAGAGTTAGGTGATGATCATCCATAATGTTGATATTTTCCTATGACATTGAAGTTTCTATAATGATTCCAATGGACGAATAGATGTAATAAAGACTTAGCAACGGGAAGCGGGGTCTCTTTCGGGGGCCAGAGAGGCACACTCCGGGAACGAAGCAATCGCTAAACCGACACGGAAATTTAAGATCTCGAGCCAGATGATGATTTAGGACGAACAAAGTTGCTGCTATTACATCATCATGGTGGCGCTGGCTTGTCCTCCTGTACTGAATCGAGTCGGATGACTGATGATAGGACTATCTTTAAGCAGGGAGGAGCAGCTATAGATATGATCCACGAAGGAGGACAATACGGAAAACAACACGGGCGGTTATTGAGTCTTAGACAATATCTTGAGACATTTAATTCATCAAGATTAGAAAGGCTTGGTAAGATGGAGGAAGGCGACAGAGTCGGAATCGAGGCCGCCAAGCGAACAGTAAGTCCACGAGCCTCACGGGGGATTGAATGTCCCTAGCCTGCGCTATTCCGACAATAATATTGCCGTTAACAATATCGCTTCTGCGACACAAAGGGCCCCCTAAAAAAAAGTAAACGAAGCCAAAAAAATTTAATCGCTAGGCAAGGGAAAAAGCGATGAGGGGAGTGGCAATGCTCTGCGGTCGGGAGCGGCTCAAGAAGCGGGCAATGGGCAATAGGCAAGGACGATGGGGGAATGGGGAATGGGGAGCTTAGCTGGATGATGGATGACGGGAACTGGCGGTGCCAAGATTAAGGCAACCAAACTTGTCAGGCAAAAAGTAAGGCGGACAGAAGAAAAATGGGTGATGAAAGCCCAAATCCGTTTACCGAAAAGAGCTAAGTACCACTGTACATTCTACATAGCACAGCCACATCATCATACGTACAGCTCTAACTGCCAATGGGTCGCGGTATTGAGAAGGTACTTTCTTCGCATCTCCAATTTTCTTCCACTAAGAGATGGAATCGCGATGCACGACAGCTTACTTTGGGCATCTGCGCTGATACGTTGTTACCTGCTATTTGCTACTGCTCTCACTGATCAATATTAATTGACACAGCCCGCTGCGTTGCGTCGGAACCGAAATCTTTTACCGGCCTAGGCTTGTCAGATTTGGGAGCAGCATCATTAGTATGAGATGAGCCCTAAACTCGAACCCGAGTTTATTAAGCTATCAAGTAGGTTACCATTCAGTACGGTAGGTACCTATCTTGCCTGGGTAAGTTCGAGACACATGTATCGACCAAGCCATCAAACAACTAGAGGTCCAATTGATTGTGCAATCATGCCCAGCTAGGATCTACCTGTCCACCATATATGCTTAAAAGTGACGATACCTATCTAGGTCTCCCAACTTTCCCTCGGTCAAGGCTGTGAACAATGGGATAGTCACCACCAGGACCTCAAGCGTTCAGTCCCACCGTCCTTCGTCCGAACTACCCTAGATGAACACTGCAACATTCCCGTTCAAAAGCCGCTCCTTTGGTGTGCATGCCGGTCTCGCCGAGGTCGTATAGACAGACAGTTCAGAAGATTCATATCTCGCTGGGCACAGTTGTGACGTCCAAGCTCTAAGTACAGTCGCCTATTAGGCTTGCTGCACTATCCGCCGGTAGAGATGCCCCGATGTGACGATGCTGCTGTCCCCACTTCAAATGCACGTCAAGACTGCCCCACTACAAACCGCCTGACTGCAGACCATCGTCACTTTCATCACTGATATCAAACGGTCGTAAGATCTCATTCGATTCGTACAGAGCCGAGACACAGTCCTCAGCTATTCTTATTTCAAGTGAGCTTGTCCGCATCGCGGTCATCTGTGCTCCTTTGGAGTCTTTTTCTGTGTGTCAAACCGGAGGACATCTTCCAACCATTATTTCTTTAGTAATAGGGCTTATTGAAGATGAAAGATTCTCGTAGTATTAGAATTTAAGCTTAATTTTTTTTTTCAAACATAAGATCATGTCATTAGTCTCATCGCCCGGAACTTTTGGCAAGAATCCGATGGGCATTTGGACCCAGACGACCAGCCTTAGTATGCAAGCAACCGCCGCGTTTGACTTATTCGATAAACGAATGGTTGTAACCGGGAGCCTGCATCACCAGCCTGTCTAGTTGACATACAGCAGTCCAGGGACATATCAACACCGCACGCAGGAAACGCAGGGCTTGAACGCTCGACAAGCAGTTGTACCTGAATTAATATATCAGCTTGTCGTTTCAGCCTTCGGCTGAGCCTCACTTTCATCAGTGTCTTACGGTTTTAATTTAACCAGCTTGTAACACCTTCGTAGTCTTGGCAGTGCTTCGTATTCATTTCAGAGATGTCGGTTGGTCACTAACATTGTGCAAGAGATTATCGAAGTTAGTCAACTATACATTGCAGTGGGGAATGTGATAGATCAGACAAATCGAGTATACTGCAGTGAAAGAAAATAATGAACCGTGAGGATCGTCTTCCAGCATAGTATGCAATCTACCCCTAGCGTAGCAAACTGCGTCAACAAATGGGGCTAATTGTTAAGACAAGTAAGGACGAGTTTCATCGCCTAAATAGGTCGATTTACTCATTTAAGCAATATTCTAATTCCACTAGATGATCAGGTCTTAGATATAAGAACTGCCATGGACCTTCACTCCAGTGTTCAAATTTAACTCTATAGCTCGTAGCCATATCAAGTTGCTCTCAACTCAAACTATATACCATAATTCAGAGTGAGTACAACCGTAGCCTTGTAGGCAACGATCAACTCATCAATACGCAGAAAAAATTTGGATATCTATCAAATCCCCAATATCGATTTCTCAGTTTCAAGCCGCGCCAACGACTTTCCCCTTCGAGAATCATACAGCTCAGTTTCTTTCAACACACCTTCGACATGTGCGATTTCGAGGAATTTGTCTTTGAATGCCAGCACTCGGTAATAAAGCTGAAATCGCGCTGCCATTTTGCGCGCAACGATCCAAATCACCAGTGTTTCGGAGTCAAGATGTTACGGGAGTCGTGGCGCCAGGACGGCCAGCTATGTGATAATTGTCTAGCAAACGGCTACCGCATCCAAAATGGCGTCATCTGGCGACACGCGTAAAACCAGCACGGAAATCGGCATCGATACTAGAGATTTAGTGTGTTCGGACACGGCCTTTGATTACTAGATTACTTCCATTTTCACGACATCAAAATGCGTACAATCGAATCCTATTGGAGAAAGTTCAGATCGACTTTGAGATGGGGCTCACGGAAGCTCCCGGCATTTAATATGAGTCAACAACATACGAGGCGGCCTTTCAAGATTCGGACAACCCAGTCATTTGAAGAACTTTGCATTGAAAAGATCGGCTCTGTGAAGAGGTCAACCAGTGAGCGTTGCGTTTATGCATGAGTTGGACCGTTTGTAGCCATATTTGGCGTTAATAGCAACGTGTTCAACCACTAATGTTGTGGGAGGAAGCACAAAAGAGATGCTAGACACCTGTCTGTGAGACGAACATGTCGATAGACAAGAGTCATGTAAGATTGTATATGACCGTCTAGGAGCTTCCAGCCTCACGAATAAAGAACTATGAGAACTAGACGAGCTATACGAAGTATCGGTTCTTAACTCGTATCTAAGATGTGACAATGTGACAGTTGTGCTTGCCCGGGGATCTTGCTCTTAGGCCTGTCATGTGTGACTACATCTCAATTGATACTCTCTACCCAACGTCCGGCACATCATAATCCGGTAGGGATATCTAGTTGATGCTTAGCCATGAAACCGCGAAACCAAAAGTGAGCCCCTTCCCAAACTAACAACAACCCCAATCGCTCAATAGCAGGATACTCTAGAACAATACTACCCTGAGACCCGATTGCACGGTCCTGAGTTTTCTCCCCTCCTGAGGGAAATTACGCCATCCACGTGGGGACAGTGCCATGTACGTACGTACAGAATGCGGTGCAACATGCTACGACGCCGGGACTGTCGCCAGGGAGTTCGTCCAAGAGCTCAAGCTGGGGCCGTCCATTCAAGCTGTGGCGTCTATCGGGTGGGCAGCACGGAAAAGCCAGCCCAGGGTCTACGGCGTCGCACCGCCCTGCCGTGGCCCGATGAAACGCATTGCAGGAGATTGCATGCATGCAGGTAGCCTGGCGAACCCTCCTGTGCTGAAACGCTGAAACGTTCACTGCGGCTCGTTAGGTAGCAAGAACTTGCATTTGTGAACACGAGGGCACCTTATTCCTGGTGCTCGTATATGTTCACGTGCCTTGAGTAGTATTGGACGGGATTGACGACGGCGGTAGGCGCTGGACGACGTACCACAACCGGGAGGCTGCGGAGAATTGTTTTTGGGTCCGAGACATCCAACTACCCGTGGCTTCTCCCTCGCGCGGAACGGTTTCCGCGAAAGACGTGAGAGTCGAAAATTGTTGCAGCATGTGTAGCCAAACAAGGTTGGATAAAAGGCGAAGTGCCTGAAGTGTCACTAATGGTATGTTGTGCTCCTGTCACGCCAATTTCTGTGTTGATGCATTTACTCATTGATGAAACTCGCGCCCTGACTCTTAATCCCTTTTGCTCACCTCGTCTACGTGACAATTATTCATTCGTGCCGCGGATTTTAGATTGCCTAGGCTCAACCGTAAGATATTCAAGCAAGAAAAATATGGGGGGTAATAGCTGAAAGGGAGATTTGGATGGGCAACAGATCAACTGCTGTGCATCCTTGTTCACGTGGGACAGCGTTGCTGCGCGCATGCGTCATGGAAGATAGAATTGCAAGAGATGGATATTTGCTAATCAAGCCCAAGTCGGCATTCGGCTTCGACGGGTGTAACTATGTGTAAACAATCGGAGTTTGCCCAAGATTGAGTGGTGACATTCAAAAGCCGAAAGTCCAAATTCGCTGCCCTGAAAACACGGCTTCCTGCCTTACACCCAAGTGCCTTATCTCAATATGAGAAGGGGGAAAAATGAGTCATTTCATGTATTTATCGCCATTGCGGGCAAGGGAACTTCTGCATCGTGCCTATTAAAGCGGAAATCCATTCTGTCGGGCTTAGATTCACCCCCATCCATCAGCTTATTCAGTATTCGTAGCGCCCTGGACAAGCCCGACGACGTTGTACCGATTCGAGAAGAATGTGATCCAGTCGTTCAGCACGCCCTTCTCCTTATCGTCTAGGTCTCTCCACTCGGGTTGCACATCTTCGGGCTTCGTTGACGTCTTCGCTAGCGCACGCGAAGCGTCCTTGCCTGCGAATACTGTCCGGTAGGTTAGCCAATTGGACTAACTTATACTGCGTGACAGCGGGATAGGCTCGCGGTTTGTTTCTCGGTGAGACTTATACCACGGCAAATGCCTCTAGCATAGTTGAGCGAAGACCCATCCCGTGTATGCAGGACAGCGGGTGGTTGAATATGTTTCCAGCCTTTGTGACTCACCATGGTAGGAGCCGCCTTCTTGGTACATCTTATTTCCCGTAACATCGTATACTTTGCCCTGTATATGTGTTAGAGCATCTGTCGAGATGAATCACTTAGCCCTATGCAGCAAGGGGTTTTGTCTTGGGACATAGTAGCCAGCGATAATGAAGGTAACGCATGTAGTGGCTCACCTTGATAGCTACGTAAGCTTTCCGTCCCTCAGTTCCTACATTCTCGTTAGTGCCCGTTTGACTTTGTTCAAGGTGAAGCTGGCAAGAAAAAGTACGTAGATAGTACATCTAGTAAGCCACAAGACTCACCATTGGCTTGAGACAAATCTTCTAGAGTGATCGGGTCATCTTTGGGAGGGTCGAGGTTTACAGGGACCTTCGGTTGGAACTTGCCGGCCATCGTCAAATAGGTGATGAGATAAGATCAGGAGACTAAAAGGGATAGGTTTATTATGAGGACTTATGAATAGAGAGCTTTTCAGAAGCTCTCGGGTGTGTTAAGAATATAATTTGATTGGAGATAATTCAATCAGTTGTTGACTTGTTCATTGATCAATTCGTCATCTGTATCAGCTCGCACATGATAGCTCGGTCCAATTGCGCAGTTGCGGCAGGTTGGGTGGAGCTGGCTTCGAGAGGTACCGAGGTGATCTAGCAGCTGCTATATGATTGCGACAGCTGGTTTTCAATTGGCACCACCATATCGTCATTCAATTGATAGCTCTAAAGCTTGACAACCTTTAAACTAAGCTTCGCGATATCATCGCCTTTTACCTATAGCCATGCCTCTCTAATTGTGCTTCCCATCTTAACTTTCACATAATGTCTACGTGTCGGGCTGCTGCACGGCGGCCTCTCAATGGCCTCTCCCAGATTCGATGTCTGCACCAAGCTCCGACAGCAAGATCCCAAGTGTGCATGTCTATGCGCTCAGCAAGCGCTGGACGCTACGAAAGAGATGCACTTGTGATAATACAGTTCTTACAAAGGCGACGCCAATCGACCTCGACCGATAAAAATGCGACCGAGCAGATACCACCGATGCCGCCATCCAAACTTATACTCCGGGCTTTGCGCCAAGGTCTAAGCTTTCGGCCATTGTTGAGCGCATTTCGAGGCCAAAATCTGCGCACCCTCTTCCGGCAGAGCCCCGAGGAACTCGTCATTGCAATCTTGATGTATGAAACTCTCTGCCCTCTGTCGTCTGGTGCTGTGCCGAAGCCGTGCTGACTTGATGGTCTTCTGAAGTCTTTGCGGTTGCGCTGCTGTCTGTGTCTACGTCGTATATGCATATTTCAACTACTTTCAGTCCGAGCAATTCACTCGCTTCCCTCCCGAGATCGCGAAATCTTTGCGCCGCGCTTTATACTACTCCAACTATGCGCCAGACCCGAAGCTAGCGCTCAAATATTACAAACTTGCGCTGGAGCAATGCAAGGCGGCCGGGATGGACCCATTCTCTGATGAGGTGATAGGTCTTAGAATCCAGCTTGCGGCGTGGTTAGAGGGGATCGGGAAATTCAAGAACTCACTCGAGGTCTTGGAGGCGCTACTACAAGACTGCAAGAAATGGGTTGAAGTAATGGAGAAGAGCGTCCAGGACGGGCTTGTTGATAAGTCAGGGAAATTGAAAGGCGCGGCGACGGTGCAGCCAAGCATTCCGAAGGAGGAGGGTCAATCCGATGAGGAAGTGGTTGAACCGGAAAACCTGTGGGCCAAGCGAAATCGAGTTTTGGGCAAATCGGTGGGGGTTAGTGTCAAACTCGGTGAGCTGTACGCCGACGAGCACGTTCTCCAGGGCGACGCAGCTGGCGAGCATTTAGTCTGGGCAGTTGAGACTGTTCTGAAGGAGCTGCAACGACGTCAAGTCGAGGGCGTAAAGGATGGTGAGGGTGAATGGATGACTCCGGAACAAATCGGAGGGGCTTTGGAAGGTAAGCGAACAAGACATCTACCTCGGCTTCATCTGCATATTTATGCCCCCATGCTGAAATGACCACCACTGACAAAACTTACAGCTTTGGGGAACCACTACGAGTCCAAATCCCAGCACTACCTCGCGGCACCTTTATATCTACAAGCAGTGACACTTTCACCACCAAATAGTTGTCACACTGCTGTATTAAGTGAGTCTGTATGGTCTTTCATGCTGTTCGTATTACTGACCAGCTATTGCGTGTAGTGAACAATCTAGCTATCTCTCTTGTCCAACAGCCAGTTCAGTCACCGCTGGCCCCCTCAGGAAGCGAGAAGCAGAGTCAACCGAATGTTCAAGCCCCTACTCGAGCCACACTCTTAGCTAGTGCTCGTTCGTGGACTTTACAAGCATTAGGCACGGCACAGAAAATCACCGGCGAAGGCAGAACCGAGGAATGCGACGAAGCCTGCGCTGTGGCCATGTGCAACCTTGGTGATATCGCTGCTATGGCCGGTGATGTGGAGGAAGCGAAGCGTAGGTTCCGTGAGAGTCTTGAATTGAGCCGAAAGCTTGCCTTCGAACCCGGAATTACACAGGCTGAAGACGGTCTTAAACGCGTATCAGCTACTCAACCGCCGAAGGTCTAAAAGTGACACCTTTTAGAAGTATCAGTGTCATATGTGCTCTTTGTGGCCTTGAACATAATCGGTAACCCACCTCTACTCGATCTTTCGGTTTGGTCAAAACTACGCAACAATTCAGTGCGCCGCCATACTCACGAATTTCAAGATAGTGTATATAAGTATGTAAAATCAGAGCAAGCCAACCCTTCGGTTCAATCTAACAGTGAAGACGACAGCAGCAGGCATCAATTGTGCTAGGCTTAATTCCTTCCTTGCGAGCTCTCTTCATCGGACTTGACATCAATTCCTCTGCATTCGACTTTGGTGTAAGACGATGCGAGATCGGCATCTGGTCCATTGGGTAAGCAAGGTTTTGGTATTATATGTAGGTATAATATGCAGCTCAGACAGGACTATTTGCCTGATTAGGTAACCCGCGTCCGTTTCGTCTGCACGCACCGTTACGCTGACAGGTGTGCTGGGAAAAGAGCTGCATGCATATTCCTTTTCTTTTCTTCATGCTCTGGTGCAATTACAAGCGAGGTAGGTATATGTACAGGCAGTATTGAAGTACCTAGCTCGTGTAAGTAGTCTGGCAGAATACCTCCAGCCTCCTTTGCCTGCCATACCCGAAGATCGAGGCGCAGGCTTAGGTTTCTCACTTTGCAGGTAGAAAGCCTCTGGCTAAGCCTAAGCACTGCCGCCGCCACTTGCATATAACCTTATCTACTCGCTTCTCAGCACGGCTTACGCGGGGTAAGTTCATGTTCAAGTGAAGAACCCAAGTTGTGATAGTGTTATTCATGAAGAGAAGTGTAGTATCATGGGCCAGTTGAGCTAGGCAACGGCCTTGTCGCCCGCCCGCAGCAGGCTCTCATCGTTAGAAATAAATCTTGCGAAGCTCCTTGCAGTGAGGCGATGTCTCTTCACATAGACTTCACCAGCTTCCCAGACATTATAGCTCGAGTGATCCACGGACTCTCTATAACTTGCTCTGTGAATACGACCTAGACTAACGTTGACTGTTGCTATTCAGATTTTCTGAACCCTTTTCCTTCATAAGGTTACACCAAGACGTGAGACTTGACGGGAATATCCCGTTTTAAAATCGCTTTTTGGATCCAATGCTTTAAGGGTACATTGGAACATTTAGGGAGCGCATTATCAAATTGGTGCGTCACTTAACATATAGCGGGCGATCTATGAGTCAAAGTCGCTCCAAGATCGACGTATGGACAGATATAATCTAAGGTATCATAAAGGCCATATCAGCCCTACAATGCTCGTATAATCTCAACCTATACTGACATATACTCTCAGATTTCTATCATCCGATACATCTAAGCTCAAAGACGCGGCCATGGAATGGCATGACACTTCTTGCCCGCGTCTCGATTTATCCTCCTCTAATGGCTTTGATAGCTGCATGCGATGTGGTTCTTTTAGTATACCAACGACGGGACGTCTATTTCCTCCTCTGTCGAAACAATCGGATACCAGGCTTTTACGACTGCTCCCCGGGGATTTTTCCCAAGACGTACATTGCGAGATATCTGTGCATGACCTATCTTCGCGACCCGTATATGAAGCTATCTCATACACCTGGGCCGATGAGACAGGCAATGACGATTTGTCTAAGACCATTCTCGTCTCTGGGGAACCGCTTAGTGTTACACGTAATTGCGAGAACGCACTGAAGCGTATCCGTCGGCAGAATTATGCAAGAATTGTTTGGATTGATGCCGTGTGTATCAATCAGAATGACAAGAATGAACGCGGACATCAAGTGCAGTTAATGCCACGAATCTACTCCTTTGCAAAAAACGTCTTAATTTACATAGGCGAGAGAACAGTTGACAGCGACGACTGCTTTCATGCGCTGGGCTATGGCCGTATTGATACTTATGATATTAATCAGAGCGATAGACTTCTGGCCTCGTTAAGATGCCTCCTTGGCAGGCAGTACTTCTCGCGGGTCTGGGTACTGCAAGAGGTTGCTTTGGCCCGCACCGCCACAGTTATTTGTGGTGATTTGGAAATGATGTGGAGGCAGCTGTGTTATGCCGATTTGGTTATTCTTCCCTACAGGTCCGAAATACGGCAGCTTATGGACGCTTGCCTTCTGAAGCTAAGACGAGCAGAATTATATACTACACCAGATCGAGCACTTGACCTATTGGATATCTCGTGCCGGTGTAAGGCCAAGGATCCACGAGACAAAGTATATGCACTGCTAGGACTCATTATTGACCACCACAGGCTGGGCCTGGCAGCAGATTATAACCTCACCGTGAAGGAACTCTACATTAAAGTCGCATTAGGACTTGCGTCGCAGTATGGCTGGGCCAGCGTTCTTTTCCGAGCTGGCACTAAATATCGTTCAATCGACGCACTGCCTTCATGGGTACCTGACTGGAGCCATTATCTTGAAAAACCATTCAGCCTGAAAGTAATCCGCGGACTTGACGATAAGGCCTTACAATGCGATTATAAAGATAACTCTCTAATACTCAAGGCCTTCGCCTTGGGCTTTACGGATGATTCAAGGGTCTTTCTTTTCAAAGTTGCGGCCCAAGTCGTGGTTGTTCGAAATCCACGTCCCAGCAGTAGGAGCGTGAACCAACCATATCGTTTTCTTTTGAACCAAGAAGTACATTTGAGACTAGAGAGGTTTGGGCTTCTGTCAGAAGCGAAACATTTTATATCTCCCATTTACTATATGCGGGCGTCCGAGGAGGAAATCGTTCGTAACCAGTTTACCTTCGCCATGAGCCACATAGAAACTTTATCCGGTCACCACTGTCTCGTATGCGCTCATGATATAGCGACATCAATTACACTAACGACCGTCAGCGCTGTATCCGTGTTATTAAAGCCATTGACACGGGCCCATAGCTTGCGTACAATTGGCAAACCATGGTATGACTTTCTAGTCACGGGTCAACAGGCTGACTTTCCATCCGAAGGGAGTGAATCAGCGTGGGAGATGTCGGTATTATCAGAATGGCCTTCCACAGACAAGCTGCTTCTCGCCATTGAACACGAATCCCGTCCGCTTCACGACGTCGACACGTTGTGGCGCACCACGATGTCGCTCGATCCACGCCGACAACAAATTATGCGGGAGTCCAAAAATATTAGTTACGATCTACTGCTTGATCTTAACGAAGCGATATGGAAGCTACTAGTGAGGTTGTTTTTATGGAGAGACATCGATGTGAAGATCATTTAAGGTTTCAGATAATGCAAACAATGTTGCCTCGTCTCATGACTTTAGTGTTCTTGATAGACAGGCTGAAAACAATCAACAAATCCATTTAATTTCTTCACAAGGACAGCATCTAGAGCATTTTCCCCTGTTTCCCTGAGAACACGTCTCAGCTATATCATATCCATTCAAGCCATGCACGTAGGGTCTTTTAGAACACCCCATCTATGGAGTAATCATACGCCGTTAGTCTGCACCGTGATATCCATTACATTTTCGGTTAAGATGTAGTGCTGTGTGCTGTAGACCTTTCCCCCCACCTGCCTCAATATACTCACCTCTAATACCACAATTGATATTATTTCTGTTCCAGTCAAGCCAGTAAAGTTCTTGTATTGAGAAGGTGCTCTGCGTTATATGTAGAAATGCGGGTATCCAAGGACCAGCGCCGCAGTAGTGCGTAGACGGTGTGCTCAGTGATTCGTAGATGAACTGTCGGAAAAGATAAGATGGATCCTGAACAAATGTGTCGTGCGAACTATGCACATCCCGCTCATCAGTATGAGCCGCGCGGTAGAGCGGGAAGGAAGTCCGCTAACATGGGATCGGGTCCAACTCCTGAGCGAAACCGGATACAGTAATGATCGTATTTACGAAGCGGGGGCCCATGCCATCCTTACCACTAGCTTGCATATATGTGGGCTCCCTTCTGCAGTTAAGTGGTTCTATAGGCCTACAAAGGTCTACGTATACTCTGCGACTTGCAATCTATAATACAACTTTCGTGAGGTTGCGAGGCACAGGCGCTACGTTTTTCGGCTTGCACGTAGCTCGCCAATCCGCCTCCCGAACGCTTTTGGATAGTTAGATCGTTTGCATTGTTATCCGTTCCTTGTAGCCTTGGGCAGATCTAAGCTAGCACATGAGGTTTTTGGCGTCCTAAAGCGTACTAATAACTCGCTAAATTGTCGGTCTTGATGCGTAGACTAGCTGTTACGGTTCGCGCTCCCCGAATACAAGCACTAAGTAAATACTACTTACGAAGTGCCCTGAAGTATGCTGTAGATCGTGTATTGGGCTGGTGTTCTGGTTCTCCCCACGCATAATCCAGCATAGTGTAGGGCCCGCGTCTTACATGCCTATGCATTGCATAATGGGGACTGTCCAAGCTAGCGTGACTGGACTATGCCGACTTCTTTGTCAGCTATAGGACTGGCTGTCTTCTTTTGCTGCAACTTGCTAACCAAGGCCCCCGATATTGAAGTTTTATGCCTGTTTGTTCTAACGCTCACGGGATCTCATTCCCGAAGCTACGCCCTGACGGGCATAGCAGCGGAAAGTCGTTGTTGCCGCCCTTATTCTGATCACCTTGAATTTGCGCTGGACTTAGTAAATTTGTGATTCGCAGTGATACCAGTCTATTATGGTCGAGTCACAAGTCAATGGCGTAGCCATGAGTTGCGAGCTTTAGGGTAGACGCTCTTTATTCGCTCAATCCGGAGCTTCACTACAATATCGTAAGAGAGTCCTGATGAAGAGGATTATACGAGAGTCGGGATTAAGATGCAAACTTGTCACAAAAAACAACCGCGGTGAAGCTGAGACGACAGTGAAGAAGGATTCGATCTCACCTTATCTGCTATCCGGTAGATGCATGCCCAGATAACTTAAAATAATCTCTGGGGGGAGAAGAGAGAACACCAAATTAGCTCTAGCGCTACTAGGACTCGAACCCATCTAGGTACCTGTAGTGTCCGTCCACTTGACGGCTCCACGGCTGGGGGAATCTTCGTATCCCTCAGGGATCTATACCCAGCGTGCAGGGCTCTCGATCTTAAAGTGTCGGGTCGCTTTACATGTATACAGGGCAGCGCGATGTCACCGTTATAGCCGGGCCCCGATTTGAGAATTGTTTCAGAGCTCATTAGATCGAGTTGACCAATGGGAAGATTGAACTGTATCTACAATAGTCTCGTTTTCATGTCGCAACACGGACCATCTTGGTACTTAGGTAACAATGAGTAAGCCTGGCAACGACGTCTTAGATGAACTCAAGAGATTTATCAATAGAGTCGTAAAGTGAGTATACCTTTCAGCCTACGCGATGACGACAACGTTCTAGGGAGAGTTTGTTCCGGTGGGGTATCAAGATTGAACGCAGGATACGTTGCAGGCCACCAAAAAAAAGAACCTTGCCGTGAGTCAATCAAGAAAGGGAGAGAAATCATACGCAGACGACAAACTCCCTTATATCTCATCTAGTAGATGTTTTCGAGTGTAAATAAACAAGAATTGATATCGTGTTATTTACTTTGCTCATGCTTGAAGCTTTACATCATGACAGAACCTAATCATATGGGTCACCGATTAGTTAGGTTAGATGCTCCTGGGATAAACCCTGGGGATATAAAGAGAGCCCTAAGGCAGTAATATGGAATGCCGACGGGACAGGGATAGCGCTTCATGTCCTGCTGCCTTGACAGATTCGAAAGGTGTCCATTAGACTTTCCGTACAATTTATGGTTAACTTTAACATTCTGCAGATCTCCGGCGACGAAGTCGGCGCTTCTCCTTGAACCGGATTAGAGAAAACTTGGGCACGCATAACAGGTATCAATCCTGAAAAGTCAGTTGGAGGTAATAATGAATAGGCCAATTAAACATACAGAACTTATCCATCGCCGTAACAATTGAAGTTGCCTTTAGTGAAGTAGATTGTCACGTTTTGCGGCCCAACGATGCAATGCCGCCTTTACAAGTTATGTTGAAAGATGTTAGACCGTGACGGATGTCTTAAGAGATGTTATGGCCTCAACCGTGGGCATTTTTTAATGGTTGTGGACATTAAGACACCACCTCTGGCGGTGTACCGTATATTGCTGCATTTTCTCCCGTGACAGTAGGGCTGGGTACTACCGCTACACTGCAAACTTGACTATATCTACATGTCGGTAGCAAGTTAGAAGTCGTGGCATTCGATGCTTCGTAAAATTTGTGTTTATGAAGACATGTAATTAAGTTGCCAGGCACATGAACAGACTGACGAGGGAGTAGGAAGGCGGGAGGCATGCAAATACTGTTTAGGAGGTATACCTAGTACGTAGTGAAAGCCACTTCCAACATTCAACGCTTTACTGGAATCTCTATCACCAACACAGCTGCTTTGCATGTCTCCATCTATATCATATGAGGGAGGGATATGTTGGTTTTGGTACTGAGGGTAAATAGTTTATTATTATCTGCAACATGCTGTAGACTCTTTCCCTTAAGGATGTATACAACCTTGGTTGCATAATTCTCCAAATATCACATAGGACGATGCACTAAGAGTAGTGGACACGTATAGTAAACAGCGAGCGGAACATCCGCTGCAGGCAATATTTCGCGAGATCCAAGCCCGCCACAGTCGATAGCACAACGATGATTGTACTCTATATTCATTGTTAGTTGTCGTAAGTCTATTTCAACGTTTGAACAACTCCAGCTGAACTAATCGGCCCGGAAATAATAGGAGGCGAACCTCTCGTAGGGCTGAGGGCAAATACTTTCACTCACGCTATATTTTCGTATGTTCCTTTCATTCCAAATAAGACCAACTATAAGCGGTGAATCTTAGCTAAGCACGTTATATTGAGTGGGGGAATAAGGCTAGATCGAACAAATGAGCTGGTTGGCGGTGAAGTACGGTACTCCTTCGATGTTGATGTCGCACGTGGCACGTGGCACCAGAAGTTGAAGAAGCAGCAACTTCGAAAATGACCTCATCTTCGCTTCCCCATAACTGACTTTGTGGGGCACAAGTTGACTTGTAGTATATATAGACCCCGTGCCAAGAGACTTGTTAATGGTTGTGTTGTAAGTCAAAGTGGATATGAATGTTGAAGAGATGGAGGCCATCGAAATGCAACCACCGTGAGGAGCAACACTGTCCCTCAGATCTACATTATCAATGGCAGGAAAACCCGTAACTTTGGGGGACAATATCTCACTACCTGAGTAGGTTTAAAGTAGATTTATCTAATACTTTGTAAGCTAGGTGCTCTTCGTACCTACTTTCAACGACGTTAACATTGATTTACTCTTGTGTGCATAGTATTACCTCCAGCCCAACTCAAAATTAATAGAACATGCGTAAGATCCCCTAACTTCCTAAAGGCGACAACTAGATAAGTTAGCTACGGACAGTGTCTAAACTAGCGCTCATAAGATTCGAACCAACTCCCTACTCAGTACTAACTGTCACCTTCTCAGCCAATGTTTGCTGGGCATTCGGTGCCGAGGCTGGGCAAGGATGTAAGCTGTATATCTACTATGTATCTATAGAATCTTGTACAGGGGTATGATACTTACCCCACCTCAGATCCTCGTTAACTACCCCCGGTTCACAAGCAAAAAGCATCTACATACCTAGATGGAGGTGCGCAGCCTAGTAAATGACATTGTCGTGTATCAGAGACTACCTTATCCAAAATCACCATCCTTTGGCACTTCGTCTATCGGTATTAGACAAGATCAAGCAGGCAAATGTGACGCGTCGGTTTGTGCTCTGCACCAAAAGACAGCTGCAGGGTGGAACTGTAAGTATCGGAAATGTCTACAAGCGGGTATAACTGTATAGAGTTAGCATACGTCAACCACACCGCCGCCGCATATCCGCCTTTATGATCCTTGCCCCTGCACCACTAGCAAGTCTACTAGGGTGATCTAATAGTAGTAGAGGATCCACAAGGAATGCACGAAGCGCCATGGAAGAAACTGCATTGCTACGGTGAAAATTGGACCGTACAGGTATCTGCGGAGAACTGTTCTTGCATATTGTAGTCAAGGATTGATGCATTAAACCCTAAACCGCCCGTTCTATTCCAAGGTTCAACGATAGGGGAGTGAAGGTGGGGGGAAATATAATGTAATGCATGTCGACTGCATCAAGCGAGCTGACGGACGTTCCTTTGAGTTCTTGATATGATCTGTTATAATACAAATTGAAACTCTCTGGTATCATCGCAGACGACCGCCGAGTTCACTTTGGTCTATATTTCTTTCTCGACATGTACCCGACTGAGATATTGGATGAATTTGCGTCTCCTGAGGATATGTCCTCGAGTGCATTTGATTACGATCCCGATATCTGCAGCTTCGACTCACTTGATCTTGGTATTGAAGATATTCAGGACAGCTTATTAGTAAGCCCTTTTTCTTGATGAAAGGCGCCGTTTTAGCACCTAACGACAACTTCCTAGCACGAGCTCCCTTTCTCGCCCGAGTATCCCAGTCCTGAGCACAGTCCCCCACAAATAGGAGGGGCTCCCAACCCCAAACATGAATCGCAAGAATCAGCCCCTAAGCCAAAACGAAAACGAGAAAATAGGTACAAAAACGCGCCTCCATCGGTTCTATCTGTAAGAAAGCCTACGCGCGGACTTGTCGGGGCGGGCCGATACGTGACTAACATAGTACCTCTCTCACAGCGCCGGCGAGCCCAAAATAGAGCATCCCAGCGTGCTGTGGGTGACTTGATTCTTGTTTTACCATTTCACAAAATGACACAACTCCTAGACGCAAGCCGTGTGCTAGTGCCCTTCTACATATCTGCTGCTCTCAGATCATGCTTAAATGTTTAGCTAATTTCGGTCGTTACAGTACCGGGAACGGAAAGATCAGCGTATTAAAGACCTCGAGGGCATCATCAACGACTTAGAAAGGAAGAATGAAGTGCTCACCAAAGCTTACGAAAATCTGAAGGCTGAATACTGGAAGCTTAAGGCGCAATATGATGCGGGAAATCTGCAACCAAGCATCTCGTGGGACCCTTCGTTACCGCAACTTGGAGACGGGATGGTCTATTACGGCGACCCGACAATAAACTTAAGAAACTACCAGATATAAATGGGCACAAGTTATCGCACATGGCCATCGCATGGATGTATTGGGGACAGAATTTATCATCCAGGCTATAACTTTTATCATGACATACGATCTAGACCAATAGCGAGGGAGGTAGAACACAGTAGGGACAGGCCATTAGACAAGGGCGGATTTGTGATATAATTATAAGGGGCAATGAGTATTTCGGCACGAGAACTCCGGCGTTACTAAGAATCGTTGGGATGGAGGAAAACCGAAAGGGCAAGCTACACGGATTACATTTCATTTCTGCCGACAACAGAGGCATGATCGCAAATCGCGTTCGGAAATTTCTTCGTTGATGGATATGATCTATTCGAGTTCTTTCTTTTCAAGATGATGTATCTTCAGACGAGTTTATCGGCATGGCCTAAATAAGGTTGAAATGCGCCATATCGAGATAGGTGCAAGTTTGGTAGGATTATGCTTACTGTGTCAGCACAAGAATTCACCAATTGAGAATGTAGATGGAACTAAGTTGTAGGAATGCGACATAAGTAGGCGAGGAAATATACCTGGTCAAACCAAAACCAATCCTAAACATGTATTATTGCAAAAAGGTATTCAAGATATCTCTCTTGGCTGGGCTGATCTACATCTATAAAACGCTTGGCGGCGTTCAACTCTAGACATTTTGATTAACCTAATCGAATACAGTGCACATAATTAATGATTATATGGCGTTCTAGTCTAATTAGAAAGGAATTGGGTTAGTGATGGTCAGCTGAAATAGATATAGGGTTCAACCAAAAAAAATAGACGACCAAGGGATGGGCCACTTGCCGTCACGAAGGTTTGAATGCAGAATCTCACTATAGTATGTAGGATGATATTAATCGTAGGGCTATGTTTGAGTCGGAGTTTTTGAGATTGTATGTAACCGTGTTGTCACGGAATGCTACGGCATGACTCCCGGAAATCAAGGGAAACGGACACAGGTATATTCACAACTTAATCTTGATTGCTGGAGTAACTAAGATGATTTACCCACCCCGAGCTCTAGCGAAGGAAATTGTCTGGCTATTAGACATCAGAACTAATAAATGTCTGCGATTCTGATAAGGAATCACTTGATGCAATAGAACGTAAGTTAACTGAATAGGTCTCGTAGAAAATTGACAAAAACTCTATTGAAACACTATGTGTGTAGACGCAGGTGGCTCAGTCCGCCGGCCTTTCCCCTATTGAGACCCCTTACTACCTACCCGTTTATGAATAAGCCACCTTTTTCGGTAATTAGGTCAGCAGAGTGCCACTCACATTACTTCACTATAATAAGTCTATACTGAAAATACCAACGGTAATAACTGTGACAAGTCTAATGTGTAAATTATTACAACGTCTAATTTCCCCGAGAAGGTCAATATGCTTAGCTGCTCTATGATCTGTATGGGTGGACCTCTAGAACAAAATTTGGCTCTGGTGGTCTTGAAGAGATTCTTATCTAACCAGAAATTGTACCAGAGCCAATGTTATGCCCGCCCAAGTAAGCTAGACGCGAAATTGATGAACTTAGGCTGCCGCCCCTTCTAATCTCGTGGCTTTCATTCGGAAAAAAAAATCATTCAGTTTCAATGCGGATGCCTCATAAACACAGCAAACTGAGAAAAATGCCCAGTCAAGAATTTCTATCAATGTGCGCCTTACGTCATAATTGTTGTGGCAATAGATAAATAATGAAATAGCCAAGATAGACTTACCTACTTCCGGGATATCAGCTAAAGAGAATCTTACATGAGGTACTCATCTAAGGTTAGTGAAACTGCTTAACGGAATGGGCAACCGCTTAACAGAATAGAGAGCAAATGAATTGACTAAAAGCAATCCAAGACCAATAAAATTTTTAAAAGTACAGAGCCAGGTATGATGCAGATAGGTGATTTCACCCCCTTGTTCTATGAATTTCTTACATTTAGCCACTTGAAGTCCTTCTGCAATTTGATAAACGAAATATAATCGTATGTGACACCGCTTATGACCTGTTATTTTAACAGCCATCAACAGGAGTATTGGGACGTTCTTGAGCGCTTGGATCGTTTGAGTGCTGAGACTCATCCATGCTTTGCTTTGCACATAGAATAGGATGCGTGAGATCCGAGATATCCAGCAACCCAAGAGTTTCACCGGGCATAGTGGCCGGAACAGCTTCCACGCATTTGGACCATGTTCCTATTCCAAGCTCTTCATGTGCTAGGCGCTGAAGCTGCAAAGTTGCGTTTGTATTCCATTCGAGGTATGCATGTTGTTTGTACCCCTTCCTCTTAGCAAGCAACGCTGATATGACCTCGAGAAGGTAAGAGATTGAAATGAGCAAAAGCCCGACTATGAATACGAAAAAGAGTCCAAATACGCTGAATGATGCGTATGCTGTACTACGAATTTTCTAGGAAGGCTGATGTGAGTGCGATTTCTATTATTAAATAGCGGAGGTTGTCGCTATTGTGAAATGGTTAGAATAGGGCAAAGCACACTGCGTACCTGGTTATTACATAGCTTCACTAGCTCTGGAGTAGTATAATTGTAGAGAGATGCGGAAAGCTTCGAGTCCGTTGGGCCGTAAGCAGTATCGGTGAACACTGCTTGCGTGGCCGCCATAGATATATTCCAAAGATGCGTTATGTCGAGTTGCCACTGGTCGGGCTCTAGAGGCGCCTGCCAACCGTTGATCAACTTTCGCTGTGAATGCAGACCAGCTGGCCCCAACCGGTTCAACACTCCAATGATACTGGCATCGTAAGAAAAGAATGTATTCATAAAATACAAGAATCGAGCCTGTACTTCTGTTTCAGCGATATTACTAACAAAATTAGAATAACTTGAGTTAAATAGCGGCGCCACGCCGATTATCGCATCCCGAAGACTCGCTAGTGGTCCACATTGACTGGCATTCTGTAGAGCGGTATTGCAAAATTGGTGTTGAATGGCGCACCCTAAAGTCGACGCCGGCTCTAGTGGGAGATAATAATTGGTGAATACGTCCGACCCAACAACGATATTGGTTGGCGTCGATGCTGTACGATACCACCAGTCGCTTGTAGGCTCCAGGAATACCACTCCATTTCCAGACAGAAAGATGAGCGATACATCTGCATCTAGTCGAGCGAGAGACGCAACAGGCATGAAATCCCTGTCAGACACGTAGGTTCCATTTTTGACAGCGGCGGTAAGGGCACTGGAAACATTATAATAAGCGAGATGACAAAGTATTAGACAAAGGGTCGGAAAGATATTATTGTCTATCTCGCGAATCCAGGTTCCAAAAATAGAAAATTTTACCTGATTAGATAAGTCGAAGTAGTTATTAGTGAGTCATTACTCAATACGCCCGAGTATTGGGTTTCAACAGGGGCAGCCGTGTACATATGATCTATGTCTCCGGCGTCTGTTGTTATCGTGCCATAATGATACAGCGTGTAGTTCCCAGGAGCGCTACCCTGGCTAGTATATCCTGAGGATTCAAGTGGTGCGCAGGTGAGGACGTTTCTCCAACGTATTCTTTCATTTGGAGGAGCGTTTTGACCAAGATGATGGTGGCTGTCGATGAAGCCGCTGTCTAGAATGATATTGGTTGAGTTATCGCGACAAATAGTATCATCGAATGGGCAGGAGGCCTTCACGTCAATGTTGGGAGCAATTCGTTGGACGACAAAGCGCTGGCAGTTGAGCAGTCCGGTGCTGTTTGAGTCTGAATAACACTGCTGTGCATAGTTAGCAGCGTCGTTGACCCTTTCAGCTATATAAGGCAAAGTAGCTGCCCATTCCTCGCTGTGTACTAAGTTGCCACCTTGGTCGGCTGTTCCACAATTTATGCTTTTAATCAGAATCTCACTCCCAACTGAAGTAGAAACTAGCGACGAGAAACCGCCTGCAGTTGTAAAAGCAGCAATACAGAGCAGAGCAGCTACCGCTAAAGAGAGCGGACGAAGAACCCTGCTTGAGCCCCAGTTTACCCCTACTACCTGGAGAAGCTGGCGAAGGCCATTTTCAGGGCTTGAAGAATTGCGTAAGATCGCCTGGCATTGATGATAGACTGCGTCTTGTGCCTTGGTGGTTGAGTAGAATCGATGGAAACAAAAACAGATGATCCTCCAAGTTCGTGTGGCGACATATGTAATGTACAATGCAGTGAAGGCAATCAGGAGATCTGCATCTTGTCGTTTCAGGGTTATGGTGGCTCCAAGGATTTGTCCTCTTGACCAATTGGTCCACAGTCCCACGTATACAGGATACTGGTCGCCCGAGACGTCGGCCGTATTTTGCGTATTGCTCATGGTAATAGCAATAGAATTTCAAAGAGAGGTCTGCAAATGTGTTAATTATTTTGATGAGTTCCCGGCCAAGTGAGTGAAGTATTACGTTCTGAGATGGTCCTTTATATATACTTCAATGAATGAAAGTTAAGACTGCTACGCCACAAGGTGAACCTGAGATCTCATCCCCTTGGAGGAAAGGGAGGCAATTTCCTTTCCCAGAATCTACTGTGAACGCATAATCCTATCAGACAGCGACCCGGTCTCTCTAATATCTACTCATACTTCACCAGTCATGATTTAACACGAGAAATGGTTATCTCGGTGCCATTAATGATAGTATAGTACGGACCCCAATCGAATTTTATCAAATTCGTCCGCTTAGAGAAGCGAACGTAACAATACTTGGGTTAAACACCTAGAAATAACATAGCCTACCTTTCACATATACCACCCGGGAAGCAGGGAGGAATATAGGGTCGCAGGGGCTCGTACCCGTCCCCTGCTGATTTCCATTGTCATCTACCAATGTTTCTTTGTACATTTCGCGATACAACACCGCTTCAAAAATCTATGTCCGAGACCATTGCCCAAGTCTTGTTGCCTGCTTTAGTAACGGTTTAAAGTACATAATGAGAGATGTGGAATCCATATTGTTTCGAATAGTGCATTGTCAGTTAAACAAACCAAAGTTACAGAAGAGTTCAAAATTAGCGCTAAGAGGCAACTTGTAGTACCGAGGACGTAACTTTTATGGAGGCTCGGTGTTGCGACATATACGTTACATAAGGTCTAAAAGCCCCCAAAGGCGGGCATCTTACTAGGCAAGCCATATATACTGTAGATAGGCTAAATGGTTGCTCAAATGTGACTTGACCATTTCCTTCGGATAGAGCCCTGTGAGGAAACTAACAAGGCGTTGTCCCTCGCCTTACTTTAAGAGAGAATAGGAACGTAATTCGCATTCATCAAAAACAAGGATCACTGCTATACATGTTATTTACGCTATCTTGACTCTTTCTAGGTGCTTTTTAGCATAGTAAAACGAGCTTAGCAACGCCCAGGATCTATTAAGCAGCAGGAAAAACATAACTCTTGATTAGCTATATGGCGAATTCCATTAGATAGCTACTAGCTTTAGTGATCTGCGTTGAGCTGCCTTGTTCCAAGAGAAGCAATTCCTGATGGAACTGTCACCATTTCACCGACCGCCGAACCGGTTTTATATGATAGTTTCATCAAAGTACTACCACTACCACTGTGACGTCGTATGCAGCTACTAATACAGGCTCGATTTGATTATTAGCTGATATCCTCAAAACGTTACCCCTATGTTGGTGTTTGCATCTTCGCGACAACACCTGATTGAGGCGAAATTGCGCCTTGCTTAGAAATAACCAACGAATAGAGCTCTCCTACAAACCGCCCCAACCGCGAGCCTCCCTATGGTGGTATTGTTGCCCCTGAGGCTTCTAACTGTTGGTCGACGAAAGTGGACAACACAGGTGTGTGAAAATCTCTAAAGGGAATCTCTGGAGCACGATGAAAGTAGCATGAGGTTACACCGACTACCAGCTAAGACTGCTGCATGATACTACTTGTCCAATAACAGTGTTTTCACTTATCTTACCTCGTATTCAGAGACATATAGACAGCCACAGCCATTGTGCTTGCTACGTATTACACAAAGGACCCCAAGTTTACCACGCGGAATTCATAAACATGAAAATAGGGAGAAAGCCCTTCCGGTGATCAATATTTTTCATCCCCCCATCATTTCAAAGTGCTATATCCCATCATTATCCTGGTAATCTAGATGAAAACCCTGACTAGGAGTGCTATTCAATTTGTTGCACAGAAATCCGCCTTACCATCGCGCACAAGGTGTCACGGAATAGAACTGCAGCACTAAACCATAGCACTGTTAAGATATAGAACGTTGCGAAGTCGAGCGAATTGACTGTCTGCAGCTAAATAAATACGTAACGTGATGTAAAGCTTCTATTGAGCTATAATACGGAGTCTCGTTAGGAACATATGTACTCCTTTCAATTAGCCACCTTGATACTTCAGCAATTTGGCGGAAAAGATCGACACAGAAGATTGGTCGCTACGGATTTTCGGAGATAATTGATAGCACTACTGCGGCCGCGATTTCCGTTTCAAGTCTGCTTGCGACTCATGCAACAAAATACCCACCCACTGGTTTCTAAACTGATAAAGACACACATCTGGATGATGCACATATAGTTGCTACGTAGCTTTAGTAAAATCGAATCAAATTATTGATTCAATATGTTTTTAGCTTTTATCTTGTGCCAAGCTGATATCACCAAGAAGCTATTGATATCTGTGGGGCTAGGCATCGCCACAAAACGGAAAGAGACAAAAGATTCCGTATGGAACTGGTATGATACGGTTGCATCGCCTCAATTCAATATGGACCACAGCACGATGAATACTTCAATTACTTCATCGCATGCACAGCATTAGTTTTATAAAAGTTCTGTTATGTATCCGAGATTCATAGTAAAGGGGTCAACTGCTACATCCTGTCTATCTATATTTTATACTTGCTTCTTTGCTTTATTACTTCATCATGCAGAGAGTCTCGTCATTTGACGTATTATCTCCTGCGGAGTTAAATGAAGTTGTTGTCGGCGTTTAGCAACCTCCCCTGAATCACCGAAATACTCCATATGTAAGTATGTATGGCTTCTATATAAAGTGTAAAATGCTCTCTTTTGCTGACTTGTCGCAGAAATAGTTTTGATTTCTTTGGTATCACCGACTTCTGAATCTATACCATGGCAGACTACGCACTTCCTCTATCGGGCAAAGTCGCTGTCGTGACAGGTGGCTCAAGAAGCATCGGCGAGGCCATATCAATGGAGCTCGCAAAGAGAGGCGCAACGGTAAGGCATAGAAAACCTATTGCCCAATATCATGAGGGTATAACAATGACATAAGTGTATCAGATTTCCGCTAATAGATAAATCCAGGTCGTCATCATCTATGTCTCAGCTAAAAGCGAGGCGCGGGTGAAAGAGATCTGCGCACGAATAGAGGCGCTACCTCATAAACCCTCGGTGCATTTTATCCAGGCAGACATCAGCATTCTCACTGCGCCAGAGAAGGTGACATCGTCCCTGCTAGCATGGCGCGGTAAGGACCTCTCAATTGACATCGTCGTGAATAACGCAGGAGTAGAAAGGGTGAAGGGTCTAGGAGAGATCAGCGTACAAGATTACGACGCCGTATTTAACCTAAACGTCCGGGGCGTGATATTACTAACGCAATCGCTCCTCCCATACCTCAACAGGAACGGACGCATTATCAATATTGGGTCGGTAGGCGGTAGGAGTGCATTCAAGGATCTGAGCTTGTACTGCGCATCTAAGGCAGCCCTGGAAGGGCTGACCCGGTCTTGGGCGGCGGAGCTAGGTGGTAATGGGACGACAGTCAATTGTGTGGCTCCGGGCCCTGTGGCGAGCGAACTACTTGATAATATCCCTAAAGATATTGTTGAGAGGCAGAAAGCTACCACGCCACTTGGGAATCGATTAGGCACTGCTGAGGAGATTGCCAATGTTGTCGCTGGTCTAGCTGGCAAGGACGGTGCTTGGATTACAGGACAAGTCATTAGTGCGAGCGGAGTAAGTCTCACTGATCCCCAAGTACTGTAACTGAATTCGATTCTAACAACGTAATTTTAGGGCTGGGCGGTGTATTAAATTGCCTGGTATCACTTGACGCTGGTTCTCCGATGGTATTGAAGAAAAGCAGCTATCACATATTACCATGACCCCTTAATGCGAAATTTTCTACGTTGTAATCCAGGGAAATTATGGCAGGTCTTGTTTTAGCAACATACCCTCCGTTTGGCTTGGGATAGCATTATTTTGATGGTCAACTAAGCTTACTCTGGGTTGATACTTTTGAACCAACTTTTGCGCATAAGCTGACACCTTTTGGCGGCGAACCGAGGGAGATTTTTGACGCATACCAGCACAAAATCTATGCCACAATTTATTCTGATAAATTCACTTTCCGGGTGTTTTGGCATTAGAGGGACTAAAGGCTAGGAGCTGGACCTATTAACCTGACGTTAAGCTCTCTCGCTTACTTAAATGTATTATACCCTACGTAATCGCGCGATGCCCATTGAAAGTATGAGTAATTGCTAGCCTTGGATGCGTAATAGCCAGATTACGGCCCTGGCTGAGGTTCAGGGGTATACGAGTTACCTGGTGTCGTCTCAATAGTCGAGTCTATCGAACACATCGAAGAAAAGCGTACAACACCAGGGCGTCATCAGCCTAACTACTATTCTGGCGGCTATAAGAATCGCAGCCAAAGGCGTATTAATCATGGGAATGCTAGTATCTATTCAAAGAACAAGGTTGCTACTGTATCCCTAGCAAATGGTTGCCTAAAAGTATTGTTGGACGGACAAGACAATGCATTGCGTGCCACTACTCATCACGAGGTTAGGTTTCACGACAGGCCAGTGCTTCGGTATCGTATGTCTATTCGAAGTGATGAGTTGGTCGGTTTCGTTTATGCACAAGTCAGCTCACGTAATTACATTCTGGTACTGCTAGAGAAATGCCAACCAATTATTTTTGGAATCAGGTCAGGATAAGCTTTTTGTTCGGAATGGATTCTGCAAGGCACCCCGGTCCTAGTCGAGAATACGTGGACTGGGTGACTAGGTATCGCCAAAACGGGTTCTATTCCACGATTGAGGGAGCCCAGAAATTAGTGTGGGCTGGTGCCGTAAATCTCCGGGATCTCAGCAACCCGAAAATCCGGCCTACCAGTCTAAGGGGCACTTATTGCAGGGGTGCCGCTCCTAGCAATATTTAATAGATCTTTACCCATAGTGCACATTTTGTATATCAGTTTTCCTCCAACATCTAATTTCTTTTCCTTAATATCCGCATGGTCTTTCCCTATTTCTCTTCACTATGCTATTATCTGGGCTTCGCGGTGGTAGGAGGAACCAAGATCGAAACTCCGATTCCGCAGCACATGGAGGCCCGCGAGGAACCATTGTGCGAGGGATAGCCGCTGGCATTGGACTTGCTGCCGAGGCATATCACCACCATAAGGAAAAGAATGCGCAGAAAGCAACGGAGAATGAGAGCGGTCCTTCAATTGCGTCACAGCCAGCAACGTTATCCCAACAGGTGGATGAAGCGACATGGCAGCTGGATGATGCACAACAGCAAGTCATGGAGGACGGGTTACCACCATCGTATGCTACTAGTGAGACACAGCCCTCGGAACCGACAGGAACATTCTTGCAGCGGCATTCCCTCCCTCCTCCCGTAGGATCAGTAACTCAGCAACTTAGTTTACCTGTTGTCATCACTCAGAAGCGACCAGGCAAGCGTACCAGAGGTTTCATAAGGGCATACTCACCTATGCTTGACGATGTTGGAATCAACGAGGCAACCTTCCTCGAGTTCATCGATGAATTAAATAAGGCCGTCCTGCCAAACCCATAGATCCAGGCTATAAACTTAGCTTCATTAGCAGGGATGGCGGTGCCAGAACCGTTCACTGTACTCATATCTATTGCAGTCCAACAAGTAGCCAATGCTGCCAGCATAGCCCATAGTCGGTTCAAGACGAACCATTTCCTCAATCAGGTCAACAATTCGTTCTTCATGCCGAGAGGGCTCATTGCACTTATCATGACTTGGAAACCAAGCCAGGCTAACGAGATGCTGACAAACGTCAATTTCGAAATGGAGCCAGCAATCGCAAAAGCAGCGAATGAAAGTGAGCAGAGTTCGCTGCGGAAAAAGTTCGCCCAGTCAAGCGGAGCCACGGCCTTCGAGTGGCCCGAGACCGCACCGTTAGTTTTCCCCGTGCTGGATAATATAGCGGCCATGGACACAGAAAAGAAACAGAATGCCTTGAAACGAACTGGTGCGTTCGTTGCGGGGTACATGGACGCGAGAAGCCGAGCTAAATGGGCCGGCCAAAACCCAAACAGTAAAATGGCTAACGCTGGCTCGAAGGAGCAATTCCACTCCAGATACTCCGATCCTAACCATCCAGCGAGCAGCGGCGACATTATAGCCTTGTTAACTGGGGGGAATCTCCAAAGTTTTTCGGCCAGCGGCCGTAGGGGTCCCCTTCCACGTCGGGTGGATGGTAGACGAAACGGGCCTGGCGGGCTAATTGTTGGTGATGGGGGTATCGTTGGAATGGGTGTTAATGCAGTGAAGAAGGTTTTTGAAAAGGTTATTACAAATTGCTAATGCAGCCGCCTTCTTGGAAACACACGCTAACCAGAGCACAGGATATACTTTATCTGATGATAGTTCAGCTTCCAACGCCGGAACAGATAGCAGAAGCTTCCGCTTTTGTACCTGCGGCTGGGCTATCATCGAACGGGTTATAACCCAAAGCATCCGATAGAAGTTGCCACTGATATTCAATGGGAGTAAAGGAGAGTCCGTAACGGGACAATAGCGAACTTGTCGCCGATGAATGTTTCAGGGGCCGGTTTTTCGTGATGGAGACATCATATTGTAATTCCCTGCTCAGGGCGGATATCCGTGATATCTGTCTTTATTAGTTTTCAAAAGTGTTAAGACCACTCCCCGGGAGACTATGACACGTGCCCGTTCAGCATTTATATAGAAAGTTTCGTCGTTAGAAATGAAGCAGAAGCACTCAAAGTTCAACGTTAAATTCAATGTCTGGAGATAGACAACTGGCGTGCTTAGATCGTATTCACCATTACACTTCCTTTGAGGAGGGTATACTAGTAAGGCAAATTAGTAGGCATTCAACACCTGCCCTCTGATAGCATAAGTCTCTCGGTGTCTTGTTAGTTGCAACTCTGTTAATTAGGCACGCGATTACGATGGACGGTCAACTAATAAGACAGAAAAGATCAAACCTAGATTTTGAGACTTGTTAAAGGCGCAAGAGAAAAATCTATGAAGTGTGACTGTATGGTGGATCCTCTCAATATTGTGACTAAATCTTGGGAAAGACTTGACACGGAAAAGAAGATTCTGATCAATCGGGTTGTCTGATTCTAGATAGCATACAAGCCATTCTTCCCGGCATTTCACATTGCTACTTATTCAAGGGCAAATTAGCCCACTATCACAGCAAATTGGTTGCTGATGAATCAATCCACCGTTCATTACCAAAAATCTTGCGATAGCTTAAGTCATGAACCGTGATCTCTTGAATAGTAGAGCCTAGAATGCTCAGTCAGATCGGTATCAGTTCTGTCTCTTTTCCAGCGCCGGTGCACCTTCCATGCCGTCAGAGCAACAGGGAGACAATTACAAATTATGGCGAGGAGTTCAATCGTCTCAATGCTGCCGTGCTCTTGGCGTGAATGCCGGCCGGGCTCAACTACGTTGCCAGTAGTACATCCGCCCGCTTTTGGCGCAGGGAGAGTCTGACCCGAGCTACATTAGCGATATGAGCTCTACCGCTAGTTGGACCTAAGGGTTCCTAGGGTACATACATTATCCATGTACCGAATCAGGCTTACATGGCTCGACTCGAGAAAGGTTAGCCTGGTGAAAGGGATCAAGAGATCAAGTCTGATAAGAGATGAATCATTTGAATGTGATGAGAACTGGAGAAATAACTCATAATGAGGCGACTAAGATTAAACAGACCGTCACGCGCAACACGCGGATTTTAATTGCAAGAGGTGTTCCAATATACAATTAGATTTGAACACGTCTATCAGTGAAAACGTAGACCTTATATCAGCTTCTCAACACCAACATGATGCTCTAGATGTACCAGTCTCTTGTTATTAATTTATTTCTAGGGCATGGCTTGAGCATCGTTCATCATGTGAATGGCAGTCAGTACTGAAGGCTTCAAACCTATGCGCAATAAGTTATAGCCAAAGCGCATCCTGCCGATCTCCACTGACAGTTTTTCCAACGTAGAAAGTAATCTAAGCAGTCTACGTTCGGATCCGAGATGTCACGACCTGATTCATAAGCATATTCGAGCAGTTAGTTTCGATAAAATAAGTAGTATTTCTGTAGGACTGATGCTGGAAAGAATAACACGGTAGGCAGGGTAACAGTCTGGGCGCCCCCCTTCTCCTAAATGGAAAGCAAGGTTCTGGGGCTAGATGTTATTGGGCGGAAACTATCCACAAAAGTCAATTTAGTACACGACCTTCCTGAGTGACGTCGTGAATATAATCGAGCTAAAAAAACAATCAGTTATGCTTCTTGAGAGAAGAAAGACAATGCGAAGAGACTGCTTACGTGCAGTCGTAAGACCCCTCCCAGGTTGGGGCTTGGGTGCGCCTCATTTTCATTCCCTTAAAAAAGCACTATGTTTTGAATGCACGACAGGCATTACGTTGGGGCCATGGCACGAATGCCTACACAGACAAGAATACAGCCTCGGCTTTTTTAACAATGTACCGTTCTTCCAGCTGGTACTTCCCGAGTAAAGTTCTGACTGTCGGCATCTCATTTCTGATAGGGTGGAATATGTCCTTGTCAATCACCTTTATGGTTTCATTGAATGTCTGGATGTCACGCTGCGAAACATCGACGCAAGGTAAGTTTAGAACGAAAGGCAGTTAGAGGATATGTGGTTCTCATTGCTTAATTTAGGTCACTGGGCTGGGGTCGATGCAGCGCTTGCAGAGTGAGTTGAGGAGACATTACCTATATGATATTTCATAAGTTCTCTGACACTTAAGACACAATTTGCAAGATTATTCAGTCAATACAATGAAGTACTAAGGTCTCATCTCCAGTGTAATTAAGTAAGGAAGAGGTGAAATGCGGCTCGTACTCTATGATACGATCGGTAGACAATTTTCTGATGCACATTATCAACTCGCAACAGTGGTACAGTTCCTCGAGATTCACATTACTACCTGCTTTTTGGGGATGAGATCTGCATGCTGACAGTCCTGGCAGCCCTAAAATGACGCCCGTTGGCCATTTTCTTGCCCTTAGGCTTTCTGCTACTTTGAACCCTTGGTCTATATGAGAGACTTTAAGACGCCAATTGCCGTGGCGGCAGCGACTATCATTGCACATACTGATCAGAGATATGAACCAGAGCGTTGCACAGTAGGTGATAGTATACCAAATTAGGATCCAATGACAAGATGGTTGATGCCTTTATTCCATCTTAAGGTGTTACATTGGCAAATCGGCATCATTTCTTTGAAACATTGTTTGATAGTATCCAATCCCGACTACGATAGCAAAGAGGACTTTGATGTGGGGAGTAGCACGCGGCAGGCGATACATAAATGCAACACATGAACTGCAGGGGTGTACAATACGTAAGTAAGGCCCAGCCACTTAAGAAAGACTGGGGAAAGCCGATAGTTGATCTGGATAAGCTTGAGCGAATTATGGGATATTTTAGAATACACGTATTGTAAGATAGAAACGCGCGTTACGGCTGCTACAGAAAGAGGGCAGTTTCCTTGTTTTTGGCTCGTCGGGACCGTGGAGCTTGAGGTAGGATTATTCTACGGAACCGAGGAGATGTGTAGTATACATCAGTTGCTGTAGTGAGTAAGGGTTGCATTTGACGATTTCTCGTCATAAGGGGTGACAGCGCCACAATACTACAACTAGGGCTCGGTTTGTAAAATCGGCTGCCAGCTTCCCGTGATCCTCATTGTTGTGACTTACTGCGTTGGTATTGACAGTTGGATGTAAGTATCCCATGTGCAGTTCCAGCCAGGGATCGTTTGAAGGCACGGACAGATCGTTGTCTTCATGCCACTTGGAGATTATAAATCAAAACGTAAGTACCTCTCCAGAGAATCTCACCAACCAGTCTACCTGGTGGCTGCGGGTGCGTGTATAACAATCTTTGATCTAGATGCCCTTGCAGTTGCCAGTCCAAAGAAGCACCAATAGAAACTGTAGAGAACAAAGTTGACGTAAGATCGCCTGTATGTGGCTTTTTGAATACGAAGACTTTCTTAGGAAGTTTGATACTTATATGCCGAGTAGTTCATGCAACCATTAGGCCCTATCGTGGTCCATGTTGATAGCAGAGAAACGCCTCAAGGTCGGATCTCCCGGTTGATGTCTAATCTATCCACAACTTGATCACCAGGGCCCTTGTTCATACAAAACAGCTGATCAATGTGTCAATTAGAAACTAGTACTGGGATCCCGGGATGGCTACTGGTCTTGGGGTGACACGAGCAGGATCTTGAGAACACTCGTCTCGATTTCCGCTAATCCAAAGCGAGATACAAATGGCAGAAGTCTGCGATTGATGAAAGGGGGTGTGCGTATCTATATCTGACCCCCACTCAGTTAGGACTGAGAGTCTGTAATGGAACGGTGCAAAGTATATCCCATCTCTTCCGTAGGATTAGGACCACGCGCCGGGGAGTAGTATTCGCCGTCATGTCGTTACAGAATGGCCGAGATTAGACGGTGTTGGTTGGTAAGGCAACCATTATAGGATACCACTTAGTCTAGCGGGCCGCTGTCCTGAAAAGATTAGTCGAGTATTGAAGAAAGTCCTACGCCCAGGCGAGTCTGGTCAATCCTTGACTTGGTGGTTGGCAACACTTGAAGGACCCATGACACCAATATCCTTAGCTCCCGGAAGGATGCCGGATGTCCAGGTGGTATGATAGGAAACTACGACTGGAAGAGAAGAGGTAAGCTATAAGTAATTGCGAATGTAGTAATAACGGAACATTTCCCACGTTCACCATCATGTCACGCTATGCTGACATAAAAGTACCATACAGATAGATGAACAGGTTGGCCCTGGAGAAGAGTAGCATTATGAGAGGTGGAAAACGCCCCGCATATCGAACCCTAGGATGAATGAACATACATGCATACGTACATACCCCAAGATCTACCTACCCACGCAGGGATACTAATAGAGAGTGTGTGTCAGTCAGTCATGTGGCAGATAAAAAGGGAATATAATAATAGATAACAAAAAGTAGAGATTGCCCCCATCCCGGATCGAACGAGAGACCTTGTCATATTCTTGTATTGAACACTAATTATACAAGTGACACGCGCTACCACTACGCCATAGGGGCATTGCTGTGAATTTATGTTTTTTGACGGCTGTGAATCGGAAATCAGGAATCACAGGATTCAAACAAAGCACAACCCCTAACATTACCTCGAGCAAGAAGATCATAACCGGTGGTCGCCAGGGGTGTACATACAAGCATGCAAGAAAGCGGCACATATCCTATAATGGTGACGAGAAAGCAAATCTATACTAGAAACAGGAAAAAATACCGAACTTTTAATAGAAAAGAATTTGCGGACGACAGTAATAATGCCTCATGGTAACAAGGTGTGCGTCGCTCTTTCGTAGACGACCGTGACACTGGCTCCTATTGGCCAACAAGGTACTCTCCACGGTACTGTACAACAGCCGGAATTGAAAGTGCAAAAATTGTAAATAGAAACCAGATGTCTTAAATGTTGTCCAGACGTGCAGATTTATGTTCCAATGATGATTCAGGGGCTGGCAAGGAAATGGACATTATTAGTAAGAACTAGCGGGCCGTACAGTAGCATCGGCGGTTAGAATTTAACTACAGGCGCAATAGTTGTACCGACATGCCGATCAGGTTACACATCGGAACAGTTCGAGGTTCGAGGTAACTCTATGTAGACGTTGAGGATGGTGGTCAGCCCAGGTCAGGGCCAGTGATACAACCACAAGAAAGTTAGTACCACACTACTCTAGACTCGAAATACGATGTCGAGGTTAAGAGGCATTAGCCATAAGGTATCCTTTGACGTACTCTAGGAACTGAAGGTGATTGGAAATTCCAGCGATACGAAACCTTTCTTGGGAGATGCCTATCGGCGATGTCTATTGAGGAAGTCATTGATTAGTTACACAACACTTAGTATTAGACATTATGAACATGATGCGATACTCATGCACTAGCTCTAACTAGGTTTCTCATGCGTTTGCTTCCTGTCCCTTATCTGATTTCTATCATCTATCTAACGTAATTCATTTGAAACTCATATGGGCGGGAACGTCTTCAGAACCCCTGCTCATGAATTCAGGTAATCCATGTCCTTGAACTTATCGAGTAATATTAAGATTCATTAGTTTTAATCTCCTGAGACCGACGGAGACTGGATAATTTAAATCATTCTAAATCTGACCTTCGAAATGATACCCTGAGCCAATTTACATGTGAATCAGACCCAGTCATCTCGAAAGAGAAATCACTTTTAATGATGAGTAGCTATGAGTAAACGATAAAAGAGATTTTTGTGATCCTATAGGCAATGCTGCTCTGGCTTGCGCTATTAGCATCGCTTGGTGAATGTCTCTATTTCTTCTCACAGTGGTTCCTGGCAGTCTATGCTCAGTGTTCCCGAGAAAAAGCTACTGGCCCCGAAAATTGAGGCTCATTCCAGTTTGCACAGCACATTAAGTGCGTTGTACTAGGTATATCTCTGCTACGTGTACGTAAGCAGCGCCTGCTGCACATGATGGTAATCGTGGCTGGTTCTCCAACGAATGCCTATGGATGGTGTGTGACACAACCACCCACTGGGGTCGGTACCAAAACTCATTAGCTGCGTTGGGACGTCTCTTGACTATCGAACCCCTCCCGTCACTCCGCCTTTTGGGGTAATCACTTCTTGACCGCCTCCTTTGAGTTGCATTGGGGCGTCTCGTTGCATTGCTGGTTCAAGAACGGGAGTAGAAAATGGGTTTGAATGGCTGAGCAGAGCCTCAGATCCAAAGCGAAAAGATGCCGTTGATCGAGTAAAATGAATAGTATGCAATCTTAACGTGGCAATGGCACATTCGGAGTCCGCCTCTGGCGGTCAATCGGGCACAAGGGTAATTTCCAGGTGAACCAACGGGGCATACGTCTTGTCGTCGACATCGCGTAGCTATCTAAATACAGGGAACTGAGATTCCGCCCGATATAATCATTTTCAAATCGCTGGACTGCCCATATCACCACGTTGTGGGGTCCGCAGATAGAAGAGATATTGAGGTCATGATGCTCCCGGCGCTTACAATATAAGAGACCGCGGCGTGATTGGGCCAGGCGAAACTTGAGGTGACACAAGAGACTCTTGCTCGTAACAGTTGCAGGGTTACAGGGTCATGATAAGCTGACATGGAGATGCGGATTTGTCCCCCCACGGACCTAGATCTGATCAGACTCGCTCTGCCAGGGCGGGCATGCTCGGAAGGGGCACAGCCTACGAAGCAAGACACTATCCGGGGCTCATGAGGGGAAGACAGAAGGGGAAATACAGACTGTAGTTCTATCGTGATAGGCGGGCGCTGGGAAGAGATGCACTTAGCCACACTTTGTAGGCGTAAATAGATGAAAACCCGCACTCCCACAGCAATCGGGGGCTGTGAACTACCTACTTCTACGGGCCAGTCAACGATGAACCAATCAATACCTGGACAGCTTCGAATCGGCATAGGCATCGCGGGCTCAACCTTAAGATACGGATTCCGCCTTATGTGTGTGTATAAGTGGCTTCTTAACACAGCACATTCATCGACAACTGCCGATCTTAGGATTTCCTTCACGTAGGTACCTAATACTAGATATCTGAGGGGTGTATTGTAAGCGGGGAATTTCGGGGGCCTATGATACCGCGTCTAGCCCTAGGAAGAACATATTCAGTGTGCACTGCTTCTTAGCGAAGGGCAACACGGGATATCGCAGATAAATGCCTTTCTGTCTGCCTCTGTGTTGCCTTGGTACTGAATGTTGTGAACCTCCTAACGTACGTATCTCGATATTAATGTTCGGTGAGACAAGTAGGCGGATGGTTGCGAATGATACATTGGGATAAGGGGTGGGTCCCTTTTTAGTTGCCCTGTCCGCCTGGCTGCACTGCTGCTGTCGCACAGAAAAGCGCCAAGTACCTCCTATAAGTTAGTTGTTAGTTAGGTATTGCATTATCATTACATTACGTACCTATCTTGTCAGTCCTGCACGGTCCCTGCAGCCAACCCCTTCACGCCATCCTATGTATGCTGAATAGGACACGAACAAGCCAACAAACATAATAACATCAGTGAGCCAATGTCCGGCCAAGTACAAGTACTTGCCCTATTGCAGTCATCAATTGGCATGCTCACCCATGCTTCCCCTACCGAGACTCCCCCTACCGAGACTCCCACAGCAGCTAGCAGCCAGCAACAAACAAACAACCAACGACCAACAACCAACAGACTCGTACCTGCAAGCTGATGGATGGATGAGCTTCGGTCGAGGGGTTTTGTGGCTTCGCTGCATTTACCGATTTAGGGACAACAGCCTATCTGATTCTGGGGATGCGAGACATCGATGCGCCGTTCGTTCTAACGCCCTGGTGCAGCTTATTGATAGAATGACGTCTCCCAAAATGCCACTCCTCGTGTAGATCATTACCATCAATCCCGCAACGCCCGAGTTGACAGAGCCATAAAAGCAACAAGATGTCTTGTGTCGGGAACCGACATACCGGTACCTGAGCATGTTTGATTTGCTCGGGTCAATCTAATTAGGTCTTCTCGTTGGCATACCGTCGTTCGCCCTCTCCAATAACGGGCCACAGTGGTACTCACCTGCGATTGGGCCGTCCAGTTTTCCCATTGTTTCATGGGCGCACATTGGGTCGCTTTAAGTTTCCTCGTTGTGCGACTTTGAGCTCCCATATCTCTGACTCGCCCTTATGCCGACTTAATAGGCAGCACTCTGATCGGGCGGGCCGTAGTCAAGCCAATGCCGTACCTTAGTGAACACACGCACATGCACAACGCACAGAAATCGTATCTGGTGCCTGGAGCTCTGCAGTTTGGCAAGCTATATATCGTTGTACGCCTTTCTGTCCGCCTCAGTGGCTGTCTCGCCACCTTTGACACCGTCGCATCGTGAGTGCTTCGATGCGATTGACTACACATCTGCCAATCTACACTCTCAAACTCTAGCACTTGGCTCGTAGGTGCCTTTCGTACCTAAACACATTCAAGGGCATAATAACCCTGGAGGGGCAGGGGGCAGCCAAGGGGGACGGAATTAATTCCCATCTTTGATGGGTCGCGGACCCAAATACTCGCGCTGCACTAAGCTGGCTTCTCAAATTTGCAATATCCGTCAAGTCCTAAAATGTGACGCGCTTCAGGAGTGGGCTGGTTGCCTTGTGAGCATGGCCGCGCCCCATCGCACAGAAAGTACTGTACAAACAGGGGTGAAGGGTGGGTTGCAGACCTGCAGCTTGTTGGCGAAGTGTGCTGCAGAAAAAGAAACATGTTGGTTGTCTTGGCGTTCAGAAGTGTGACTTGGTGAGGCTCCGTGTGGGTCGGTCAGTCAGTGAGTATGGGCTATTGTAGTTGTGAACCCAGACCAACATTTCAAAGAAGATAAAGTGGAAGGCTTTAACGACAATGGCGTTCTCGGTATCCATTTATGTTAGACAAGCTGCGCCGCCCTCTTGCTGCAGTGACGGCAACCTTAACCCTGCTCGGTTTTTCCCTTTGAGATATACAGATATACAAACGATCAAGATCCCGCCCCCTAGCCCTTTCTTTCTGTCCCTGCCGACCATCATCTTGGAGCACTAGCCCCCATAGAACATATCTCAACGACAAAAGGGCCAAATTATATCTCAACTACTAGTCACTAGCCAGTGAATACGAGTCTCTCTCCCCATCCTTCGACTTAGGAACACTTCAGTTATTATTGTCATCCATAAATTGACAGTTCTCGTCTTGGAGAACCAGTCTCGGTCGCGGCCAGCTTTGCAAAATGACTTACCTACATCCCCCTTATGTTGATTCATCGTCGTATTCACTTTACACAGACCTACCAATGGATCCAGAAATGAAACGTTCGGTCTCGCCTGCAAGTGATAGTTCTTGGCCTGTTAACCGCTATCTGACAGACAATAAACCGCCATTCCCCCTTTACACAGCAATGAATTTAGTCACATCCCAGATTGTAGCACCGTTCCCTCAGGCTCACTTCCAGCGCACGGGCTCGCCATCTTACACCAACTCGTCTTCAACATGCAGCAGTCGTCTTAGTCCACCGAGGGAAACCGATTATTGTCAAGTGCATTCACCACCCACACCTTCCGATGCGCCTATGCTATCTCAATATGAGAGTTGGGCTATCCACCCTCAGATATACGAGTTCACTGGTTTAGCCGACGGTTGCGTTAATCTTGGCGATGTGAACCCAATGCAAGATTTTCCAGCTGGCTACTGCGACGATAATGTACAGAGATTTGAATTTCCCACAAGGACTTGCAGTATGTCAAGCAATGAGAGCAATGCCAGCCACGCAGTATGGCACGAGGAAGAAGTGTCCCAATACTCTGCGGGCTTGAGCGCAGACACTCCAAAGGTGAAAGAAGAGACGCATGTCCCAGAGATAGAGGAACGCGATTACGCTCTGGAAGCAGACGACTCCGAGTTTATAAACGATCATAAGAGCCCGTTCCTGAAAACCGAGCCAAACGAAGACGATGAGGACGACGACTACAGCCCATACCAGAAACCGAGGAGTGGATTGACTAAATCTACTAGTACCAGCAGAAGTCACAAGCGACGTAGCACTTTGCAGTCATCATCTGACCTGAAGCGCTCCAAGACTACAATAGAAGGGTCGCTGGCCGTTCGCTCGGGCACCAAACCATCCATTCAAGGGACCAAAGGACAATACCCATGCCCTGATTGCGTTAAAGTGTCCTTCAAAGACCGAACTGGCCTCGACAATCATATCAAGAAGCAACATACACGGCCTTTCACTTGTATCTTCGAATTCGCAGGTTGTCGTTCTACGTTCGCCAGCAAGAACGAATGGAAACGACACTGCGCCTCTCAACATATTGTGCTTCAATACTGGGTCTGCCAGCAAGACGGATGCGCACAGGTCTCAAATAAGCCCAATACACCAAAGAAATCATCAGGCTCCGCTCGCAGACGCACCGATTGTCCCCGCTACCCCGTCACATATTCATCCACACTTCCCAATGGTACGATCTTCAATCGCAAGGACTTGTACACCCAACACCTTCGGCGTATGCACGTCCCCGCACATCTCAAGAACAAAGTCAAATCGAAGACGCATGTGCCCGAGTGGGAGGAGAGGCAACGTGTGCACCAGGATGAAGCTATCCGGGTCAGATGCCAGTTACCTACGCATATGCTGTGTCCTGCACCCAATTGCAACGTGCGATTCGACGGTAACAATGCCTGGGATGAGCGCATGGAGCACGTCGCGAAGCACTTAGAGAAGGCCGCTGCTGGCATCGAACCACCATTGCGGTTTGGTGGCGATACCGACGGTACACTTGTGGACTGGGCCACCAGCCCTGCCATTGGCATCCTGAGAAGGGAGGAGAAGGGAAGATGGGCATTACAAAATCCACTCAAAGCCACCGGTTATCCGGTTCCAGCCCCGGTCCCGGAGGACGAGGATGACGAAGATGCCGACGCCGAGGGCGAGGAAGTAGACGAGTGAAGACTAGTCCGAAAGCACTCATTTCCCATCAAACCTGTACCCTGTTGTTCCCAAATCATGTTACAATACTTTCGTTTTATTGTTACTATTTCTACTGATGGGATGGTAAACAAAATGAAGGATATGCATGTCATTCTGTACTCTCTTTGTGGATGACGATATTGGCTGAACTTCTGTTAATACGTACGTTGTATCATTGTGGCAGATGTATTTCTGTTGGATTATGTGTAACTGGGGCTACGGCTATTGGAGGTATGTGTGTCCGAGAGATTTTACGATGATGATAATTACGAGATTATTATGATGGGTAGCTACTAGACAGAACCCGTGTACAATGCAGAGCAATGAAACGAACCATCTACCTACCTAAAGCGTTTGCGTTTTCCTTGATGATCCCGCTTTACATGTTTTCTTTTTTTCCCCGGTTTTTTGCAAATAGACGAACATGGATATTACGAATAGTAATAGTTGCGAGAGACGGACACGCCGCCCGGTTGCATGCCCCGCTAACCAGGTTACTGGTGTTTCTCACTAGGCACCCTGTAAGCCACGAGGTCCTGCCCAGAGATTGAGAGCCATGTCCCAACTTTTCCGGGGAACTGGGAATAGTATCTTGCATGCGCGACATCCGCAAATATCGTCAACAGGGACCGATTCGATTCACCCGCACTATTCCCATCACAGTAAGACAACCCGATGCAATTACACTACCTACCACAGAGCACCGAATTACAAGTCAGTCGGGATTTCCTTCGTTTGCTTCCCGTCTGAGCTTGGCGTTCGCTTCAGTTCTCTCTGTTGTACCTCGGACGCTTTTTCTAAGACAGGTGTGTGTGTGTTTGCCGCGGAAGCAGCCGGATGGTTGGAGGTACGAGGTAGGTACTACGTTTGGCCAACTCTCACATGTCACATAACACACGCAGACACACACACACACACATACACACCCCCGCCGTCCAACGACATGCTGCAAATGGGGGCGGTAAGAAAGATCGACGGAACCCGAGAATACTACGTACTTAGTGGTTCTGCCCTTCCAGGCTCCAACGCTATTTTTGATCTCATTACCGCTACTACTGCTGCCGCTGCCGCTTGCCGCTACTGCTTGCTGCTGTATGCGACGCTGATGCGCATCAGTGACAACGAACCCGCCAACTATCATCGACGCTAAGACTGTAGTCAGCAGATTGACTGCGGGCTGTTTCCCTTCCAATACGACGTACTCCATACTGGACGGCGATGATGATGGCAAGGATGACGAAGCGTACATCGCGTACATCTCGACAAGACAGCGGATCGCTTGGTTTAGTTCCCGGAATAGATCCCATCGAGCTCAGTCTTCGCAGAAACACCCCAAATCTGGAAGGGTTTACGGCTTTCGTCCACCCAAATTAGCTACACCGCGTGCAGGTACAGTACCTACGTGACTTACTTGACTTACATGCACCTTTCCTTCCCCTGTCTTGCCCTTGCCCTTTATTTCTACTTATCTATGTAATCGTGCAGCTATAGGCGCCAAAGCCGCTCGATAGGTGGTGGACCTTATGCCCCTGGATATACACTTAAAAAGCACCCTCTAAAACATCTAAAACACCCCTAAAGGTTAGGTCCCGTCTACAGTGGAGATGCCCCACGGCAGGACGGGTTGGACCGCAAATGTTTGTCCTTACCTAACCAGTTAGTGGTCCTCTCCACTCAGGACAACGCATTGTGCACCCAATTGTGTTTCTCTTTCAACCTGCGAGCCGTCAATCGTGTTGCGAGTCACCGCGAACTTCGCCACGGCGTAATCGAACCATTCATAGTTTCAAAAGCCCAAGTGCCGATGTTATGTCGTATGCCCTGCCTATCGCATATCGATCGCACCACCGCCGACATGAACCTAGCATGGGCATCGCGTGTGTATTGCACTACTAACTACTACGTAATAAGTAATAGGTAGGTAGGTAGGTACCTCAAGTTGAAACTGACTTATCGGATGGCAAGGAGTCCACTCAGCCAAAGTATTACGTGAGTCTGGGGAATGGCGAATACCTACTAGTTCAACGTCGCGTTCTTGGTTTTTTTTTTTTTTTTTGGAGTAAGCAAGCAAACAAGTAAGAGACATGTCACTATAACGACGACGACTCCTCTCTGTGTTCCGTCTTCTCAGCCGCAGAATCCACTCAAACTCCTTAGCCGCCGTTCGCCACCCTGGTCCATTCCCTTCACTCTTTCACCACCATTACACTTTCCGCTGCTAATGCTGATATCGTATGCCCTTACAATACCTACATGCACTGCCAATAGTCGAGTGACGGAAACAGCATACTTTAGCGACGTAGAGGGAAAGAGATTCGAGCCCCCACGCCCCCTGAACCCCGCAAAGAGGCGACCCCCGTCAGCAGCAGCGCGCCAGCAAAAGGACAATAACAAAAGTCCAAGGAGCGGTGCTAGTTCCGGCCGAGGTGGACCACATTGAAACCGGATGGCCGCATACCGGGGTCTACCGGTCGTCGAAGCCTCGGAATGTTCTTCTAGTGGTCATAGTGCGCCTTTTTGCGTGCCAGATGTCAATATACTTGGCTCTCCTGGTCAGAGTTCGCTAGATCTCCTCGCTAATCTGCCAGATCCACCCAACCCTCCAGATCTGTCTGATCACGGAAGTTCACACCGCGGCCCCACATCCCCTAGACAGCTGGCTTCGGAAGGGGATGACGAACTGATGGCCCTGTCTGATACTGACCAGGGCCCTTCCGTCCTTCGGAAAAGGGGTACTCATGACAACCACGATGATGATGACATTGTTGCTTCTGCTGCTGATGGTGACGATGCACTACCATCTCGTCAAGACAAGGGGAAGGCCCCAGATACCGCTTGTTTGCTGTTCGCTTCTGAACGAGGACCAGACACCGAATCATATCAGGAAGCTCTGGCCAACCTGCAGCAAGCCCCTAATCCTACAAAGCCACTCATGGAGGACGAGCGCTTAAGCAATCTCATAGAAACAGCCACCAATGCGGACGACTCTGAGAGTTCGAGCCGCGCCACCCAATCAGGAACAGAGGACGCCAGTTATCCCTCAAGCGTTTTCGAAGAGCCACAGCAGGATCACAATCCCGCGGCTACCGCTTCAGCGTCAGACGACCAAGTTAGGTCATGGGAGCAGAAGCAGAAGCAGAAAATAGACCCGGAGGCTGAGACAGGGTCTTTCTCGGACGCATCTGGAGAGGAGAAGCCCTTTCAACCACTACAACTTGGTGATCCTGGCTGGGAGACGTCAGCTGGAAGACCGCCACAGAAATTACCGATTCGCTTTCGAGACGCCGTGGGACGCAACTTTCTCTTTCCTTGGGAGAAGGCCAAGACATGGGCGGTAAGTTTCGGTCTACTGTAACGCTCATTTGCAGGTCTAGTTGTACCAACTTGGACAAATACCTTGATTTTGTTTTCTTTCTTTCATAGTATGCTTACTGGACTGCAGGGTATGAAAGGACTGGTCCAGAGCTGCTTCATCCACGTCGATGTCATTGGACCACATGTGATGGCTGGTCGCTACGACCTATCGATCAACCTACCTTTTTCCATGGACGCTGCGAGCGAGATCCTGTCACCTGGAACGCCACTATCCCCAGGCCCCTCGCAAGCCACAACTTCAGCAGCGGAAACGCCCAGCTCGTCTGCTGCCGCCGGCTCATCATCAACCCCCGGCCCATCAAACGGCGCTAACTCCTCCCAGTCGCAGCCGCAGCCGAAGTCATCGTTCGTCGTGCTACCTGAGCTTTGGGAAGACACGGTCGAGCCGGGGATGATTGTAGTACAGCACATGTGGCCCTTCCAGACGCCCAGCTATATCGCTCAACCTGGACAACCGACACCGGCACAACCGCACTATCATGGACCACCACCGCCCCCCGCCAGAGGTCGCGGCGCCGCTCGTGGGCGGGGAAGAGGGGCCGCTGTTTTTGGGGGCCGCGGGGGTGCTGGGCCAAACGTGTTCGGAACCCATACGCCACACCACGCGCCTCTTCCTGGCTCCAGAACTCCTATTATCATCGTGAACGACCCGCCGCTTAGAGGAAAGACTAGGAAGCGACAGGATAGGTGATGATACATCAGCTTTGATGAGGAAGAGGCTTTGATGTTGATGAGTGATGAGCATGAGAACTGTGTTAGTGTTTTGGTATGCATGGTGTATAAGGTGTAAGTGGAGTTTGAGGGATAGCCTTTGTCTTATTTTGAGAACAACGTTTCGTCGAAATGTATAAGCGGGTAGTTATTGGTTCCGGGAAATACTGTCTTCGTAGCAAGCGGGTGTTATAGGTTACTTAGGCTAGGAAGTTCTCCTGTCCATGACGAGAGATGTGAACAGAGTTTATTTTCAGAAGTCTGTTGCAGCCTATCTTGAGATGTTAGCCTGCGACTGGTATGTTGCAACTCTCTGTTTACCCCAAATATGTTGGGTGACATTTTGCACACAATGCCAACCTAGTCCGCGCCATTGCGTTACTTCTCCTATCGTAACATAACATACCCCTCCTAATAATAGATATAGCTCTGTGTCCTGTCCCAATATCAAGCGTGAAACGGAAATCTAGATAAATCTACCTTCGAAATTCGCTTCATTGCCAGAACCACAACGACTCCCTAGGTCTCTGACCAGAACGTTCTGGTCTTAATTATTATGGAATCTACATCTTCTCTTACACTTCCTCCAGACGAGAGCAAAGGCTACATTATCAACATCGTAGGCTAGACTGGCACTGCTATCTCCACCCTCCTTGTTGTTTTACGTCTCTATAGCCGGATTTTCGTTATTCGGTCTGTCTGGTGGGACGACGCCATCATTGTGTTTTCCGCAGTATTAAACACTATAACCGCTTCGGTTTCTATACATTATGGAATGGGTCGACATATGCATTACCTCTCCGACAATGAAATCTTAAATACATTGTACTACGCTGCAATCGCACAGCCTATTGGCATTGCGGCTTACTGCTTCCCCAAACTTCCTGTCATCATGTTCATAACCTGGCTGATGGGCACTGCAAAGCGTGGTGGGGTACTCTTTCTGTAAACCGTCATCGGAATCTTGTTCGTCATTTCGACTATTGCCTTTGTTCTTCTCTTCATTCAGTGCAGCCCACCAAGTCACCTATGGCAACCTTTTTCTCCAGCTGATTGCCTTCCATCGTACGTCTCGAATAATACCGCGTACGTGGCTGCATGTGAGTACCGTTGTTTCCTCGTTAACAATCCCCGGCAACTGCTGGAAGCTAACCTCAAATATCTGATAAAGCATGATCGGCTTTTACAGACGGGATCCTTGCTGTATTTCCAATTACATTATTCTGAAATCTACAGCTGAAACGGCCACGTAAGGTTTCGATCGTGCTCATCATGGGTCTCGGTTTCTTGTGAGCCTTGTATGACTAAAACTACGTACTTATGCGCGAACTACTAGACTGACTAAACCCTCCCACAGCGCAATGATTGCGGGTATCGTGAAGACACCTTACCTACACTCACACAGCTCTGCGGATCTGACATGGGAGTTGTTTGGGTTATTTCTCACGCAGTTGTTCGTCTTCCAATCAGCATACTTCTTGTCCCTTCATCCACAGCTTGCTCATATGCCCCTTACCAGTATTGAAACGAATATCGTCATCATGGCTGCCTGTGTTCCAGCGTTACCTAAACTGGTAATGAGACTGTTGGGTAAAGACGGCGATTCTTCCGCTGAACAGGACTCACGCCGACCGACGCCCACGTCTCACGGCGACAGCGCCATAAAGACTATTCAGGGCAGCGAAACGTGCTGATTTCCGACGTGGATCTGGTTTCCAATTGGCCTTGTAGAAAAATCATGTTTATGTTTTCTTCCTAATTTCCAGATCCATAAAAATAATTAACCCCTATTCTTATAAGTCATGATTACTCCAAAAGCCAACTGATCTGCAGAAGATTGAAGGTATTAGTGTAACTATCACCCCTTTACAATCCACCTCACCGAAAACTCCTACACGTTGATTAAAGCTGTGCAAACTACACTAAGAGCCAGATTAAATCTATAATGCGTCTTATTATAATATATTAAGAACAAACGGCCGATGCGCACGGGTTACTCTGTTGCTAGATGAACAGGTACATATACCATACCACACAAGGTGATGGAATGTTTGTAAAAGAAATAGCAATGAACTCAAAATCAACACGTAATATATATTTATCAGGTTTTTTAAGTCGCCATATTGTTATTAGTTCGAGTTAAAGTATTATTATACTTAGAGTGAAGTCAAAAGACTTGTTTATCACGACGCGACTCCCGGGGCTCATAGTCCTTCTCTTTGTTTTCTTAGCTGAGATTATCTATATATCAGACTATATGTATGGTTTGCTTTTGCGAAGGGACGATCGCTTTGTTGCCTTGATATAATTTTGATAGTTCAAGCTATTCTCGTTCAATATCATGAACTTGGCATACTTCAACCTTGACCATTCTCCCCTGATCACGTTTGCTGTTTTGTAATGCCTCATACGATGGCATTTGAGAATCTAATTAAATAGGTGACTAAAGGAGGCTTCGTAGTTTAAGAGGGTAGTCAGAGGACTAAAGAGGAAAAACAAAAGAAGTTAGAATCTTTAGAAGTCAAAATCTTACTGAAGTCTTATAGGATACCAGAAAGAGAATCTGCAGGCTTAAGTCAGGCTCGAAATCTGCGGACCGGAAAACCCTTGAATTCTTATTATGACTCTTCCTTTAACACAAAGAGTTTGTCCTGTCGACGACTACTTTACCACTTCACTAATTTGGTTCGTGCAGGAACGTCTATTGGAAATTCTACTGTTTGGTGTTATGAGCTTAGTTGCTTTGTGAAGCTAGAGACAGTCACCTAAATCATTTTCCGTTAAACCGATTTAGGGCTAACCATATCAAATGCTAAGTTTGAAGTCGGCTACCTACTTTACTTCAATATACACAAGTATAAAGGGGTCGTCTGTGGCCGTGGTGGCTTTTAGACCTAAGTAGTTCGCGAGTACTATATACGGCGACGTACTACCTACCTCGGCCTTGCTGTGTGATTTGTTAATTACACATCTGATTCGAGACTGCTGATAAAAGTCTGACCTTAAGCCTTTATTCCTTAGCCAGATAGTGTAGTCAATATTATATACCTTGTGCTTGTAAGGTAGAGACACTTTTTGTTTCGTAGAGTAACGCCTACGAAAGCATTCTAGAATCCTTTGATACATACAGGAGTCCCAGTATCCAGGCACCCAGTGCCCTGTCATCCTTGTTTACATGCCTTGTAACAGCAGTACAGTCACTATTCACAGATTATTATATTGTCCCTTTAATGTATGACGTAAAGCGGTAATTGTATAGAATGAGACCTGTATTACCTTTCTTCACCCGAATTGTAGGGTATATCTTTATGTGATGCTTCCAGATAACGAGCCCCAAGCTTTTTGCAATCCTCACAAATCCAAAAACTGCCACGCCATAATCCGTCTCGACAAACCTCACAAATGAACTCACTAGCAGCACCAACATAGTGCATACAGACATAGCATTCTATTACACCTTGTTCCTTTCTTCCAGTAGGCAAATTAACCATTGAAATGAGGACGCCATTTCTTTTCGCATTCCCAAGCAAAAAGTTTAAAATATGCGTGTACCCATTCTCTGCTGCCCAAAATAGAGGCGGCCGACCGAGTTTGTCTTGTGGGCAGATATCGACTTTGCCTGTGGCAAGAAGGAGGTCGACCGCCACGTTGTGTCCCCTATGCACCGCCGCCAATAACGGTTTCGATCCGTGATTATCTGTAGAGTTGAAGTCAGCTCTCTTGCTTACAATCAGTAATTCGAGGGCCTGCTTTCGCCCATGTGCTGCCGCAAAGAACAGTGCGGTCCGTTGAGCGCTGTCCGTGCATTCTAGCTCAGCACCTCTCTCCAGTAGTAACTTGACTATCATCTGATGACCATTGGCAGCGGCTATTATCAGCGGTGTACAACGACCTGAATGAGTAGCTTTGCTAATATTTGGTGAAAGGTAAGGTATATGAGCGTACAATTCAACTGTACTACTTGACTATGAGAGGTGGGAGGACCTGCTTATATACACGAAATGCCCCTGTGACCCTTGTACAGTACACGCAGTGACTCCTTGACCTAATATACTTTCAGCAATATTAACGCATAGTCTGGAGCAGTGATTCTACCACCCCTATATGCCCCTTTCTAATAACTAGGCTCAACACCGTTGAGCCACTCTTGTTCCTCCCATATATCACTCACACGCCCATAATAATTGTCCCTATAGTTTGGATCAACCCTGGGGTCTGAGAGAAGTAATTTTACTACCGCCTCATGATGTCTGCACGCTGCTATTGATAATGGAGTCCTGCCTATTCTATCCTTTTTGCTAGGATCGACACGTTGATCCGCGAGGAAGACCTTAATTATGCTGTCGTGGCCGCTCCCCGCCGCTCGCATTAACGGCGTCTGGCCATCGTTATCGATACGATTCGGGTCGGCACCCTTTTGCAATAGTAGCTCTACTATCTTCGTATGGCCATGCATCGCCGCGATCGATAGTGGTGCCATTCCACCACGAGACGGAAAGTCTATTCCAACACTGTTGTTTTTCAATAGCAGCTTGACTACCACCTCATGACCATTCTTAACAGCGCACCATAGAGGAGTAGTATTGAAATATCTATCTGGAGAATTCGGATTTACCCTCTTGTTGGCCAATAACCATCTCACCGTTATGTCATCGCCGGCCCAGGCAGCGTACCACAATGGCGTTGCACCACATTGATAATAACAGAAGTTCTGGGAAGACGACATGTCTTTCCTAGGGTTCTCGCTGTCCCAGGCTCTGAATATATGCCTCCGGTAATATTTAATCTTACAAGTACCCTTGAGGTCAGGATCGATTCTTTCGGTATCAAGTAGGGCCTGTATTGTTTCGTGATGCCCGTTTTCTATCGCCCATATTAATGGAGGACGACCAAGATTGTCTTTAGCATTCGGATCACACCCGTTTTTCACCAGTACCATGACCGCTTTCCACAGCCCAAACCCGGCCGCAAGGTGCACCCCCGAGACTCGATTTCGCATTTTTGGGGGAGAGCCGCTATAGTTCCAGTCCATCGTTACCTGGCTGGAGGCGGTAGTTTTCGTCTTACAACGGAGGAAGTTGAGAGCTAATTGTCCGTCTTCTATGCCAGCTTCTCGAGCATGGTGCCCCCAGTAAAGTGCTGCATAGTTATAGAACGGGTTTAACTTGAGCCGCCGCTGAAAGTCCTCCTGTGAGTTGCACAGTCCGGCATCGAAAACGTCGAAGGAGAGGTAGCTAATGCTATTGATTGCGATTTCAGGCTCTTCATTCAAAAATAACCTTCCCCGTCGTTGTTCAAAATACTGCTGAGTTGTGTAGTGAACCAGTCGGATGATACCACTTATCTCGTCGACAGTTACCAAACCCGCACAAACATGTGTCATGATGTCGGCTTCTCGGAGATTATCTTTGTCAAGTTTGGTGTCGCCAACCTTTACTGCAAGAGCGTGTTGAAGCTCTAATGTGGTAAGTGGCCTTTTAGCACAGGTAATCCAGCAGAGAACCCTCCTACCAAGGCTTTGGTGTCCCTTTTTTTGGGAATGTATTCTTTTCCATGCTTGATCATATGCTTCGTCTAACACATCATTATGATCGATCTCTTTCAGTTCGTATTGGTCTCGTCTCTTGAGTCCTTTTAGCGTATTTCTCATTTCGGTCATCGATGTCTGGTCTTCAATGGAGTCAAGATAGAGCCGCGCTAAAAGAAACCTGTGTAGATGTTAGAGAGATATAACTGCGTGAACGACGGAAGTATCCTTACATTCCATCTACGGCTCCCACAATCTTCTCTTTAACCTCTTCTTGTAGATGTTCCTTTTTGTGAAGAAACGTAGGAAGGCGGGACATGCGGCCACCAATATACCTGTGAACGTCCTCATTTTTGGCTTTGATTTCAACTATGGTCGTGCAGTGACCCTCGAATAGTTTTTGGATGGTAGAATTATGTCTTGAAGTTCCGAAGATATTAGCGTCGATGTTGTTTTGGAGAGTAAAAAGATAGGACAGCAGTTCTGAAAGAGATCCCATGGATTGACATTCATCTAAGGCATCAATGACAATGAAGACACGTGAATATAATGCGGACACGGATTGTAGTGCCATGTAGAAATCCTCTGATGATAGTTGCGTTCCTCGTTTTGTTGATTTATGATAAAGCCCCCTTACATCGTCCGATAGGGGTAGCGGCGAAGCAAGTTGCTTCAAAAGATTTCTCAATAGCTTGTCAGGTTCCAGCTCATCTTGTCTTCGGAAGTTGCAATAAATGTATGCAACGCCAATCTTCCCATACTCGGCAACCATTGCGTTTAGGAGATTCTCTATCACAATTGAGGTCAGAACAGTCTTTCCTGCTCCTGGAATACCGGGGCAGAACAGTGTCCCACTGCGTGTGTTTATCCAGGTCTTGTAAGAATTTGATCTCAATAGCCACTGGCCTGTTTCTGGCTGGCGCGTATTAATGTAAGTATACTGATCAGAGCTGTAATCAACTGGTGAAAGCCAGTTTAAAATATGGTCATCGTTTTGGTTGTCTAGCTTAACCAGAATGTTTTCGACATCCGCACTAGTTTTTGAGACTGTGCTAAGAACTGTATATTTTATCAAGTCATCAGTCCTTGCGTAACTTCGAAACAGAAATCTGGATATCTAACTAACCTGTAGCCAATACATCCTTTGCTGGAATCTCCTCGTCGACATCATCTGGATTTACATATTCCAGAAGCTCTTTTGCACATCCTGCGGCTATAGCTGCAGCATACTCCTGCCAATCCTTGTTTTTCTGAGCATCGGCATAATCGCAGATGCCACGAATAACAACACAAGGGAAATCATTCATGAGTCCTGCTGCCTCCATTTCAACACACAAAACGTTGCCTCCGAGACTCTCGTTTAGGTCGTCACGGCGCTTTGCGTCCTTAATCACCATATTTCCAGATGCAATAAGACCGTAATGAATGCGTATACCTTTGCTGTCTTCACCAATCTCTGGTTCGCTTGTGATTGCCGTAGACTGTTGATTCAAGTTTTTTGCGAAGCTGAGAGCCCACCAGCGCAAAATGTGTCCAAGAACAGCCAGAAACGATTTGAAGACGAGCAAGTACGTGATTTGCCATTTACTTTCACCACGAGAGGAGTTTTCCGGCGTAGTTAACGGGTCTTTGAGGAAGCCAGACTGAGTGTACCGTGGAGCCAGCTTTGGACAGGCTTTTTCCAACTCCGCCAAATATTGGGGTATTTTGGGTCCATACATCTCATTCCTAGTTTCAAGTTTTGTGATCGCTGTAAGCAGCGTACGTGGTGGCCTGTTTAGCGCGCCGATTCGTCGAAACTTTCCATCCCTTTCCCCCTTGCCGATATCCCACTGGACTACCCCGGGGTATTCTGCAACTGGAGCACTTATCACAACGTCGCCGAGTCTGACATTGGGCGGAATACCCCCACCGATGCCGACTAGGAGGCCAAATTTGATAGATGGAAAAGTGTTCGCCATTTGAACCGCAGCTGTTGCTGCCGAGTTGTTGCCATATGTTCCTTTCGGTAAACAAGTGATAACGATATTATGACTACCGATGGAACCCAGGGTATACGTGTTGTAGTCCTTTGGTGGATAACGGAGAGGTGGGTGTTCTTGGTCTAGCATTGCCGTTGCTGCAGTCTGCTCCTTGGGCAGTGCACAGATCCACCCCACAGTATAATCACTGTGAGATCTGACATGCGTAACGATTTGCGACGACATGACAGATAAAGGGTGGACCAGACGGATACGGGGCGAGAGATCTACTAGCCACGACTGGCTGGGTGGCCATAAACTTCGAAGAGATCAGTGAAGAAGTAAATAACTAGGTACAAAGAATTGGGGTAGGGGAGAAACACCAGGAAAACAAGGCAACGGTTCAATGTAACATCGGTGTAGAGAAAGTGAGCCAGCCACCAGCATAACGGTAAGACCTTGGGTAGTAATCAAAGTACTGCGCAGTCACTGGTTCAGCTTACCAGGCCTTTGACCCAATAAGACATGCATTGGAGCAACTCAGACTTACCGACCCCTGGGCTCTAACCAAGGAGGTAATCTGGCTATTACTTACGCATCCAAAGCTAGTAAATAGGAGCAAATTCAATAGGGAACAGCTGAGATAGAATATCAGTTTAATTGAGTAGCTTCATAGGAAATCAAATGAAATTCTTAGAAACATTATGCCGTAAAGCAGGTGTGTAGGTGAAAGTGGCTAAGTTCTCCGCGAAATCCGCCCCAGGAAAGCCTTGATACTACCCTCACCCCATATATTGAATATATTTGAATAGAACTTTTTTTTTCCATTGGCTAGCTTAGCCGTATCCCACCCACACTGCTTCTCTGCACGTATTCATTGGCTAAAATTACTTAAGCAGACATATTGAAGGAACTCCTATGAAAATATCTCTTGTGGCAAGCCAGCATTTGGAGAGGATAATTGTATAATATATGTACCTCGCTCAAGGCCCCCGGTAAAAACACACATCGAATAAAAGGAAATAAAATGGATAGGATCAAGGACTTATTTTCCCGATAATTTGGATGCCAAGTTGCGCCTGTGAAAATACATAGAGCCTAAAGCTTAAAACTCGCAAAGTAGACGTATCGTCATGATACCCCAGTTAACTTTTTCAGTTCCCTAATTTATCCTCTCCTAGTTATAATTCAATACAGTCCAACACATCTACTGCATCTTCTCGTACGTAGCCATTAAAGAACCTATGAGCATATTTTGTTAGCCTTCAGATCATCCAAATTCATGAGGTGGGTATTCCTTACCAATGAAAGTTGTGACTAGTCGACTGCGGACTTGGCAGATATCCTCAGGCACCAGCCAGATTGTGGCCCCCATCTTTCTCGCAATACTGATACTGAGCTTGGCGTTCATATACGCGTCCTCGTCTGTCCGCCCGGGAGTCACGAGGTCGTAATCTACATAAGCGCTCTTCATGCCGTTGAGCACATCTAGCAAGAAAATACCACTACCGATGTTAGGGTCCTTGAAGGAGCGGATTGTTGAGTTTCGCCCTCCCTTTTGTGACATTTCATTCGCCCATCTGACCATTTCAGCGTCTGTGATTTCCCGCTTGCCGAGACGTTGGGCTAGAGCTGATAACGTCAAGGTAATGTTCTTTCGCATTAGCTGCCAGACCAGACCCAACGTGAGCATCTTCTGGCCGTCTGTGATATCAGCGCCTTGTATACCGACTAGGGAGAAGCCGTTTTGTTTGCCAAGTTCGACAGCGTAGTTTGTATTCTCCACCGCCTTGAATCTTGACGTTTCCCCGTTCGCTGGTCGTTTGTTCACATGTCTCCAGTTTACGGAACCCTTGATAACCTTGTCATAAGCTTGCAGCAGGATGGTTCCATCGCGGAGATCGTCAAAGAAGGATACTACAGCTGGCTGGACATCGAGACTGTTCAACCACAATGTGAACACTCTTGCTTCTCGCTCTCCTTCGGCATCGAAATCTTCCACTTCTTGTTTCTCTTCCTCGGTAATCGGGTCTAGCGCAGGGTGATTGTTGAATAGGTTTGCGACGAAAGCAAGATTGAGCTTCGGGTTTCCAGCGACCAAGGACTTAGGGGTGAGGAACTTCCGGCAATCCAATTTCTCAGCGTCAACCAAAACCTCCTCGGCTCGTTGCAATAGATCCTGGGTCTGTAGAGGGGCTCGACTGCAGCCGTATTCGCGTCCAATTTGAGCGAGTAAGACGGCGTAATTCTCTCCATCCTTCACATCAGAAGAGAAGTTGGCAACTCTACGATGCCAGCCAGCAGCGTTGAGATGATAGTTGAACCATCGCAGAAGAATCTGCTCCGGGGGTAAGCGTAGGAACTGTTCCAGCGTCTCATCCTCCTCCAAAAGCCGATACAACTCCGGATGAAGCTTGATGTCAATCTTTCCTAGAAGACCTCTGCGAATGATTTGCCAGATCAGACCTAAAATAAGATGCTCTCGGACTTCGATGATGTCGCCACTGCCAATGTTGACGACTGAACAACCAATACCCTTGGCGGACTCGATGACGATGTTGTTGTTCTCGGTCATATGAAAAGCATTGAGCTTCTTAATCTTCTTTCCCGGCACGTTCAGTACACGGTCATCGATTGTGTCCGGCACGCTGTCGTTGATGAGCTTAGCAAGCACCAGGCCATCTTTACACTCGTCAAACATTTCAAAGGTATCTGTTGGAAAGGGTAGCCGGCTTCCTATGTCCTCATCACCGGCTAAGACGGCATTAATGTGGCGCGTGAACTCGGTCCGTTCATCTTCGTTGATGGTGTGTGTGCTGTTTGCGAAGGATCCGACATGAATCTTGCCAGCACTCGGTTTGGGGGCGTGGCGGCCGTTACCATGACGGCCATTGCCTGTTAGTTGGGCGACTATACCGACTGGAGAGAGCGGGGGGTTGCTGCCGCCAGTGCTCATGCGTTTCTGGGCAGGCGATGATATGCGCAGTTTGGCGATGAGCTATAAGGTGTGCTAGTGTTAGCATACTTACTCGCAAAAGAGTGTACAGCAGACGGAGAGCGACGGGTTGCTTACGTCGACGTAGTCTTCTAGCTCGACTCTTCGGGAAGAATCGAGTTCGACCTCCTTCAAAGCCTGTCGCACGACGTCATACGGCTGTCTCTCGCTTTGTTGTGTCGCTTTGATGGCAGTGGCCTCGTCGACGTATCCCTTGTCGTCAATGTCGAGCTTACGGAAGGCATCGGCGAAGGAGAAAATGTCGGACTGTTGGAATTGAGGATATTTCCTGATCGAAAAATGTCAGACCAGGCGAACTTCTTGATGGAGCGGAAGTTGGCTTGCTGGACGTACCTCTGCAATTTGAGTACATTCATGATGAAAGTGATGTGCGCGTTGCGTCACTGTTAATCGGCAGTGTTGGAAGATGGGTGAGAAAAGCAGGCAAGCTGCGTGTGTATACTACAGAGAGAGATAGAAGTAGTGGTAGAGGTATCTAGAGGCGGAAGTGGAAGATGAATGAATTGAGTCTATTTCGGCTCGGTTGGCTGGAGCTATGCGCGGGGATTTCGGGTGTTTTAGTGTTCGCAACGGAGCACAATGGTTCGGCGGGTGCCTGTGAGAAGACGTGGATAGCGTCGTGGTGCCGGTCTTGGCTTAAACCGGAATTGTAGGTAGCGAGCCCAGACTTGGGCTAGGTTGGGTTATATGAGAGTGTGTACAGTACAGTATCAGGCTTAACATGTACTGGCAGGCAGGTAAACCTATGTCATTCAATGATAGCGGGTAGAACTGGATGGAGACGCAAAGATAGAGTTCCGCCTCGTCCAGCTGTCAGCACCTTCAACGTGGTGGAGGTTTGGTGGGGGAGGGGAGCATAAACCAGCCCACTGCTCGGACCCCCTGGCCACCACTGATGTAATGGACCCCAACCTGAAGACTTGGCGGTGCACTATCAGCCACAATGACTTGCGTAAGGGGCCCAACGCAAGCATGACACGCATTCCTTTCAGGCACCACTGAAGCGCCAGAAGGCAGCAATTATCAGCACTTATGAGCACTATTATTAGCGCCAACGCCTGCCAGCCAGCTGGTCCAGCCCGCGCTCGCCGACCTCAGCTCTAACATCTTGCTGAACTGGCGCTTCGACAACGAATTCTCGCTCCGGATAAGTCCGCAACACACGCCCAGTCCCAGGTATATTTATTGGAGCCCAACCATCATGCATGATCTGTTCAACTATACATATGATTATATAAGTTCGCGCATGAAACCTGGAGATGTTATAGCCAACCGTCGACAACGTGCGAATATGGTCGCTATTTATTCTCGAAATACAGATGTAGACGCATTTCAATACGAGTTACACTTCACTAACACGGTCTAGACAACCCGAGACAACAGCATTGCAAGAGTCGCGCGTAGAATGCTACAACACGAAGGCAAACATGCGCTGTGAGATGTCCAGAGCGTAAAGACAGTTGGGAGAATTCCGCCTCGCAAGCACTGGATACAGCCCAGCTTCGATATCTTCCGTAATAAACATTTCATTAGCTGGCAAGTATTGCCTTTTCTGGATTATTTCTATACGGTCATTACACGAGGCATGATTCATAGCCTCCATATCAGGATATTAGAGCTGCGACAGATAGCCATTCACCGGCAAGCTGCCGAGCAGGCGGTCGTCATTCGCCGTACGACTTCGCTTTCTCATTTCGGCAAGCAGCCTTCTCGTTTAGGTATCCAAACGGCTTCTGACCCGGTTCATTGTTGCACCAAGAGCCGCGCCGTCTGCGAACGTCCGAGATCGCCGAGTGCAGCTAAACGTCGGACCAGACTGACTCGCCCGACCTTTTATGCCACGCCAGTGATCTCATCGGGGGTGATGGTAAAGTTCTGCAGCGGCGCGACGAATTGGTTGTAGAACGAGGACGCATGCCCAGTAAAGTTCCACCATGTCGTACTATTTCTGACGTTAGCGAGCTGCCCTTTCACCTGCGTATCACAATTACGAGGCAGCACTTACGGAGTGTAGAGGTCGGTGTATTTGAGAGAAACCTGGATCGTAGCGGGACGTGTGCCGTTGGGCTGGATCTCGCTCTTGAGGAGCTTCGCGACGACGATGGCGTCGGTTTTCTCCGTATCCAATCTCGTGCAAAGTCTGTATGGAGAGCCTTCACCATCACCAGCGCAATAGGCCTTGAAAGCTGGTGTAGGGGGTCTTGATGTAAGGTTTGCGGCGCCCGTGATATTGAAATCTATCATGATAATCAGCAACGAAACAACACCACTCGGGGAAGTCTAGCTCGAACCGTAATAGCACCCGGCGCGAGCACAACCAGCACTCCAACCCGTAACCGCCCAGTTGTATTGAATAGAGTCTGCTGCGATCCTCATTACGGCGGCAGAGGCAGAGCTTGCGCCCGCGAGGGCTGTGAGGAGAATGTCGACGCGCATCTTGGTAAGGCGACGGTGTTGTTTCTTGAACGTTTAGGTTGAGGCACACGGATTGAGACAATTCCTGCGATTTAGGAAGGAATAGTCATGGTTAAATAGAGACCTGCCGGAATTGCAGTTCGGTCGCATTCCTTTGGCCCCCTAGCCGTGTGGATCATCAGCCCATGGTCGCATTCTCGCGGTGAACTCAACTCTCAAAGACCAGCCCCTGTTTTCTTTTGGATTGGCACGGTTAGCCGTGATTGGGGGGGCAAACCAACGGCCAAGCCATGCAATGTTGCCGCCATGGTGAGATCGAAATGGATATTGCAGCACGGTAGTCCGCCCGGCACAAGGTCCGTACCTGTGCCAATACTGCTTTCGGCTCGGGTTACAGCGTACTAATGGCGATTCACCGCGACGAGATCAACAGCGAACGTTACATTTTCGGTCGAGCTCAGCCCCACACAAATTTAATACGAGAACTTGAGGGGTCTCCCGCCATGCCAAGGTCTCTATTCATCATGGATGTTGACCCTGAATCGATATCCCTATTTTTTCAAAATACGTGATCGAACGACATTATCGAACCGATTCAACTCAAGAGAGAGCTTACAATAAAAGGGATGAGACTAAACACGAGCTGGTAACGCATGATATTTAATGTCCGAAGGATCTTATACTCCCTAGTGCGTTTCTCGAAACAAGACCGTTCTAAGGGTCTAATCGAGTACAGTAGGTACGGCCGTAGAACTTGCGCTAACATCTTTAGATCTAGATATATCAGTAGCACAGAAATTTCATTAAGATAGACGTTTCCGTCGGAACCGCGAACGGGATAATGACTCGCAGTTAAGCAACTTGAGATATATACTTACTTACTGTATGTCACACATACTATGTAAGTACATAGTCTATCAGGCCGTTGAAGCGGATCTACTTAGCTGGCGCAATGAGATCACACCTGACATGGATGCTTGATCTATCCCCGTTATAGCCTACGATCTCTAGCTCCACTACCGGCGCAGGATAACCGAAGCGGCATACTAGCACAAGTCTAGCAAGTGCGTGTTTACTCAGTTTCACGCTCGTCCAAAGACGGCATGCGAACTTCAAAGCAGGCGCGGTCATGTTTATACTCGCAAATTACCACGTTTCTTCCATGAGACTGCCTTAGACGCATAACGAGAATGAGAACTATAGTAGAGACAGTCTCGGACTAATGAGAAGGGCCGTCGAGTGGGATGAATATGTAATCTCCAACTTAATTCAAGTGCTTCAGAGCTCCAACTTTCATTTCCCTAAGAAAGTTGCAACGTAGCTTATGTAACAAAACGTGATAGAAGCAAACCTTAATCAGTAGGACTTGCTCTGAACACATAAGGCGATGCCAGCCAAAGATAATAACATCCCTACCCATGTATCTAGCGACCTGATGAGTAATGTTTCACTCTCCGAGGGATATTGAGACTCACTTCGATCGATGACCTTCTTATCCACCCACCAATCGCCGAGCACAGTGAACAAAAAGGCTAAAGTATTCACAATCGGAACAGTCAAGCTCAATTCTACACGCGACATTAGTCGAAACAAGCTCAAGAATGGGTGAGAGCAAGCAAACTGACCGGCCTGGCCGATGAGCAGGAAGAACCATATGCTCCCCGTGAGGTTTATCAAGAGAGGCACGGCATATCTAGGGTTCCGCAATAGGTCGAGGACAGCGAAGAAGGCGCCATAGAGCTTGCTCTTGAGCCAGCTCGCCTTGACATCTTCCCTCGTAAGCAGTGGGTGAGCGGGCGGGTTGTGAGTCTTGGCCGCTCGACGGATGAAGGGCGTCGTCAAGCCCCAGGCTATCCCGACCAGCAGGAAGCCCGCCACGTAGTTGATGGCTGGGGGTTGGGGTTGTACAACCGATGACGACATGATATAAAGATAAAGAAAAGATATACTGATAGAAATGAACGGAGAAGTAGTCGTCCTTAACGACAGAAAGTATCAGAGGTTGGCTGAGCCATGAATCGGGTTCGGAGCAAAGGGCTCATGTGAGATGCAAGTGTGGCTATGCTATGACTGTGGCTGAAACATGGCTGAGCAGTTTTCAGATTGAATCCCGCGCCCAGTTTCTCACCAAAACTCACCACCGGCTAACTAACAAGTAGGTAAAACAAAATAAGAAAAAAACGAGAATGAATTTATATACTACTAGAAATATCATATTATAAGTCTTAACTAATTCATTTCTTAAATTTTGTTCTTTACACATAAAGAAGCTTAAGAGGTCGGACACTCTCGATTCGACTAGTACATATTCGTTGGCGTTGAATAAGACTTGCTATTGTCCGCTGCGCGAGAGGTAGTTATCCCGTCTCGAGGCACAAAAGCTTCGGTGCGAGAGCCAGCAGCTGGCTCGTGCGTTGCCTTGGTACTTGCCAAGTCAAGTCATCTAAGGGTTTAGTAGAGTAAATGCAACTTGGCCAGTGCACGGATTCGACTGTCCTAGGTAAGACGTCCAATGTTCGTCATTGAACTTGAAGAGAGAGCGAAAGGCCAGCACGTACTCTTTTGCTTCGCAACTTACTACTCACTTTCAAAGCTCTTTACTCTAAACCACGAGGTCATGTAGTACTGAGAAACACGGTGATCTATGGAGGAGTACACGTCCCGCATAATCCTACAGTCTAGTTACACTTAGTCGAACAGCAATATGGTCTGCAAGCTGTCAAATCCAAAATACAGGGATGGCTACTCTACTGACCGAACGTTCATGTTTAGCATTCCACCTGTGCCACCTATTCAGCTCTATGCCCCCTTAATGATATGTCGACCCTCTGTGGAGCGGCGGGGATTTGGCAAGTAGATGCGCCCAATAAAATGGGGGAGTACGGATTTCTCTCCTGAATACGCGCTGTGCACCGCAATGGACTACACCAGGGATGATTTTATGCACCGTGCCGTGCTAATGGACAAGAAGAAAAGGAAAACGTTACTGTACACATCATACCTGGGCTTGTCACCTAACGACACAGCCTCTGCCCTACTTGAGTTGGTTACCTGCATGTTGGTGTTCAAACCCCGTCCCGTATCCGACGCGAGCCCGTATCCGAAACCAGCAGCTTCTCGCTGCGGAAACGGTTGTGGTACTCAATAAAGACTATACGAAGGTAGCTCAAGCCCTGATATGTTACCAATCCCCAGGAGAAGGTAAACTTTTGCGAAGGAACACACGGGAGTATGTTATCATGTAACTACAATGGGGAAGTTTGAATTCGCAACAGTTTCTATTCGTGTCATAATTTAACTTCGTAGCTTACAAACACTACGTAAAGATAAGCTTCTTAATATATTAGTTGCTTCTGCGTGCGAAGTGTTGGCCTTTGCGCGAACGGCTCTATATCTTGTCGGAGAGCTCCGCCTCCTCAGGTATCTCGCCCTCGTGCGGTAGTACGAACAATGTTGGTTTCAAGGTTGGTTTCTGTTTGCTGCATATTGAGAGCATGTGCCTAGATTGGTAAGCTTTACACAAACATATCAATGATGATTGCGTTGTTCAATACCCGCATGAAGCTCAAGATCAATTGAGTCTCCACTTCTTCTATCTGGATACATACTGTTTGTTATCCGTGACACTAGACGCAGGAAATGCTTGTGTCGCATTCATATCGAGTTTGGGTGGTAGTTCCGAACTTGGGTGTACGAATTTCAGGATGATTGGAGAGGTTGTCGTCCTCGTGATTAAGATATGCGCCCTTCATCCGCCCCGCTTTGAGACGTCTAATTGATTGCCGACCCAACCGCAGCTCCCTTCAAATACTCCAACTGGGCCGTGTAAGCTGAAAGGCTACTTATATGACATCGTCAATCCCAAGATGCTAGCTCCAGGCACGGCGGAAGAGACCTTGGCGATTGACTCAACCAAGCAAGAATCGAGCCCTAATTCTCCGAAATTGGGTAAAGGACCCGTAACACCGGAACTTGGACAAGCGGCGGACCGGAGCCGTTTCGGGCTCCCCACTCCCGATACTACTCCCGAGTCGCAAAGGGTTGCGCCCGGCGCTCGGAGGAAGTACATCTTTGCGCATCCAGTTGATCGAATAGACACTGGTTCGGCGACACCGCCTGTCTCATCAAGGGCGTCCTCTACAGGGGAAATAGCAGATAATAGAGATCCCGATTCTGGACATTCGATTCATACTGAGGCCAGTGAGGAAGCATCTGAAGAGTCAAGTCTACCGTCAACGCCGCCACCGTACACAGATGAAGAAGAGACTGAATCATCTATTTCTGTTATCAAATCGATATTTGACTCGGTCCTCAGCTTCCTCAATCTGGCAAAACAACGCAGATCCCGGGCAGACGATGCCCGGGTACGGGACACGATAGCCCTGATCAAAGCACTACCAACAATCAAGCGCACAAGAGTTGGGAACATCACGAGGACGCTTACTGCGAAGCAGTACGGGGAGCTTCTCAGGGCTTTCGAGGACTCCGAGGATGGGGAGCTTCGACCTTACTTAGACAGTCTCCGGTAAATTTCCCTGATACTTGCAATACGATAGATGACAGCTTATTTATCATGATTAGATTCGACTATACCCGGTCTCAGAAGAAACTCGAAATACGGATGCCGACTACTATGCACGGTGGGATGGAAGATTTCATCAAGGAAGAGACATTCCAATGGAAAGGTAGACTCAAGGATTCACATGACTCAGCGGTTTCGAATGCCGCTAAGACAATTTTGACTTTGGCCAATGCGGATGTTAAGTTTCCGTATTCTAAAGGACCAAGTGACACGAAATCGCCAGATTGGCGTATTGGGCACAAGATGTGCGAGCTGCATTGTACTCACCCGACATTAATTATGGAGTTTGGATGGACTCAAGAGAAAAAGGATTTAGAGGCTAAAGCTGAAACTTACAGTGAGTAATTGTCTGAAATTCCTTTATTTTCTTTCGCTTTTCAATAAATTTGAGAGGGGCCCTTTTTCAGACTAAAATTCATCCCGAAGGCCTTCAGCGAATTCAAGACACTCATAGATCACGTTCGAGGGGTTCGTCTAACTTTGTGCAGTACGTCGTACCAAAGGCAAGATTCGAACTGTTGTTGGGGTACTTATGCGCGAGATGTACTTGGCTGAGTATAGGAATGAGAAAAGACTGGAACGGATGTATCTCGAGGACCGGTTGGATATGAATGGATCGTATTCGTACTGGGAAGATGCGATGAACGAAACAGGGGAAGCCTCCATATTAGTGTGGCGGAGGAAAATCCAGCGAAATGGTACTATAAAGGCCGAATGCTGTCAAGATGAAGTACAGCCTTACCCTAGACTTCTCTATACGTCAGAACTATAACGCTAACTTATACAACAGGTGTTTCGGGATAAATCAGGCAACCCAATCGATTCGGTTTCGCTACGCCTTCCACTACAGGACTTCATTTGTGAGGGGATTACAAGCTCTCCTGCTGGAAGGTTTCAAGCACCCGAACTCGAAATATCATCAGAAGATCTTTGTGCGAGCATCAATGACAACCTGCTCATATATCGCCAGGAAAGGGGCGAAGCGGTAAGAGATAAGACAAAGGAGAAGAAGAAGAAGGAAGAACTACGGCAGAAAGAGGAGCAGGAGGCTCAGGAGAATATGAGTAGAGCAAGACAAGCGAGAACGCGCGGAGCTGGCAATCGCGCTTCTGGGAGAAACGAGGACCAGGGCCGAATTATGGCATACGGTAGGTTGGTTTCTGCTAGACTTAGAGGACAGAAGGTTTAAGGGCTCAAAGAACTAAGAAACGATAATACGAAACATGAAACGAGATATGAAGATGAATTAAGGTTATTCATGTGGCAGTGTGGTCAACGAGATGGACCGAGGAACGATGGCGTGTCCTTCTGAGGACTGCGGAAAGTCTCCCGAAGCAACATGACTTACATGCTTGGAACAACACTTAGCCACACGCTCATTTGTCGAGGACTTAATACGTAGTGAGGAATATTGAGTCAGTTTGATCTATCTTATTGATTTCCTGTTATATTGTACTTTAATTTTGAAGCATTAATAACAAGAAGACCTTCATAACCCTGTTTGTCTCCAATGCATATATGATAGCAGTTACCATCCGGTTGCGCTTTTTAGGCGGCCAGCTGAGAAGCAATGTCTCCCATGACCTTGTACTATCGATTTTAAAGGCTTCTACTTGTACATTTAGCAGGTTGCCAGGTTTGAGCTCAATACGGCAAAGATAACGACGGGCAATCTGACGACGCACTCTACGAATCGAGGGGTAGATGCTTCGCATACGCGCCTGTGTTCAATCTGACAAAAAGAAAAAGTAGAAGAGTACATCTGCCCCTCAGCTTGGCAGACTGGCTTTATGCATGTCATGCGTATCATTCTCTCGTAATTGTGCGGCGAAGCCACTTATGGATTGTCATCCTGGGCAGTGGACTTATCATACGTGATATACTGAGTATAAGTCTCACTTATTGGCGGCCTACTCGCCATGAAAACGCCATCAAGTCGAGTTCAAATAGTATGTTGACGATCGGCTTACAAGCAGGCTCAAAGGAGCAAGGGACCTGCATATCTCATGCACACCTGCATTTCATTGATTAATAGTTCCATCAGGTCTCTTCGGTCAATTGTAAAAAGTGAGCCACGACTCGAGTAGACAATTCTATGCGGCTATAAATCGCCAAACGCGCCAAATAGTATAATATGCGTATGTTCCCACTGTCCATTATAGGCTTTCCATGGAACCGTGAGATCAACTTGGCTAAATACGTGTATGAGGCTCGGTCCAGAACACGGCGACACGTAAAGCAGTACATGTGGGTAGGTATCGACCTTCAGGGTGTATGAGGCTTGGTGGATTGAAACCTTGGCGACGCTTGCTATTTCGGGCGTCATCCGTTGGTCGGTCAGTCAATACATGACCGCTTGTGCTGTACCTGACTTGAAGGGTTACTGGATAGCCTAGTCTAAGTCTCAACCGTTTCCACCCAAATTGAGATTTGAGTGGTGCAAATCGGAAGCGTCAAATAAAGTTGATGTTGGTTCCAAGTCGACACAATTGGACGGTCGGAGGTCACTGCATTCCTCACCGTAGATGCCCGTGTAGTGGTAACCCGTGCATTGCCCCAAGGGATTGCGTGTCTGCTAGCCCGACGAGGCAGTGATACATCCCTTTGTAAATGGTAGGTAAATAGGGGAAAACTGGATTAATTTGGTTGCCTATCCAAGTTTGTTCGTCTAGGCGCAGTCGGAAGTCGGAACACCAGCGGGGATTTTAAAAAGCTACTATATTAGTGTGCACGGGATGGAGAAACAGGCATACCTATTCGTTAACGCTACTTAATAAAATGCTTACTTCTGGTTGTTTTAGATAGGCTCGTCTGAGACACGGGAAGGCTTAATCGGATGTTGCACCAAAACCAGATCATGAACAAGCATCAGGTACATGGCAAGGTGCAGAATTGTCTCCAATAAACGCGTCGAGTTGGCCGATCCCCACTAAACAAAGCCCTTGTTCGGCGCCTGTTCGGGTCGTCCGGTACCCCAAGTCATTGCCTGGAGGTACCCACAATTCTGCACTAGCCCAGCCCCGTCGATTTTTGAGCATAGAAACCAGCCACTTGCCTAGCGACCATGCGTAAAGTCGATTGGCTGGGCACAGCAACCAACGAGGAGCTTCACATTAACACATGCTGCTGCGCGCGTCATGAAGTGCCATTCGTCCTCCCTCTTGGTCTTCTTTTCCTCTTCAGATTCTCATACAGCATAGCTGCGAGCTAGTCCCCTACGCCCAGGCTTGGGCATCATTCTTTCTTAATATTCCTTTTCTCATCTTTGTCGCTCCGAGTTCCCTATTCATTCTTTATTTACTTGCAGCTGGAACTGGGGCCGGGGTCCCATCCATGTCAACAAAGCCGGACCGACGGTAAACCAAATACTCAATTGAAGTCGTCACTGGGAACGTTGATGCGAAGGAGTATTCAGGTGAAATAGAAACAATATGGCGACGAAGGTCAAAGCCCAAAATCCGCTGAATGGCATGCACACGGCCGGTATTTTCTCTGATATGAGCATTGACGGTCCGGAAATCGGTACCCTGGTTCTGATAGTCGATCGAGCCAAGAACCTGCCCAATCGAAAGACGATTGGAAAACAAGATCCTTATTGCGCTGCGCGATTAGGCAAAGAGGCCAAGAAAACGGCAACAGATATTCGAGGCGGCCAGACGCCGAAATGGTACGTACTTCGAAGCGTATTGCGAAAGCGGACATGCACACTGACCTTGTGATTCTTGTTTAGGGACCAGGAACTTCGGTTTACCGTCCACGACTCGCCCGACTACTATCAACTTAAATTATCACTGTATAATGACGATAAAAAGACAGAATTGATTGGTGAAACATGGATTGACTTGCGTGATATTGTCGTGCCAGGCGGTGGGCAAAGCGACCAATGGCACAATCTCTCTTGTAGGGCGAAATATGCTGGCAGCATCAGGATTGAGATTACGTACTACGACGGCCGGCCCAAACCCGAAAAGCCAGCTGCGAAACCGAAGCCCGTTACTTCGGGCGCCGAACCAGATGCTGCGAGCTCAAGTCAGAAGCCGGCGGTGAAGAGGCGCCCGTTGCCATCTGACCCTGTCACCGGACAAGCTCCCGTACATGTACCTGAGCCTAATATGCCTCCAAGAGCGCAGCCAAACCCATCGAATGGCCATATTCCGAACCAAGTCGTATCTTATTCCCCCGAGTATAGCACATCGCCTTCAAATCGACATCCTCAACCTGAGCATCATTCTCCAGCCCCTGGTCCTGGATACCAGTACTCAGCTCCGCCACCTCATCAAGACTATCAGCTTCAGAGAGGGGTATCTGAAAGTTTTCAAACTCCGCAATACGAGAGCGACTCATTTTACGAGTCTAATTCGCCTGCCCCCAGACCTTACGAACCTGACAGCATGGTGGTCTATAACAATACACACCCAGGTTATAACACTCAGCCGCCAGTTATTCACCACCGCCGCTCGGTTGAAGACGGTAGACAACCTCCGGCACCTCCTGCACCTCCCGTTCATAGACCGAGGAATTCTACTGGACACTTGCCGGATGCAAACGCGATGAATCATGGTAGTTACGATCTTGTTCCACACAAGGCTACACCACCCATGCGACATGACGTGTTACGGAACGAGGCGCATCGATATTCAGTCTCTTCAGCCTCCCCTCAACCGTCTGCATATCCCGGCCGGCCTACCTACCGGCCTTATGATTCGGCCCCTAGTTTACAAGGTGGTCCGCAGCACATTGATTACGATCCAAATCTCTCACCGGCGCCGCGGCATCAATCATATGACTCTGCATATAATGCGCATCCTCGTCCAATGCAGCCCACAGTAGAAGATGTACCTGAGTCATGGACGCCACCGCAATCTAGGACTCGTCATAGTATGTCCCAATATGACGAGCCGGAATTTGACCCTGCTTCCAGCCCGGCCCCTTTAAATCTTACGGGACACGGTAGTGTACCTCAGGAACAGTATAACCCTGCCCCAAGTCAAGCTCTCACGCGTTACACCGGCTATGAGGAAAGCGCTTCCCCATCGCCCATGCCTCCAGGAGACTACTCGCAGGCGTTGATGCACGTCCCTCGTTCACAGGCATACCAGACAAATCACTACCAAAATCAAGTGAGCGAGCTGGACAACCAGATATCTAATAGAGTTGACTATGGGCCACCAGAAGTTCCCGCGACTCTTGTTCCCGGGACCGACCCTAATATAGTGCGTGAGGTATCAGACCGTTTTCACCAGGAAAGGAGGCAGGAGCGCCGATACACCCAGCCCATGCAAATGGTTGTGCATTCTAGGGGCAGACAGCACAGCGAGCCTCCCTCGCATTATGCTGCTAACTACTCGCCCCATAGCCAGTCGGCTAGCTCGAGGGCATACGACAGATCACTAGTCGCCTATTCTAGCGGGCCTAACACTCCGGCTGCAGCAGCGGAGAGTTCTGACTATCGCAAAGTATCTCCAAGCCCTAGTGCCAATCACACGATTAAACGCAAATCCGTTAGCCCAGCACCTCCGCCGTCTGAACCTCGACGATTATCTGGGGTGCCCTTTGGGCCAGATTCTTACGATACATTCAACCCCTCCATTTCGAGGGAGGATTCCAAATCTGCGGAATACACCCCAGACGGTAAAATTCTTACGCCGGATGGACGACAAGTTGATCCTTCGGACCATTTGCCGATGGATACTTGGGCTCCTGAGCCAGAACCAAAGAAGCCGGCCCAGTCGACCGAGACACGGTCGCGTCCGGTTCTTAACGGCGCACAGCCCATGCCGCCGTCCGGACGTCGCCCACTTCGAATCGCAGCTCGCCCACAATCCACAGCCTTAACGCCTATCACATATACTAGCCCCGAACCTATAGGTTCGAGTAGCGCAGGGCGCAGTCGTCTTCAGAAAAAGGCTCACCGGGCTTCTGCCTTGCCGGCCCCTATCTCTGCCAGCTCGAGCCCACTCGGACCAGCCACTGCACACCAGCGGAATAGTACGCCACCCCGCGCTCTGGTCCGGGCAAGCACGTTTGATTATGAGAATCATGGCCCGTCATTCGACGGCGAATTCGGAGTCGCTCGCACCGGTTATGGATCCGGCCCTCCCATCCCCGCTAAGGTTCCTATGATGAGTGGCGGTCTGGGCCCACCGGTATCTGCGCCGCGAGGATTCGAAGACATGGCACTCATGGAAGAGATGAGCAGAATCGATATCGGCACCGGACGGGCCAGGCGCCATGGCAGATATTAATTTGTTTATCAAGCGATTGCTTTGAAAAACAGGCTTGCCGCAAGCGAAAAGTACGAATATGAAAGCGTATTCGAAAAGTTGAAATGACCTGCATTGTATGATAAGTAATGTTTATACTCGAAATAGGAAATGGGGGAAATGGAAACTGTAAAGCTACGTTTCCTCTTTTCCCATCCTACTCTGTTTCTATTCTTCATCGCATATTACATGGTAAAGTATACAGTTATTTTGGTTCGGGAGTCGGGGACTCTGTTTTTATACGAAATGGCTCAGAGATAAAGAGGGGCACAATGTTGGATCGTGCCTGGGCAAATGGAGAAGCTGGACTCTTAGTGCATCCATTTCAACTTCACTCTCCATCAAATTGGAGAGAATGGAAACAAGAGGCCTTTCAAGATAACTTGAAGATAGATGCCTTGGTTTCTAGGGCCTAGCTCACATTAGAAATAAAGAAGTAAAATATGTTCTGTGTTTTGGAAACTGTGCGTGACAAGATTCAGACGACTACTTAGGCTGGTTACGGTGATGTGATGAAATGGCTGTTTAGCATGTCTGTTCTATCACATAGCAAGTTACGAATTAACCTAGTGAGTGTATCGATGCCCCGACGTATCGTGCCATTTGCTTTTGTAGACGATGAAGTCTACTTATTGACCTACTTCCGACGCAGTGGTCCGTGCGAAGCAACCCTCGAGCTTTGGGCTTCTTTTTGTCTCGGTTTTATCACGGTCGTAGTTGATGACTGTGAGAGCTGCGAAGCACGAACCCGCATCGAGCTGCACATCTCATTGGCTGCACACAAATGCTGTGCAACGACTGACGAAATTCTCGCCAAAAAAGGGGAACTTGTATAGAAGCCTCTATTCGTTCAAGATCTCACCTGCATCATAAGCCGGAGCAATCAACAACGAAGATGGGCTCGAGAATCGACTGTGCTGGGGAAGATCCGAGGCGAATTCGAATCGGCTCGACGTTAACCGCGCCGCCGGACAGATACTGATATGACCTTGCCAATGGAGAGAAGCTTATCCCTTTGACCGAGCTCGACGCCAACGCGATGTATGTCTGACTGCTTTCGACTTTGGTAGCCAATTATGGCCCATGCTCGCAAAATTTCACAACTTAGCTGGCAAAGATCTCACCGACATAATTGCAATCATTCAGCTGTGGCGGATCGATATCGGAACCGCGCCGAGTTCCCTTACTTCGAAGAACAAGGGACTCTCTACCGCGTGATCTGTGACCTGTCAATGCGACCAGGTCTTCATAGTTCCCCGCACCCGAGTTCTGTATCTTGTTGGAAAGCAAAGTCAATTTTACCGACAGATGATGTCAATTGCGAACCCTGGTCACGATGCTCCCGGGTGGTCTGGATGGTGATTCCTCAATGGGACAATTGGTCTGGATATCAACCCTGAACAAGAGAATTGCCAGGATACCTACCTTGCCGTTCATAAGCGAATGTTTGCTTCTTTGGCCGAGACATCTGCGCCTCGAGTATGCATATGCGGCTACCTTGTCCCAGAGCATGACTTGATTGGGCAACCAAACTACATGTCAAGTTGCCGGCATCGCAACAGTAGCCGATCAGGCCCTTGCTTCTCTACATGTGTGAGAGTGTTGGGCTCGCCACATCTTCTTATCATGTGGTATAGAATGCAATATCGTATAAAAAAGTGGGATGGGCTGTGAAGAGTAGCGAGGAGTCTGTTATTGATGTGTCTCGCCTGCATGCAGTGCCGGAGACAATTTCCTTTCCATTTCTCATTCATTCTGTCCCATAATGGCACTCTTAAATCCCATAGTCTTGATATTACTCTTGCCCGTATGGGCAATTTCATATTGGGTGGTTCCGTATTTCACAACCTACAAACACCTCAGACACATCCCGGGGCCGTTCATTAGCAAATTTAGCAATATATGGCTGGCGATTTGGGCAAAGAGAGGCCAGAGATATGCCTGGGGCAAGTCACTCTTTCATCTCATCTCACGGACTGAAAGAACTAAAATGCGTCACATGGTTCCCAAACATTCAACTGCCGAAGATGTCTATAGCTGACTTCGAGTGCTACAGTACACGCGGCTCACCAACGATATGGTAACGTCGTACGCATAGGATTTAATCATGTCTCGATTGCTACACCAGAGGGTCTGCGTACCGTATATGCGCATGGTAATGGCTTCTTGAAGGAGTATGTGAAGTTTTAGGTTTACTCGTGGCCTCAATTCATTTACTGACAGACATTCAGTATCTTCTATGACGCTTTCGTCCCTCATCTCACTGATGTTTTCACGGCCCGAGATCGGGATGAGCACGCACGGAAACGTAAGCTGATAACGAATGCCTTCTCGCCTGGCGCCGTTCATGATTTCGAGCCTTACATGGCCGTGAACCTCGAGCGATGGGTTGCTCAGCTGGATCGCATAGCGGCCAGCCCCGGCGAGGACGGTTACGCAAAATTAGATATCAGACCTTGGTGTACTTTCTTAGCTTTCGACATCATCGGTGATCTGGCCTTTGGCGCGCCGTTTGGCATGGTTGAGCGAGGACGGGATGAGGTTCAGTCAACTCAGCCAGGTGGACCCGCGACCTACGTGCCGGGCGCTGAATCGCTCAACCGCCGGGGACAGGTAAACAATACTCTTGGATGGCTGCCGGCTTTACGTCCTTGGGCACGATACATACCTCACCCCTTTTTCTACAAAGGTCTTCGATCAAAGGCGAACCTCCATGGTATCGCCGTTGCGGCTGTGGCAAGACGCCTCGAGTGCGTGAAGGAGACAGGAACCTACCAACGTCGTGATATTCTGGAGCTGCTTCGCCGCGGCAAAGATGCCGAGGGCAATCCCATGCCTGTTGACGAGTTGATAGGCGAGGCTCACACGCAGCTTGTCGCTGGCACCGATACTGTCTCGAACACGTCATGCGCTATCATCTACTGGATACTGGAGGGTGAACGACGTAACCCAGGCACCATATTGCCCCGGTTACTAGCAGAGCTCGACGCAGCCATACGCCCAGGCTCATCAATTGCCGCGCACGGAGAGGTGAAGAACCTGCAATTCCTACGGCTGTGTATAGACGAATCTATGAGACTCCATTCGACATCAGCGATGGGACTACCCCGCGTAGTGACAGGGAAAGACGGCGTCTTATGCGAGAACGAGCACTTCCCCGAGGGCACCGTTCTGTCCGTGCCAAGTTACACACTTCATCATAATGCGGAAATCTGGGGTCCGGACGTCGAAGAGTTCAAGCCGGAACGCTGGCTGCATGCAACGCCGCAGCAGAAAGCGTCGTTCAACCCCTTTTCTCACGGCCCTAGGGCGTGCGTCGGCCAGAATGTCGCGCATATGGAAATGGCGCTCATCATCGGCACGGCCTTTTATCGTTACGACTTCAAACTTTATCAGCAGACACTTCAGTCACATGAGGGTTTTATGAAGAAGCCTGCGGAATGCTGGGTTGGACTCAAGTTGAGGAATAATAAAGCATAGACTACGGAAATATATTGGCGATACTCTGAATGCGTCTTGCTAGTAATGTAGTGTTTCAATCACCGTCATTCACTGCCATTACGGGTAGCAAGGTTGTCTCGATCACCAAGGAGTTATGTTTTCGATTGCATGAGGCGTAGGCACTAAATTAATCTTGCACTTGCATCAAGAGGAAAATAACGCACGGTGCACAAGTATTTATTGGCCTGTCATGTGTCATAGCTAGAATAGACCGACAGCTTCTGGGCTCTCGGTATTATGCAAACTTGTTAATATCAATGGACGCTTGTAGTGAAGAATTCTTCTCTTTAGACCTTCGAATGATTGAAAATTACAGAAAAATCATTTTGCATTTTAAACAGATAGTTTTGAAGAAAAAGACGGTCGAAGCAGAAATGCTGATCTACTTGATGTCGTCTTCCCCTAAACCTTACTACAAAGACACAACCCTTTCACGACGTAACTCCAATACTCCATTTTCATCTATGTTTAAATTCTAGTTATCAAAAGCAGAATATGTCATTGTTATAAATGCAACTTTATCATCGCGGCTGATGTTATAGCCATAGCTGTCACTTTCGAATGTCGAGCCACGTTTCGCACAGGAATATGAGGGTGGAGGTAGAATAAAGTGAGAGAGCAGGAGTCAGTAAACCCTCAATTTATTAAGCCTTAAATTACCTATTTATAAACAGTAAAAGATATGCTCAGGTCGGTATCATTCTTTCCAACAGTATCAGCGTATTATGATCAATTCCCATTGTGGATTTGCTAAACCCCAAGCTTTAGGGGTGATCCACCCAATAGTCACTCGCTGGCAGGTGTCGCCGTCCATCAAAGCCAACATGATAAATAAAGCCCATGAATTCTCATCAAATACAGTATCCTTTACCGGAGAATCGCCATAGTTGTGTCCCTCGGTTGGGTCACGCCTGCCACCACCGAGAACGATAAATTTCTGACGAGAAGCCAAGTCGAGATTCTGCTCCGCCCATAGAAGATCTACCTCCATGGTACCTCCCACTACGTTCGCATCTTCATCTAGAATCTCAAGTTTTTCAAAGGACGCGGCTGGCTGAGGGCCACCGACGTCGGTCGAGTTGGTAGCACGAACTTTGAACATAGCCGTCGTAGAGTTGAACACCAGGCAGTCGATATGCCTCACTACTTTTGCACGTTGTTCTAGGCTGATATTCCGGTAACTCAGGGCGTCCCATGGGCTATGTCCGCTCTCGCGCCAAATCGCAATCTCTGAATCACCGCGATCGCCGTCCTGGGCCAGCCTCAAATGACGGATATTACCTTCGTATCTAAATACTTTGTCAGCGTCATCTAGTTCTCCTATCTTGATTTCAGAGAACCACATCTCATCCTCTTCTACAGGACGTATTCCCCGGATGGGGTCGACGAAATGAAACTTCACCAAATGACCGATCGTAGCGGCTGACTCGAGACTGAACGAAGGAACGCATTGATACTCTACAGAGCCCTCCCAGCCCGCCCAGCTCCAACTGGGCAAACCCAGTGTTGAATCTTGCAGCTTCCACGGACCAACCTGCTTCCAAAATTGTGCTCGGAGGAAATGTTTTTCGGGAAGCCCGAAGAGAAGTGAGGTCCTCATGCGCGTAGCCAGATGCTGGCCCACACCGAGAAAGGCGTTCAGTGCGTCGCTGTTATATGTCAGATTGCGCTTCTTATAGTGTTCGACGCTAGTTCTATAAGCCTTGAATCTCTCGGTCTTGCGGTCTGTAGGACGATCGAAATAGACACCTCCGACGAGTCTTCCTCTCCGTCGTTTGGTTTTGTAAAGAGCTGGGTTAAGCGGTTCGTGGGCGAATAACCTATCATGTAGCACGAGAAACACATGGTTCTCGGATATGTAGAGCAGTCTATTGGAGAGGATTTGCTCTTGAAAAGTCCATCCTCGTGAGCTCCAGCGCGACTCCGTGATCAACGTTGAAGTATCAACATTCAGTTGACCGTCTAGTGCGTCCTCCACTACGTGATAGCTTAGGAAGGATCTCGATCGAGGCCGGTTAGAAGCGCCGGGGAGGCCTTTGAACTGTCTTATATCCGCCAAGGCAACGATGGTGAAAGAGGCTTGTTGATAAATCGTATCCATTGCAGATATCTGAGAATGTTTTGATTGGGCGTCATCCTGGATAATGCAAAGTCTGTCAACCCAGAGATATCGTTCGCCTAACTCACGACACAGGTTGATCGCGTCTGATATCAAAGGTGGGAGATTCTGGTCGAATAACCCGTGTAATCGTTCAGCGTCTCGGATGTTGCATCTCAAAAGTTGGAACCTTTTACGGTCCTCTTCGGAAGTACCCCAGACGTAGCTAAGAGCCACGTAGCGTGCCTTCAACCCGACTTGGACGATGCGCCCTTCCACCACATCGATAAGTCTAAAATCTTCTAACAGAATACTGTATCGCGATGATGACTCGACCTCCGTATCTTCCGTATCTAGAATCCATGATTTGACCATGGGTATGCTAAAATGAGGTGTCTCTTTTGGCACAATATCACGTAGGTCAAACCATGCGCTATTGTAAGTTATAATGAACTCAACCACTGCGGACCGCTTTTTTCGTAGCAGCAGGCTCTGGTCTCGAATTGATTCTTCCTCTCGTACACCGTCACACTCATCAAGCCATTGTATTTCTATTAAGAGTCCACAGTGTACCGCAAAGGCTTTGCCGGACAGTCGAGAAAGGTATCGCAGACCCCTACCCATTTGATCGTCGAAAAAGTTGGGGCCCATGTTCTGCACAATGTGTGCCGAGCGGAGAGAAACCTCGACCTCATTGTTACTGATGTCTCCACTTTTACAAATACACTCAACTGCGATGGCCATCTGATTACATACTAAACAGCCATGTCGTTCTTGAAAATAAACTTTGTCGTGGAACCCAGCTACTCCTTCCACGGCATGTTTGAAGGGTTCGTGGAAGAACAAATGCACTGCGTCATTCCAGACTTGACACTGTTGGCAGAGCTTGGGATTTTCCAAGGGAGATTCTGCGTCACAATAGGTGCAGGAGACGAGAGGACGTTGCTCGGAAGTCGCCATAGAGTTGTTCTGTGGGATGACAGAACAAGCCGGGAAGAAAACGCGCGGTGTAGTCCATTCTGAAAGATCTGACTTTTTCCATGTCGATAGTACGCCTTACGGTATGCCTATTCTAGTATAAGGTCTCCGATTGGGGGCGAACTTGGCGTGAGCTACTCTTTCAGCTGGTCGCTCAACGCGGGGTGCTCAGCTCTTGGAACTAGCCAAATTGTGCCACAGGTTTGTCTGGTTCCAGATATTTCAGTCAATCAATCAAACGAAGCGATATCCTCTTCGGAAAGAGTCAGCATTTCTTTCCGTGTATACTTCATAGTCTCACGCTATATGAAGGAAGAAGGCAAAAATCCTAATATAAGTCGTCTCAACCCAGCTTAGTCGGCCCAGTGCTAGGTAATTATTAGCCCGTTTGAGTTATGCAGCCTCTGTTATAATCGAGTGTGTATTGATGTTGTAGGATGGACGGAGTAGACTACTTGGCAATCACCGTGAGGGAGGGGTCGTGATCCGCACTATTCTTTATACGTGCCACACCACCTGAGAATAACTTACCTACCCAAGTACTTATGTGTAGATTCTTGCTAGACAGATTGCAAAGTCATCAAAAAATTGAATTAGTAAACTGGGTTGCCAAGTTCCTTCCAATTCTGCCCCAGTGAGTCCCACCTTTATATCAGCCCCTTTTCTCTATTTGCTTAGTCAGTGGTGTACCGGAGCTCCGAGGACTGGAAAACATTGACTGAGCTGGAACAGCAGCCCAATAGCGTGATTGAAGAGTAAAATCTATTTCTATTCCTCGCTTTTCACCAAGTCGCTCGGGGTGTCCAACGATGCATCCCTTTTAGATAACCCGACTACGTAAAAACACTTTCAGTCAGACGTGGCACAACGCGCAATCAATGTCTCTAGCTAAATCCGCCAGTTAAAAATGCGCTTCAGAATCTAACTTCAGATAACTAATTCGCGATCCCTACGCTCTATTCATGCTCATTGGCAAATCATGCTGGCCGTTATTAGAGCCGGCTCCAATGCGTGACGCTGGGAAAGCTGCACATATCGAAACGTGCACCTCTTTCCGCCGTCGGTTTCACGGCTTCGTCCTACCCACCCGCAAGGTCATGCTACTCTAGCAGGTGGCTCGGGCAGGTAATCATTCTATTCGTCTCTAGCAGGCCTCCGACCACGTCAATCAAGTCAGGCTGCTCTTCTCATAAACGTATAAATGATCTCCTCTCCCCCCCAGGCCCCCCTCTCCCCTTTTTCAATTATTTATCCCCCATGGCTGTAGAGGAATGGTCACCTCAAAGTAGTTTGTCACTACGCTAAGTGAATAAGTATATAGTTGATCATGGTACGCTCCATTTTTTGTTCATTTTTGTCTTATTTTTAGGTTTGTTTGGTCTCGTAGCTTTGTGCCTATGCTATCGCTATATTGCTTTCACGTAGATAATTATATGAGAGTTTAGCAGAGAGCTATATCTCTCTGAATACGTACTTAGAGAACCCACTGACACACAGATATGAATGATTGTTTTTTTAAGAAACTTGATACTCGCCAAACGTATCACCCCTAAACTAGTAGTCGTCGCCACGACTGATGACCTCCTTCACGGTAGGTCGAAGCAAAATCGTCTGACCGGATGATTAGTTCTGGATGGTATATCGTTCGTAAGTGGCGACTTACATGCTCAAACTGTGCAGAGTATGAACCCTTCTTATCAACAAGAGGAGGATAGTCCTCAACAATCCCGGATTGGACAAGATTAGTTAGCTACGCTCATGTCAGTAATAGCACCAGCTGACGTCGCATATGTTAGAGTGTCTTACTCCGAGAAGGTATTTTTCCTGGCCTAGTCTATCCAGATATCGTCGGCAGAACGGGATCGTGCTGAAGTTCTTCTTAATGACGTTTAGGAGGGACTTGGCAGAGGTCAGGCGCAGGTCGACCTTAGGCGCATCGCTCTTGAGAGCGTAGTGCGAGACCTCGCCCTGGTCATGAACATAGCCATTACCGGTACTGCCAAAGGTCTCGATGGCGAAGATATCACCCTCCTCCATCTTGGTCGTATCGGCCGACTTGACAATCGGAACGCTCTTGGTTCCGTGAATGCTGTACTGGTGAATCGTGTGGCCACTAAGGTTGCGAATCGACTTGACAGGATACGTCGTGCCGTTAATCTCACATTCATAGCTTTCCATGGCCTCTTGGATCTTCTCGCCCAGCTCTCCCAGGCGCACATCAATACCCGCTTCCTTGACACCGGTGTTGGTGGCATCCTTGACGGCGGCCAGTAAGTTATCGTACATAGGATCGAATGCCATTGTAAAAGCGCTGTCAACAATGCGTCCGTTTACATGGACGCCGATATCGACCTTCATGACATTGTTCTGCTGCAGAACCGTCTTGTTGCCAGCATTCGGGCTATAGTGTGCAGCAATGTGGTCGAGATTTACCCCCGTGGGGAAGCCCATGCCAGCCTTGATAGCATCGCCTTCGGCCAACCCGTCGTGGCCGACCAATCGGCGGACACTGTCCTCAATCCCTTCGGCGATCTCGGTCAGGGTCTGGCCCGGCTTAATGTTACGCTGTGCCCACTGGCGGACTTGGCGATGGGTCTCGGCAGCCTGGCGGTAATCACTGAGAAAGTCAGGATCGAGGTTGTCCAGATGACGCTTCTCCTCGTCTGTGGTTCGGTAGCGGTTCTCGTTGACGTATTCAACCTCCTCGCCCTTGGGGTAGGTGTTGTTCGGGAAGAGATCGGAGATCAGGACGCTCGGGGGGTCGGTCTGGGCAGTGGGAGTCTTCTTCTTCTTCCTGGGCTTTCTTTTTTTGTTCTTCTTCTTCTTGGCAGCGCCGGGTGCAGAATCAGGCGCCTGTCCGTCGGCATCGTCATCGGATTCGTCTCCAGAGTGGTCCGCCGCGGCCGCATCGCCATTCTGTGCACCACCGTTGGCCGTCGCTTTTACACCAGCGTCGCTGACTATTCTCCCACGTCAGATCCAGAGACAACGGGGGATCAAAATACCGCTATTTGGACTCACTGTTTAGCTTCTCGAGCCCTTCGGAAGGAACCTTGGCAGCCATGGTTGGAAGAGCGTAGAGCCTGGATGGTAGGAAGGCTTCAAGGTGCGGCTCTATGATAAGTAAGTACTTCGTAGGCGAACCGAACCCCGCCAACATTTTTAAATCCTTGTCAATCTAAGGGCGCTACCACGCAAGGTAAGGGCACTCTGCATTATGTACCCACTTACTCCCTAGCCGATGTGGGGTACCTATTAGTATAGGTTAAGATGATAAAACTCGCTAAGCAGTAATATTTTGATATATACATAAGGACAATTATCTAGAATAGGTATTACTGAGATTCACTCTATGGAAGAATGCCATCCTCAGCCTGTCATGAAATCACCCATTATACTGACATTCTCATTAGTGGCTTTCTTGTCACGTACATTTGTGGACATCGGAAAGACTCGGAATTCCGGTCCATTATCCGAAATATAAGCCGCCACTCAGGATTTTGCGGGGGAAAAGCTGGCGTTCACGTGACTGTTCGTTCTACAGCTGAGGGAAGGTAAGATAGCTAATAGCCTTATTGTTCAATAGGGGAATAATAGCTGAGGTAAGATGGAGGAAGGTGTTTAATGTTGCGGCAATTAATTGTAGTTAGGTGAGTAGAATTAGACATAAAGTAAGCATAAATAAAGTCGTCAATTCATAAGGCTTCGATATTGAGAGGCCTCCGTTACCGCCTCCCAGTTTCCTGATCTAGCGATGCCTGCAGGCTACGATTATGCTTTTGGTTTCATTGCATTTACAAGAACCTGCAGGCTGTCCTTATCAGATAGCACGGCATTGCTCTGCCTTGCATAATCCCCTGCCTGGTTTTTGACAATAGTTACCATCGTAGGGCGACCTTCAACTAGCTTGTCCAGGCCAACCGCAAAATTGTACTGCAATGCCTCATCGTTGCAAAGGTTATCATCTAGATAACCGAATAGAAGTAATTAGCATATACATGTTAATATAAAGTCCACAGTCGTGAAAGTTATGGGTTAATACTTGCCGATCTTGACATCATTGCTTAGCCCATTTTCTGGTTTGTCACTTCCACGCTCCTGAGGGTCGCTGTTCAAGTCCACGTAGATAGTAGCCCCTTGCAAGCCGTTTGGGAAGTGCTCCGAAAACATATCTTCGTCAAGAATCTCTTTGTTGCCACCAACGTCGTGAAAGTACATGCTGACACTGCCTGCGTGCTTTAGGCCCTCCTTAATCATTTGCCTCAAGGATGCTGTTGTATTTTCGCAAGATATGTTCATCGTTTGGGAAGTCCTTCCATCTTTAGGTTGTTAGAATCTGGATTAGTCATGGCGGCGGAAATAGCTCGAAGTCAATGTAATAAAAATTTACACAAGGCTTACTTTTGTTATGCCAAACGGTCAGTTTCTTCATTCTGTCTTGATTAGACTTGGTTGTTTGTCGAGGAAATTGAGAAGTTGTTCCTTTCAAAAAAAGGGGTGTGAAAGAAACGGAAACCTACAACCGATGTATGAGAGTGGAAGGGTATTTTATAGGTATTGTTAGCTACATACTTCCCGGTCCGCAATTCGACCGCGTAGGCAAGTGAGGCAAACTCCCGCTGCTGTTGCTTCGGGTAGTCAATTCACCGATACCTAGATATGAGCCATGATTGGCCCCCAACTAATACATCGCTAAGATCGATCTTACCCCCCTCAAGTGGTTACCATGCATGCAGTTGGACATCAACCAATGGTATCAGGATCCTTAGCAGGGTGGCAGATATCCTGTCGGCATTCCCAGGTCGTAGAGAAGGGGTTTTGCCGTGATGAAACCCACCATCTTGTAAAAATAAGGAAGCGGTGTGGTTTCTTAGTATATTCCGGGGTTATCGCGCTACATCGGGTGCCCTCGTTTTTGATGTCTGGGGTCAATATCTCGAAGGATTGGAAATCACCTTGAGGATTCAACTATCAAACAATCGAATCAATCGTTGATGCGAAAGAGAATATGAGTTATCTTCGTCAGATAGGTCTATCTTGATACCTATGTTCTTTGTAGTCCCAGACGCGGTATTGTAGTAAGGCTGCAGGGAATAGTTATAGAGGTTGTACGCAACATCCGCTTAATATAGCCGCAAAGTTAGTGAGTCTGCCGTGTATCTCTTGAACTTAGATAGAAGGGCATAGTAGGGGGTTCAATATAGTCTTTTTCTGTCCTCATCTGCCTCTGAGACCTTCTGTACTTGGAACGAAAGGGAAAATATGAATGTGGTTGCCTGAAACCCTGTCCATGATACAGCTCGCGGCTAAAACCATGTTTGTGAGCTAATCTATCTGTATGCAATATCGGGAACTCGACACGAGAGGCTGTGCTGACTCATCATGCCGGGCCTCCGTTCTGCCATCGGCATCCGGTGCACCGTATTGAGGCCGTTGAGCCGCCGGGTTATGGCTTCTCCCGCGTCTATTTCCGCCGCCCACTTCCCTCCTTCACCCTATTTGCGGAAAACCTTAGGCCCACTAGCTGATCATGCGCGCGGGCGCTGCGCTGGGAACCAACAATAATAGCTCCTAAAGCCTATAACAATCCCTCCGCACGCGATACTGGGCACCTGGCTCTGGTCTATTTAAACCCTGGCGCTGCTGGTTACCGTCGGCTCTCTTCCCACCACACGTATGGTGACCTCTTGTCTATCGTTCCCGAAGGCGGTAATGTCGAGCGCGTGCCCTCCAAGCAGTGTTTCAAGCTTATTAGCCGCTGCTGAAATGTACGCGTTCTGTTGCATTTATCTATATTTCTATTACTGCATTACTAGAAAGAATCAATGTCAGGTATTCTGGGCGCGCTAACCCATGGCCCACCCCGTAAGAAGTATCTCTTTTCGAGATACAGACTACGTACACCAAAAACTTCGGCACGAGGACCACCCTCTGGCTCGTGCGCTGAGCCTTGCTAGCGCGGGTACTTGCAAAAGTTTGGTTCGCCGGGGTATAGGTCAGTACGTCTATCCCCAATTCAAAATTAACATAAGTGACGCCTTTAAGACTAGAGGTTCTAGTATCGAAAATGAAGTCTGTTATACCACGTTTAGCCCAAAGGGTGGAGACCTTAATAGAACCTTTACCCTATAATTATCGCGCAACTTTAAATAACCTAACAGAGTGCCTAATACAGAGGTATAAATCGTGAACTTCTACTACCGACACTTGACGAGCATATTATCTTATGTAGAAAGAAACAGCAAAGTCGACGACACAAAACCTAAAATAGGTAAATATGTAATATATTTGGAGTGATAAATAGTATTTAGGCCACGAGCTGTCCTCCGGCGCCTCATCCAGCATATGTAAAGGTGCACGGGTCTAACATCTCTTACTATGGTACCTTGTTCGAATTAGACTTCCCCGGCATAGAACCATCAGCAACTCAATTAAAACCGATCACGTTGTCCACAAAAATGACATTCGTCACTTAAAGCATAGCCGCAGCGCCAACAACACCGCCGGCAGCAGCGGCGCGTAAGAAGGCACCTGTGGGCCTAGCAGCAGCGGCGGTGGGGATCAAGACGGTAGAGCTACTATTGTTGCTCGTAGGCGTCACTGTGGGCGTTGGGTAGGTGCCGTTTGACGCGCCGCCAGGGGTAGGTGTAGCCGTTTCCGTGCAGATGTTGCCCGTGGCGCTCAAGACGTGGTTGAAATAGCTGGTCGAGCTCGCGACCTTGTCATCTGGAGCACAGGCGGTGATGTAGGCTAGGAGCTCGCTGCTATGGCTGTGCGCAAAGTCCATGAGTTGAGACCCTAAGGTCTGAAACTCAGGTAGAAGCGAAGATGGTAGCGCGGCTGCGACCGCGCAAAGCTGCGACTGGTGGCTTTCGGCGTCACCAATGGTAAACGAAGGAATTTGCGTATTGGAGGCGATGAAGGAAAGAATCGCAGTAGGTGTTGCAGGAGCATCTGTGATCAAGCCCGAAAAGACGCTCACTGCTGAAGAGCAGGCCGGACTGTCTGATTTTTGAGACAGCGATGTGCCCGCAAGAGCGGCTGCCAAGAGAAGGGCTTTAGTGCTATACATATTGCTTCGACGGGTTTCAAATTGCTAAGGTTATAGTATAGTAAGAAAGTTGATAGGAGTAAAGGTTGTGAGAGGGTGCGTTCAAAATATGTAGGTTCAAATCGAGGGTTTTATATTTACTGAATTTTGGATTAACAATCAATTATGAGATACTGCCATAACCATGCGCCTGTTCCGCTGTATAGTAATTCTCAACCATTTCCAACTTCTCATATTGTCTGGTTTTAATTGTAAGCTTTGGAATTATGTTGATTGATAATACCTAACTCCGTATTCAATGCTACGAAGGTACATAAAGGCCCCACGCCGTTCGAAAGGTATTTGTCATCAAAAATCTCTGGGCATAAGGTTGTGCGATTTTAACCCCAGATCTTCCTTTCTCCCCAGTCCTCATGTTTGTCCGGGATACCTTTGAGCGTACTAATTTGCATGGGGCGGTGAGCGGCGCGGATTATTAAGGCGGCGATAGGCAAGTTCGCCCGCATGCCCGGACGAACCTCTGGGTATTAGCGCCAGTGAGGCAGGGTGAGTCCGTGCACTTCTCTTCAAGTAATATTTAATATTTTCTTGGACGATCATCAGATACTAAAATCTCCAGTATTATTTTGCCAAAAAGGTTGAAGCTGGTTGTAGAAAAAAAGCGTGTTCTCTTAAAGCCGCGAAATCCGCCTCCCTCACACGCATTTCATAAAGTCCAAGTTCACACCCTTACTGGCTACCCCCACTAGGAGTCTTCGGCTGTAGTACTTTAGTAAGTACTTTTATGAGCTGTGTTTTGGTCTTGTAAGTAAAAAGAGACGGTAGGTGATGCATCTAGGATACGTACCTTGTGAAGACCAATATGATAAACATAGATTTACAGATTTAGTGGGCGAATCATGGAACCGCCACTTTTCATGATCGTTGAATTTTCCATATAAAAGTACCATGGAACATTTTGAGCGTGCTCATAAGCTGAAATCTAACTGGTTCGGCGGCCTATTCAGTTACAAATGTCGGGGACGCCCATGCCATGCGTTGGCACGCATGCAGCACTTTCCTCTTCTGATACTCTAGCTGCTACAAAAGTTTCCCTGGGCCAAAGAGAGAGGACTTTACCATAATATGCCTGGTAGATAACTCTTAGGTCTTCTCGCAGGCCCAAACAGGGTTTTCTGTAACCCTTACGCGAGAATAGTTGTCATGCGGAAGCTAAGAGGTATGCCCGCTTCGATTGAGGTTTATCTAACTTGTATTAGTTTCAATTGTTATGTGTCGGTTTCTCTCTGACTGTAATTCAATATGGGTGGGTGAAGCGTAGTACAACGACTTGGGACCATGATCGTGTTTTGGTTTCAAGGGTAAGGGTCACACAAAGAACCTTGTCCTTTGCGGCATAGAGCAATAAAATATATCAGACAGGCACAGCAATCATATCGATCCCCTACTTAGGTCTATAGTAGAGGTATATTACTATCACAATAAGTCAGCACACACGTTAGCGCCATGTTCCTAGTATTAGAATTTGCGACGCATTATTTGACAGATATGTTGCAGCCCCCAATTGAAGGATTGAATTGTTTTAAAAGAGCGCCGCAGATATAACACCTATTTAACGCGAGTTATCAGCCTAGATACAATTATAACAGCCTGGACACTTGCCGTTGGTGATTCCTTGTGGGCCAAAGATTTGGCTCCTAGTATTTTAGAATTTTTGGACTTTATTGCTGGTTCTTGGGCTAGATTGGAACGTTACCTTACTATATAAAGATGGTTGTTAACAACGTTTTCATTTGCCACTCCTATAGCAAAGAATCTTGCTATTGCTATTATTATTTAGTAGTATAATTTCTCATGAGTGACAATAGACCGCTTGAAAAGATCCGAGTATAAATGGATTTGGTCAATTGCCTAGTTTAATTATGCTCAACATTAGTATAATGCTTTATGTTATTCTGTCCTGCTTGGAGGTTAGGTGAACAGCCCTTTTTGATGAGATGAAATATTTTCCTCGCTTGGAGTAGCTTATACTAATATTGCTTCTTTTGAAACAATTTGATGTGGGTGAAAGAGCTTTACTAGTTTGGCAGTTTCTCGACTACATGTTCCGTGGTTGTGATGCTTCCCCCGCTGCGATGAGGTTGTTATTGGTATACAAGGCCTCATTGACTCCTTTCCTAAACTGAGGGTCTCTTGATCATGCGTAGCTAGACCTCACCTCCACACTTTTGCGCGTTTCTTTGCCTGAATACTTTAATTTGCATTGACGAGCGTCGGGTACTAGTAAATGCTAACCATAAACGGTAAATGGAAGACCTGCCACTTTGAGTAATCTCTTCAAGTCAGCAAGGCACCAGGCCTCTGCGGTAGACCTCTCTATGAAACTTATCGAGATGTTGTTAATATGTTGCATGACTCGGCCTCACCGCCCCTCATCTCTCTTGGAAGCTACTGAAAGTGGACGTATGAACGTAAGCAAACGGCAAATCGCACCTCGAATGTGATCACAGACAATCACTTAGCCTAGTTTTTCAAATTTTAGGTCCGAGGTTGGGGTTTAGGTTTTCGGCGCATTGGGGGTGCGCATCGTGCCAACCGGCGCTGCGTTGCCCATAAAATATGTGCGAGTTGAACCCGCGTTGGCTAGACTAGGAGAACAATTTTATGACTCATCTTTCTCTGCTTGTTTCTAGATTTCCCTGAATACTCATTTATTGTGTGATCTCACAGCGTCGAAAGGTTCTGATGACCTCAGCTTGTATTTCGACCCGGAATTCCTAGTTCTGTCCCATCCTGCCCGGCTGTTATAGTTACCCATTTGTAATATACTTGTTAAACCTCCTCTTCTTGTCGCTGTTCATAATGTTTACTGCTCTTTGTCTTCCTCGTTCGTTATCTTGGTAATCCGAACAGGCTCCCACTCCTCCCAGCCTCGATTTTCCTCACTCAATCTTTCATTCAAAGCCTCGACCGAAAGGTGGTTCCCCTGTCCCACATGCATCGCCATCCGATCAATCTTCCCATCATCCCGGCGCCTCACAAAGAACTGGAACTCCTCCGCTAACACCGAGATATCCGCCCCGCGCGAGCACAGTAGCCGCAGCATCTCGAACTGCTCATAGACTACGGCGTCAATGATCGGCGTCCAGGAGCTCTCAGTGCGTTTGTTCACATCGAGCCCTCCCACGTCGAGTAGCAGCTCCGCGATCCTCAAATTCGGTTTTCGCGCGGCCGCGTGAAGCAGGTACTCGTCTTCCTCCACGTGAGCGCCCGCTGCTAAGAGCCTCACTACGCTCTCCTCGCGATCGTGCTTAACTGCCATCTTTAGCACAGAGCCCTCGCGGCATGTCGCGTTCACATCCGCGCCAGCGTTCAGCAGCAGGTCCATGAACTCGGGCTTATCTCCTACAGCCATGCAGAAGTGCAGTGGGGAATAGCCCTCGATTGTCTTCGCGTTCACGTCAGCTCCGGCTTCTATTAGGGTCTTCGCCATGTCCGTAGTGTCTTGCATTAGGCTGTGGTGGATTGGTCGATGTCCTCTGTCTGGAAACACACGATTTGGGTCTGCGCCGTGTGCCAATAACAATCCCAGCACATCGAGTGCGCCTTCATCGACGGCGACGTGGAGGGGAGTGGACCCATCGTGTCGCTCGCTGTCAATGGGTATCGGATTCTCTTTGAGGATCGTCTTTAGAAAATCGCTCTCGCCGGCTATCGCTGCCATGTGAAGCCAGTTGCTGCCATCTTCTAATCTCATACGCATATAGTCCCGGGGTAGTTGGACAAGACCCCTTTTGGTAACTACCGTGACGAAGCCGGGATCTGTCGAATGAGGCGTCGCTGTTGGACTCAGACCAGTGATATCGGACCGTTTTTGAGCTTCTGGCTCGGGAATTGATATTGATACCCGGTCGTCGAGGCTTAAAGCAGCAAGATTTGAATTCATAGAAGAGACCTCTGACGTTGTTTTGGATACTGTTGTGTTGTATGTATCATACTGAATATCATCTTGATCCATTGTAATGTTGCTTCCGCTTTTACTTTCGCCTCTGTAAAGCTTCGGTCTTTTGTAAGTGCATTCCCCCGTGATGCGGTTCATATACATAACTCTGAAACTGCCGGGTTCGTCTTCATCCTCATTCAGGGTTAGACATTTCCAATCGGGCGGCAGACGCCACTCGTACTTCCTGAGGTTTGAGGCTGCTCTAATTTGCTGCAAGTAATTCTCTGGCGTTGCCTCCTTCTCATGTTGTATACGCCGAGTCTTCTCTCTGTGTTGGAACTGGGACCGCATAATGTTGTGGAAAACCTCGTCTCTCATTCCAGTGTCCGCTAGAATATCTTTCTTCGTGGTCTTTGGCGCAACTGGTTCCGACATTCCAGCAACTGGTCTGGGCCATGTCCCCGTCGTAGCTTGGCCATACATAAGAGATGCGTTGCTGAAGAAGCGAGACGACTCCGCCGCATGGGGGTCACGCATCACTACTCTCTTGATGCAATCAAAGAGTATACTCTTGCCTCCCTTTTCTATCAACAAGCCTCTTATTTGTTCCAGATCATCGGTCCACTTCTGAACTTCTATGAAACCTCCATTGGCGATCTCGGGGGGCATGCTGAGTCCGCCTAGCTTAAGGCAAACCATATCTAGTGCTGTGAGACTATCTTTTCTCGGGTCAAAAAGGTGGAGTGGGAGGTCCTGCGGTATTTCGCCTGAGTAATCGACCCCTATGTTGGGATCGATATTCTTATCGAGAAGCATCTTCACCACCATAATATGGCCATTCCACGCTGCATGATGCAAGAGGGATTTGCCCTCCCATCTTTCAGTTCCCGTCTGAAATCCCTTACTCCCCAAGAACAAAGCGACCAACTCGGCATGTAGACGCTGATCAGTGCTAGCATGAGGCCTCGGTTGCCCAACTATAGGGTACCAAGCTGGAACCCCGGACGGTCCATATGAGTGGATCCCGCCGTGCTCTGCAAGCCACTGGAAGCCTTTGAAGACCCCAGGACGTCTGGTGCTTGACCACACCACAAGCAATTGAAAACAGATTGACCACCCATCGTCCGACTTATTGAGAATCCCCTGGAGCTTCTCAGCAGAGCAATGACGTGATATGATATCTGCTGCTTCGATATTGCCTTTTGATAGCGCACGAAAAATGGGAGATTGTCCTCGTTTGTTCTTTTGACTGGCGTCTGCTCCGGATTGAAGAAGCGCTTCGACGAAGAGGAAACTCCCCAATCTGGAACATGCTTCGTGAAGAAGGGTATTGCCTGATTCATCAGAAACCTCCGAGGAAAGACTTGGAAACTTCTGTATAAGATATCGGAAGGACTGAATGGAGTCGGAAAATATACATATATCTAGCGCAGTTATATCGATCCGATCTACGCCTGGGTCATGACAAAGATTGCCTGGGTTCTTTAGATGCTCAAGCACATCGAATCCTCTTTTCTCGAGTGTCCGAATAAATATCATGACGGCAATCATATCGTCCAAACGTAGTGCATTCACGAGCCCATTTGTACTAACTGAACCGTCAGTTATGCCGGCCCCGTTTTCGACCAAAAGCTCAAGCGTGTCCTCATACGCCTTTTGGTATTCGGGGCCAAAGAGTAATCGTCTTTCCAGTTCAGATACGGGGGATATCTCCGGCGTCATGATATTTAATAACAAATCCGAAAACAAAGATTCGGGACCCATACGCATTCTCTCAGCCCCGTGACACAACTGCGGCTTATCACGATATAAACGGAGCAAACAGTCCGCAGTTTGATGCTGTAGATAGGTACAGCTCAGTGTGAGCGCCTCATCATAGTCTAAGATAGGCTCATCCTCGGATTGAGTATGTAGCCATAGTATTTTGAGCGCGAGCTGCGGTTTCCCTCGTCTTATGGCAGCTGAAAGAGGTGACAGCGGCTTTTTATCTGCCGAGTCACGCTCAAAAAAGTTACCTCCAGTTATGGGGGATATGGTTGGAGCTAGGAAAGATAATTTTCCACCTATATGGAACGCCCTCTGGACCAGAGCAGCAGCTTCTGTGTCGGGGAGACTGGAAATACCGTGAAGTAGCCCCGGCACAGATTCGTCGAAGTCGTCAGGAATAAGTGCACCATCAAGAACTTCACGTACAATATGAAGTATCCCCATACTCAGTGTCTCTTTCAATGTCAATGATCTCTTCAAAATTGGCTCCTTCGCATATGTTGTCATAGTTTCCAACATGAAAGGGCTCGAATTTGGATCGATCTGTGTCTTGGACTTCTCAAAGGCGGAGGGCTTTAGTTTAATCATTTCCTGTACCATCTTATAATGCTTTGGCCAGCGGTTGTGAAGGATCTGGGCAGCGTGAAAAGAGTGCGAGAGGGTGAGCAGCGCAAGGAAACAGCGTATCGGGAATTTCGTTTCTGTATGAGTATTGTTGAACATTAGGGTTGCGAAACAGATAGCTGCACCGTCTCCGGCCATCGCCGAAGTGTAAATCATGTCCTGGAGAGTCTTAAGGTTCGATTGGGATTTCGTAACCGCAAGAGAGGACAATGCAACAAACTGGGATAACGCTGCCCGTCTACGTTTGCTTGCAAAACGTGTTTCCGTTTCCTTAGCGCTCTCTCCATGATCATTTCCTATAGCGAGCTGCTTAATGATGTCGGCCATCCTCTTCAAGTATTTACCTGGATCATCATCCCCTGCGAGAACTTCTGGGATGTCTGGTTGATGAACAAGGTCTCTGTCTGAGAGTTGTCTGTCATCAAGAGCCAAGGTGGCTTGCTCGACGAGGATCGAGAAGTAGTTTCGAGATCTAGTCCAAGAAAACGGCCCCAACTTCTTACTTATCAGCTAACGCTATATAGGAGGCAGTGCGGAACTCGCCTTTGGTCTCACACTACTTCTCAAGTCCCCCTTGGGTTCTCTGCTCATTTCCTCCCTATAAGCGATACCGTCAGATAGGCTTTGATTAAAAGTTGATTAAGGGGTAGCCGTGTTCACGAACCTAATATTGCGTCCAATGCTCTCACCCAAGTATTGTAAGCTATACCCGACATCCCTCATAGTCGGCCTTGACCAAAAGTATGATCCCAGTGTTGGAATCAGCATCTGTAAAAGCTGCATTCTGTCATCGTTATCGGTTATCGAGATCTCAAGCTTTTCCTTGAGAAGCGAAGCAACGCTCTGAACTGATTCAGTTTCCGGGTTAGTCTTCATGTACCATAACATGTCATCCTCGTCTTGCTCTGACATGCTTGTGTGGATATAAGCTGTCAGGAAGCATGAGCTAGGCTTGCTCAGGCGACCGGCACCAAACCCGCCATTACCCTGAACACTAGCCAAAAGGCTACCGGTTACCAGGCCGTACGAATATACGTCTGCTCTCTCCCAGTCAATGTCGGGGTCTTTGTTGAGTACCTCGGGGGCGCTCCACTTGAATATAACAGGTTAGTAAAAGTATAGTATTAGTGATCAATGAAGGATACCTGACGTAGCTATACAGGGTTTGACATCTTTCCCTATACTGCCAGGATTATCGTACGCACTTACTAATGGAGTATAATGTACCGGTTGCCAGCTTCCCTGAGCAGCAGATTGAGAACTGCCTCCAAAGTCGGTCAACTTAGCAACTACTTGTCGAACTTCGCTATCGTGGCTCATAACTAGGATGTTCTCGGGTTTGAGGTCACCGTGAACATAGCCAACTCTGTGTATCGCGTATAGGCCCATGGCAATATCTATGGTGATATGCCGACAAATCATTTTGATCTGATGATCTGTGAGACCAGTCCAGGAGCTTCGTATGAGATAATCCAAGGAACCATGTGCACTATGTTCCATGGCGAGTCCGGGAAAAACTTCGCCTTTCCTCCAGCCTATGAAATGAAGCTGCACGATGTTTGGATGACCAGCAATCGATGCATGGCGCAGAACCTCCATCTCCTTCATGATACTTTCGTACACTGCTTGCCGTGCTAATTTTGTCGATGGCTGGCGTGTAAAGGGTTTGAGGGCCACAACTTTCCCAGCATCTGTCTCAATTGGGTGGTCTTCCAAAATGGCGTATTGTATCACATTTGATGTCAACCCGCTGCCTAGAACGATCGTCTGTTGCTCTGTTTCGGAGTCGATAAGCTCAGCTGCGCGTAGTTCGATCGAAGGAAGCTCTAGTTCAGTCGAAAGATTCAAGACAGCCATGAAGTCCAGTTCCTTAGACGAATTCGAGAATGTGTCTGGTGTGTTGGTCTGTCGCGGTGGCTGCTGTTCATCACTACAGGCGGTGGATTTACTGGCCGCGAGGTCCGAAAATGTCACCGACGACAGCCGCCGCTCCGAGCGTTCTAGCCTTGATGTTGTGGACATATTGGTGACTCAATGAGCAGAGATGAAGCCTAGTGCGATTTGACAGTCGTGATATTAGTGATAATCCGAGTTATGTAACTCAATCACTCTTTTGTTAAGAGGCTTCTGATGAATGCATATCAGGTAAACAAGACCTAAAAAGCTAGGCTGCATATATGAAAAATATCTGCAGACATGATCTATATTTGTGAGCCAGCTTTACGATGAGCTAAAGAATTTAGGTGATAGTATTTATACGGCAGCATGGCTTCGCCATGCTCCATTACACATACATTCGGGATCGTCGTCCTATCATAAGCCCCGCTAAGCTACCTAATTATGTTGCCAATGACGTTCTCCCGCAGTTTACGGCACTCCAGTGAATCCCCGCCCCCACCAATAATGCTCCTCTTATAAGCTGGCAGAACACATAGAACAAGAATATTGCATACCATTTCTTACAGTTCCCTGGTTATGTCAGAAGTGGTTTATTTGTCACGAATATTCATGCATCTGAACTTTTAAGTGCACTGGCAAATATCACACCCGTATTTCTCGTCAAGTGACATCTAAGCGTCTAAGCGGCCAGGAAGAGGAATCGAGGGAGTAGATGGATAAGAGAGGAAGAAAGGAGAATTAAACGGGCCGGGTGGTTCATCATGGCCTTGGAGGTTGCGGGATTTGTTGTCGGCGCGGTTAGCCTGTTAACAGCCTTCAAAGGAGCTTTGGACTCCTGCTTACTCATCGATTCATTCTTCGACGATGGAAAAACAGGCTGTGGTTATCTTGCGCTTTGTTACCATATTCAAAAGACGCGCCTGGATCTCTGGCGGCAAATTTACAATATCAACGATCCGTCCAACTGCCCTCTTCGAAACAAGCCAGTAGTAGTTCAAGAACTGGTGCTACAAATCTTAGGCGAAATTAGACGCCTGTTGGACGATACGCAGAAGTTGGTAAAGCGACATGATATCAAAACAGCTGTTGGTGTTAATGCCATGGCGGGCGAGGCGAATTCCAACGATGACATCATCACAACTTTGTCAAAAGTCGTCGTCAAGCCAAAGTCCAGGTTTCGGTGGACAATAAAAGGGAAAGCCGAATTTGGGGAGAAGGTCTCCAGGATAAGGGAGCTTGTTGACGACCTCCAGAGCTTTACTACAAACGCAGCAGAGTCGAAGTCGCTGGATAGGGCTCTGCCCTCTATGAGCCTGAAACATGTCGCCGACAACGAGCTGCTCCAGACTCTGCAGGATAATGCGACCAAGGTCGACACTGCGCTAGTGATGGCGGCGAGAGTTAAGCTTCTGCGGAAGCTCCTGGAGCAGAAATCGTCGGAAGAATCCGTCACAACCCTCACGAGTGACCAAGTCAGATTTTTGAAGAATTCTTCTGTATTTGCAACTCTCAGATCGTCCACAGTGGGTTTTACATCTGTCTGGATCGAGTGGGCCATCGTAAACCCAGGCACCAACTCAGATGAATACATCCGTCGCATCAAAGCACTTGGCTACCTTCTCGAGGAAGCCGGTGATGCCGCTCTGCGGATCCCAGTCTGCTATGGTGTCTTTGACGACCTAACGTTTGAGGTTGAAAATGGGGCACGACGTCTCGGCTACGTGTTCGGTACACCGCGAGCAGACTGGCCTGGGCGATCAGGGTCTACCATCCCGCCCCAACTATCTCCGGTTAGATATGAGGGGAATTTCCGTGATTATCCCCCATGCTCTCTCAGAGAGCTGATCAGGGACTACCCGTCTACCCCTATACCTGTTTTAGGCGATCGGTTCACTCTCGCTTTCACTCTTGCCACCGCTTTCAGCAATTTTCATAGCGCTGGTTGGCTGCACAAGGGGTTTCACAGTGGCAATATCATGTTCCTGGCGCAGGCATCTAGCCAAGCGACAACGATCATGGTCACCGATCCATTCGTTACCGGCTTTCAATACTCGAGGCCCACAACCGCACACTCCCTCTCGCGAAGCCCATTGGAAAACAATGAGTTGGAACACTACTACCACCCGTCAGTGGAACAAGACGTTTTTTCGAAGCGGATTGACTTGTACAGCCTGGGAGTGGTACTATGCGAGATCGGGCGATGGGAATTGGTAAGAGAGAAGGTGTCCGAGCGGACAAGGCGCAAGATAGTCGATCGCAGGGGGTGGCGTGACTACATGTTGAAAAAGGTAATGCCTGATATTGGCTGGCGGATGGGGGAGAAATACCAAAGTGTGGTACGAACACTTCTGGAATGTCGTTTACCTGACGACGATCATGATGAGGAGGACGATGATTATGGTAGTTTTTTCGAGCAACAGTATTTCGAGAAAGTCATCCAACCGCTAAGTGCATGCTCCGCTTGACACTTTGTTGGAGCCCGTGTAATAATACAGGGTTGCTTAACATTAGTAATAATAATATTTGTCGCCTATATTAAGATAAGCGAAGTGGGAAGTGTTGCCATAGGACCTTCTACGTAGAGATGGGGTGGACAGCATGACGGCCGAATTAAATAAACTAGATATCAATCAAAGTATATCAATTCCGGCTGTAATGAATATATGTATTTCTTAAGCTAATGTTTAACACAATTATCCTGTCTCAGGATTCAAATAACAAGTAACCAGAAGTTGGTCCAGAAGACTGCCGACTTGAGGTTATTGCTAAATACTCGAACCCGCTGTAATAGCTTCGCTCCTATGTAGCGGGATGATTATCGATGCTCAATAATTTAAGAATCCCGACAATTCCACATTCTAGATCTTGTAAAGCTTGAACAGAGAGATTTTACCTGCCTTTGCCTTTGCCGCCACGGCCTCAACGGCCGTGGTGTACCTCGACGAAGAACAACATCATTTAAGGCAATGCTGCTGCTGATCGAAGCTAAAACAAAACCATCATGTGGTCAACCTCAACTAGTCACTGATATCATCCGGGCGCTAGCTTCCACGGCAGTAGACGGGTCGAGGTTACGTTTCATCAGTCCTAGAAGTTATCGCCTGATAATGTTTCTACGTGCCGTAGCAATAATTCGGGAGGATTTTACGATTGCAGATCGGACCTCTTTCATATACAATCAGATGTACTCAGGGGGCGAAGCTCGACCCTTGCATGCCAGTATGGCTCGGCATATGTCACATAGAGAGGTCAGACCCCACTGGTCCCAATTTCCATAATATGACAAGTTATCCTATAGTGCTGTATAACAATATATAATGGCCGCCCGCGAATATGTGTTGTGCATCGAGGTCTTGCCAGAGATATTTCATCTCATGAAATATTCCAGCAAGCGATAGAACTTCAATTCTTTATGCTTTTTCAAATCTATTAGGCATTTCAACTCAGAGACTTCTCCCTCTCCCTCTGGCCCCAAATCTCAACATCACTTCATCAACACTCAGAATCATGCATACGTATCATATTGCAACTACGGCGCTCTTATTTGGCTGGCCTCGACTGCTTGTGGCAGGCCAAGAAGCACGGCAGGCCCAAGTACCAATCGATGCCTGCAATGTCCTCCCTTGTGCTGCCGAGGAATCCAACTCAATTTGTTCACAAAGCCACCAGGAGGACGAGGTGTACGCAGCTCCGCTTGTCGGTATCGCTGCCAATGCTATAAACCTGACTTCAGACACAGAGCTTTCTCTGACGTTAGTTGAGGAAGGGCGCACAATATTCGCCAACGAGCCTGGGCTCGAGGCATATGAAAGGACGTTATATGTGGGCACTCCTCGTTCTTTTGCCTTGCCCGGAAGCAGACCGTCTGCCGCCTGCGCTCTTACACTGCAGTACGGATCGCAGACATTTCCCGTGCCGAATGACTCAGCGCGGCGAGCAGATGTCAACCGCACAACGAGTTGCGCAGGTATCATAGACCAAGATTGTTTCAATACTCTCGCAGACCCCATAAAATCATTCGACACGGACGACGATAATGGAGTTGACTGTGCGGCCCTGGCTGATTTCGTCAACGGCCGAATACACGCCTCAAATACCCTATGTACCTTCTACTCTGACCTTATAACGGTTACTGGTGCTCCTCTGCTCAACTTGAGCGGCGGAACTTCACCGTCGTTCATGCGCGACACGTGCAGACCGGTACTACCGGCGGCTAATGTCCTTTTTCGCGTGGGCAGTGTCCAGACTATCGTCAAACCGGATGACCGCATTGGCGGTGAAATCTTCGGTGGTCGCCAAGGATTCACCCCTGTCATCGCCGTATTGTATGATGGTGGGAATGTAACCTCTATCCAGTACGCATGCATGCAGGCTCTACTCCAGGGAGGTTCGGTCTTAGAAGATACGAGCACGGCCAGCAGCAACCGAGGGAATCTAGGACTCATATTGTCGATCGTCACATTTGTGACTGTAGCTTTTAGTCTGATCTAGGCGCTTATTGGTTCCTCGGCTTCCCCTGTTTTGGTTGCGGGGAGCCGGTGGTTGGGGAAAAGGGTCAGAGCTGTACAGTTCCTTTTGTGATAGCTATATGAAATTCGTTCTTATAGATCTTTTACATTCAAAGCGCGATCCGGCTATTGTAACTCTTTACTGGCTCTTGGCAATGAATTATTACAGCTCAGTACCCATGGCTGTATTATTAGCCCGCCTAATTCTTGGAATTTGAGATCATCAGATCCTTTCTGTCGAAATTACATGGCATACATCTCCTTACGTCAGTGAGAATAATTTGGCTTTGTTTGCTTTCCACGACCAGCTTTCACTTCTTCAATTGAATCAGGAGCTTGGGGAACCATACACTAAGTTCAGGGATAATCGCAAGCTGATATGATTCTTTTCTTAGTCTTGATATATTCTACTCTAGCCGGATTATATTTACCGAATCTGAGGTGTTCGAGGTCCCAGACCTCGTCGCATTTCATGCTGTCGACTTCGTCCTGCCAAAGCTAGTTCTACACGTTTACGTAGTTATGCACAAAATTTTCCAGTGTAGAATTGAAAACCTTGTTTCTTTTGGGTTCGATTATGGGTTCGATTATGGTGACGTCCAAGTTGAAAGTGAAGCACCCATGCACCGGTATTATACAGAAGGACAATCTAACATCTTTTATCTTGAGTAGGTATATGTGTGTGGGAATGAATAGATCTGCGGCAGGATTTTGAGCCCGATTAGTTCAGACTCAGGCGCGAGAACTCAAGAGATGCCTCGGTGAACTAATCGTTGAATACGCGAATATGCCAATCCTATATCATTCATTAGCAACGTCCAGAGAAAGAGGTGACAAGGGTTATGATGCGGTGAGCTTTTGTCACTTTAGGGGGCCCTTTCGCGTACAATTCAAACATCGTCAAGCCAAGAGTCTCAATAACCTCTCGAGTCTTATACACACCATGACTGTTATAACTCGATATTTAATTACCAGCACGAAGTGAATCTCTCGTGGGTGGTTTTCGGGGGGGTTTTTTTCTTCTTCTTCATTTGATGCGACCCAAGCTAAATGAGGCGGGTTGGGATAATTGAAAAGACCCAGAGTGGCCAATGAAATAGAAAGAAACTACCTAGAGACGATGTGATAGAAAACTGGTACGGGCAATACCGTATATGCAAGTATCAGGTCATACAGTATAAAAACAATAAGAAATCTCGCATCACAATGTCAACTAGGAAAAAATGTGGAGTTCGATATCTGGGCTTACGTCTTTGGCCTTATCCGACCCAGACATCGGGACGCATCGAGATTGCGCCAACGGACAATTTGCGAACAATATCTCACATAATAATTTATACCGACGGAGAAGGACTTCGTCAAGAACTTTGTGCTCGAGGTAGACTAAAGAAACTGGTGGTTTGCGTCGTCTTATCTACTTAATACATATAGATATTTAGAGACTGATGTCGCTTCCGAAGGATATGAACATCACTGCCAATCCCGACGAGAGCATCCAGTGGCTGAGGTTACTTCACCACCGTACATGGCGCAGAAACTCTCCGGTTGGCCTCGGACTGGCGGTAATTTGTATTTTGTCCTAGTGGTTGAAACGCGATATTTGGTATTAGGACTCATGCCTTCGCCCAATCCCACCAAGACCCATTCCAGACTACGACATTACGCATGGTTAGGAATTATCTTTAAATATTTTCAATGAGATGTTCTGCGTATCGAGGTTCTTAAAATAAGTAAAAAACATGTAAAAAATGGCGTTGAAGGCGAGCTGTCTAGCCACCCTAGCGTATAAAGAGAAGGCAAAAATGCATTCTGCTGTTACACCGGTCTAGGATTGTCCCGGATCCATGACCGTTCGGTCCAGTATTGCAATATCATGCATATACTAAGTAATCATATGAGCAGCAAAGATTGTATGGGTTTCATATCGCGCCCTCTCAGATCAAAGCAGGGCTTGTGCATGTGTGGAATCTAGGTCGCCACCCAGCTGAAATTAATGATAATTCCTGTTTCTACTGTGCATATATATATATGGCTGTAGCTCGTGATAAAATCATCGTGGGACATCCCAGTTACCAAAAAGTACAGTCTTCATTCATCTTATCCTAAAGTATCCAATGTAATACAAAGGGAGTTTATTCTAATACTAAGGGGATGGCACTTAAACGGTACATTTAGATCAACTATTAAAATCACTGATCAATTTCAACGAGCCGTTGCCTCCAATGAAATTTCTCTGCTTTCCCTGGGCTACATTTCCCATTATTCTCGCAGTAGTTGGTCTTGACGAACCTTCCAAGCCCATTATGCCATTGATTTGATCACCAACTTCTCTGACTTCGTTCCCATGTATCAACAATCGATGTCCGCCTGACTCCCTAGCCTGAGCTTTACTTGTAGTTTCGGTGCTTTGCACAAACCTCCCTATCTCATTAGCGATGCCGCCGGTGATACTCAGATGAACTAAGTTTATTCGGAGCACTAGTTCAGCCTTCGCATTTTCTAAGCGCCTGAGGACATCTGCTAATTTTGCCTCGTCTCTTGGGCCTCGACTCCACGCACGCAGCCCTTGCCGCAGGGCACTCTTTTGTTGTAACTTTGTCATGACTTCCAATCGTTTGCAGACCTCGGCAGCAATTAATCTGATAATTTTGAGTTGCGCATGAATTTCGGGGGTACGAAGTTCCGACTCGCGCTCGATCTCGAGAACGATATCCGATAGATTGGATAACTGTGCAGATGTGTCCGCGAGGACTTTGGGTGCTGCTTTCACACTATCAAGTGCCACCTGGAATTGTTGCCATAGACTGATGGCTTGAGCGAGTAGCTGACCCACGGCGGCGGCGGAACCAAGTATGTCCTGCGAAAATCCAAACAGAATTAGGGGACGTTTGTCACAAAGAATCTCCGATTCTGACATTACATACCATTTAGGGCAAATAAGGTCCCTCGACTGCGATACCGAAGTACTGATAACAAGTGGCTGAAGCAGATTCAATAGAGTTCTGGTGAGGGAAAGACGGTATGTTTGGATGTAAACGTCAATCGAGGAAACAGCTCTATGAGTCTTCTCATCAGGCGCAATAGAAATTAATTTAGGTGCCCGGAAAATCGTGGCGTTATTTTATTAGCAGCTGTTTTACCCCTCCCTGATTGATGGGGCTCACAAAGCATTATGACAGGTGACACGTTGAAAACACAAGTTTCGTCGACCAAAAGCTTATTCAATAAATAAATGATGTGTATAGTGCACCAAATTTTTGATATTGCCGAGGGCGAATAATACGCCACTAATCTTACTACAGGTGGAAAATCTTGCCATAAAGAGGCGAATAATAGACGAAGCACTGAGCTAAGCGACAGAATCCGATGTCGCTCACGGTATCAGTAGACTTGGCTTGAGCTCGGATCCTATTCATTTGTTCTCGTCTAACGACGCTACAACTACAGGGCTCAAGCCTCCCAAAACAGGCTCAGCTTGCGAATCAGGAACGCCTGGTACTCAATCTCTGTTTGGTAACCAACTTTAGAGACAGCTATCAAAGATAATGCAGCATCCCTCCACGCTTTTTATCGGCTACGGTTGGAGTACGTACCTGTGAGGCCCGGAAAAAAGTAATTCCACTCCGCGAGAAAGGGCCTGTAGGGTCTAAGTAGCCGCTCACCAATGAACGGAGACCACCGTCAACAACGAGTACGCGTTATTACAGTTTAGTAGTTGACATTAATATGTTTTCATAACTACATTCTCTTCTCTCGCATTCATATCTGGCTTGGGGTAGCGCAGTCCATGCTACGCTTGGCAGGCTCAAAAGTCTCTCTATCAGAGTAGTTGGTAACGCTATGCTCTGTATCGATGTGCCCTCTCTTGGCCTCAAGCTCAGAAGTTTTGGGGTTGGTATGAACACGACAGACTTCAACTCAGCCCTACTAGAAGATCGAGTTGCAATAGTAGAAACACTACTATTTTATCGTAACTTGTAAGTGTGGATATGGTTAAACATGTTCAGTTACTAACTTTCTGCAGTGATAGGAGGTGGTATGTCTTACCGGTTTTCACCACAATAGACCGAGAAAAATTACCCCTTCCCCTCTATTTAAACTCTGTCGTGCAATATCTCACTTCTTTTTCCTGCGACCCGGCTCTCATCGGCTTATTTCCTTCACCAGCCCGCAGACGAGGGCCCAAACTACACGCTTGCAGCAGCTCATCGCCGATTCGAACACCCTTTACTCGATAATATGTGGCGGCTTACAGTTATAGCCGAACTTGCAGCATTTCCGGCAAGGGACTGATGCACGAGGGCAGTAATATTGGGAAGGGCATACTCGAGGCCGTGCCTCATTGGATACGGCATCGCTTCAACCTGTTGGGCCAAGTCATTATTGGACACCGCTGTCGTATCGCAGGATGTAGTGATAATGCGATGTGTCGTGACCATTGCTTACTGGTTCAGCCGAGCGACTTGGTGTGCACTCCCTTCCCTGTGTTGCCTGCATAGTAGGGGGCGGAATTCATGGCGGTGAGATGTGCTGAGTGCCAATTGTAGGATGATGAATTAACACTGTTTAGGCATGCGTGAGAATTTCTGGGCGAGGTCTCCTATTAATGGCAGCTCCGCATCTTCGCGACCCCGGGGCTCTCGTTCTCAACTGGATGCTCATCAACACTTCTGGTTTGTATCTCTTCATTCAATTCCGTTGAAAGGCCATCCGATCTTGTCTGAACCACGATGGGCCAGTCACCGTCGAAGCCTACTACCAGGGTCGCTACCGAGCAACTCGCCCCAGCCACTCCGGACAATTCCCATCCATCGGAGACTGTTCTACGTCCCCCAAACGAGTCGCCGGCCTCTCCAATTAGTCACTCATCCCATCGTAGTTTCGTACCGCTTCAAGCTATAAGATCAGACTCACATGAACTCGAAGGGGTTGCTAGAACTAGGCGAGACTCAGACGCCATTGTTTCGATTGACGAGGGAAGCACTGCAGCAGGGTCGGTTCGACTACAGCCGGTCTACGGATATCCTTGGCTTAGGAAGTCTCAGGTATAGGAGTTACAGAGCCGTGAATAGCTTCCACGGCCATTTGCTGATACCTCAGTAGTCCCCTCTCGTTGATCGCACACAGCATCAGCGGTTCCAGTCTGGATCTCTTGAATGGAAAAGCCCCGTTACAGGCGATCTAATTTTTGAGATACAACCGATTCATGAGAAGCCTTCGTTGCGAATTATATGTCCTCTACTAAGTAGTGTGCTCAAACAAGCATCCTTTAGTTCACTCGGTAGCCTTCGAAAGGATGACTCATTTTCACCTACATCAACTATCGCAGAGCCTTATGAGTGGCTCTTCCACAACAGGCGAAGAATTTCGCAGGCCGCACAACAAGACACAAGAGAGCATACCAGTCGTCATGTTGAGCTGCTTCTAGAATTCGTCAAAAAGGAGCGCCCTAGTACTTGGGAGAAACTTGATGAGATAGATGCTGGAAACTGCAGGAAAATTGCATTCGAGGATATTTGGTTGCTCTACCCACCGGGTGCGACGGTCTTCGCAAAAGACCAGGGCGGATGGAGAGCATATAAGGTTGAAAGGGTTGAGTCAAATTCTTCAAGCCTTGATGAGATGCTAATATACTGTCTATATCTGGATCTCGATCATACGAGTGGGAAATGCCTAACCCCGAAACGCGAGGTGCTTACAGTGAGTATCTACTCTTCAGAGCTACCAATCGGAGATCTAGAGGTCGTTCCGGACTGGTATTTCCAAGATCGAAATGGTCTCTTCGAGAAGTTGTTAAAACGAGGAAGGAGATTCTGGGAGTATACTCGCACCGTAAGTCATAAAGAATACTCCGGTCAGGCATGGCCTCGATCTTCGCGACAGGTAAGGCGAATTTACTGCTGTTCAATGCTTTTGACTCTCACTAATAGTCGTCTCAGGACTCCACCAAGATCGTTATCGACTATATTACATCTAGCAGACATATGAACATCCAGCAAACTGCGCCAAGCCGTATTTGTTGTGGTGCAACATGCTTTACTTGCCTTGGAGAGACCCTCGGACTACGCTCTTACCCAGTCGAGGCTCCCCACGACTCGGATGTATGCACAAGAGTATCCCAGAATGTGAACAGGGAAGTCGAAGGCCCAAAGAGTATAGAGCACTCCTTGCTTTTCTGCCCATCGAGAATGTGGGCGTTCTCGCTGAAACACAAATCGTGGGAGCTAATACTACCAGAGGATGTCGACGATGTGCAGTATCAGACCGATGCCCTCGACCAACTTATTCTTAAGGCTGACGACAAGAAAAAGCTTGAAGCTGCCCTTCATACGTACCAAATAGACGAGTCGGTGAAAAATGGCGATAGTATAGATAGAGGAAACCAGGGAGGTCTCAGTATTCTTCTACACGGGAATCCAGGAACGGGAAAGACCTTCACAGCAGGTAATTTCAACTCTCTATTAACCTTAATTATTGTAATGAATATGTCTCTTGATCCCTCCTCTTCTATACTGACTTCGTGTGTGCAGAATGTCTGGCGGCTAGGCATGGAATTCCTCTATATAAAATTACATGCGCCGACCTAAGCACTGATCTAGATGCTCTCAAGAAGCGACTCCAAGAAACATGTCTTCGGGCTGCCAACTGGAAAGCCTTGTTACTACTCGATGAGGCTGATATGTTTGTTCAGACACGTGATATGCAAGATTTGCGTCAATATGCACTGGTCTCGATATTACTTCATCACCTAGATGAGTCCGAGGCCTTGCTCTTCATTACTTCAGGTCGTGTTGATAGACTTGACCAAGCTCTCGAGTCGCGCATTACCATGCCAATACATCTTCCAGACCTGAGCTTCGAGGTACAGCAGAGCATTTGGAAAGACTTGATTTGGCGCCTCGAGAATCCATCCCCAGACCAGAAAAAGGTCTGGGAGCGATTCATCAAGTTCGATCTGGAGGCAGCAGAGGGTGGAGTGTACACCACTATGAATGGCCGACAAATCAAGACCTGCATTACCGCAGCTTTGACGCTAGCCCGCCTAGAAAACGGTATGTTCACTAAGTATCTTTCTTTCTACATTTAATGCCGCTCCCCTAGCACTAATGTCTTAACCAGCATGATATTTATGGGTTATTTAATTACATGTTGAATCATATCTTCGTGCATTGGGAACGTACTAACACTTCGATTCTAGAAAGCCTAGAAATCACGCACGTAAGAGAAATCCTCAGAATGGGTCGAGAGTTCCGAGAACTCCTACAAGCGGATTCAGATGATCCTCGTGATAGGTTTGGGTTTCTTACGCGGAAGAAGCAGCAGCAGGCACAGCGTTCAGTTGCATGAGATGGTTGGAGGATACCACAGCAATGAGGTTAAATTCGGCTTCTTTCAATACGGATTAGCGCAAATAGATTTCGGGGACCTATCTTGCTTACTGTTAGTACACGACGTCATGTGATGTGATCGATGACCTACGCTAGCTAGCACCTACAGAGATCTTGGTAACAAATCCGGAGCTCATTTATGACTTTCTCTCCCCTATGAAATTGATGCCTTATCCCACGGGGCTATTGCGAATTTCAGGCCTCAGATGCTCAACGCTAGGTCAAGTCCTTAGACAGATATCGTTGAAGGGACCAATTCGTTCTTTCAGAGCAGCATCAAACAAACTCGAGAACAGAACTCCCTAGGTTTCCGCAAGACGGGTGCACTATTTTTGCAATCCCATAATACGCGCCTCTGAAGGATTGCGAGTCATTTTGGATCGAAAGCGCGAGATCGCCGGCGATACGGGTTGCGTAAATTGATAAAGGAAGCTCCAACCTCGGAGAAGTAGGTGGCCGCTTCTACTAACCTGCAGGTGACCATTGTTTTGACAATGATGCCGTGGTCTGTAAAAAGGTTTTTAATGCGACAGTTCAACTCCGTAACAAACCGCTCGAAGCGGTCTGAATCGTCAGTTCGGCCCTGCAACAAGATCTCCTCAATATGGTCAAGTATTATCACAAGAATCCGTATGCGTGCCAGCCTAAGGCATTCCACTATCATATCCCACAAGTCCTCACATGCATATTCGACAGCATGTGGCCTTACTTCTGTGAGCTCGATGTGTTGGTATTTGCCAGGGTTCTCGAGCCTCCCAGGGTCGGATTCGATGATCTGAGCAAGAATACCCTAATATGGGTCAGCATCTAGGTCAAACAGAAACCTAATCCCCCAACAAAATTGAGAGTGTTTTATGCATCAACGAGTGCCACCGTCCATTGCATAACACACTAGATGTAAACGAAAGATGGAATCCTAACCTGAAGCACACCTTCTTCTCCGTAATTCCTCGAATTCTCTCTGCGACAGGGATGGGCGACGAGGGCGTAGATATTAGCTCCAGATCCTACACTCGCACTTTCGAAAAAGTCCACCATTTCCAACACAAAGTCTGTTGTCCATGATGGCCCACGCCGCTCATGTGTCACATTTATCACGAGGATTGCAGGCCCAGAGCTTGCTAACCAGGTTGCGATTGATTCGAGGTGTGTTCGCTCTAGTGTTTCAATGGCAGGAAGTGAAGATGAGTTGTATTCTTCTATGCTTTTCGACCAGTCCTTCCTAAATGTTGCAAGCAGTTCAAAGCACGTGGTTGGTAGAAAGCCCGGTACGCCCAGCCCTCTTGGCTCATGAGCATCATTAATGTTTCGAGAGTTTGCTTCAATTCCCTCCTTCGGTAGTAGGGATGATAAGAAATCGGAAACTATTGGAAGGTAGGTTAGTTATGGCATCATGGATGTGTGGAGATTGCGGACACCTGCGTATTGATTCTAGATCCTTCTTATCAAGTCTACCTTCTATATGCGGCGCAATAATGAGCTGAATGTTGTACTGTATTGCAGCGTCGCGAGCTACATTATGCCCTATCATGCAAAACGGACGCATTCTCCCGTGAGTCTCTAGATTCCTAGATTCCGTAAACCTCCGTAACTAACAGGTCGGGTTTATAGCGAATTACTGGGGGTGTTCAGTTGTTTTAATCAGCATTATAACTCGTCATAGTCTGCTATGCGTTGCATTCTAGACTGTTCGAACGAAGGTCTAAGCCCCAGAAATTCTGCCTACTAGCCGGATGCTTCCCAATCATCTTACAGCCACAAGTTGGTTGCCTTATGAAACTACCGCCACCTTATATTGCGCTGCATGGTTGCCTTCCTTTTCGGGTCCGTCTGCCGACATCTTGCAGGAGCCTCATTCCCCCTCTTTTCCACAGGAGACGCGGGGTTCCTAGTACGCCTGTGGCTTTTCACAGTCGGTATCAGCTTGCGCGTCATTCAAATATGTAAGTATCTTATAATACCACAATGACACCAACCACTTTAAAATAGCGGTAACAAGTAAAACGACAGAAAGATAACGTAGCATAAATCATAAATCACGGCGCATATTTCTCGCTCGAGTTCATTTGTATTGAAGTCTGAACTTAGGAATCAATGATTATGCCTCGAATGATCTGTACGAGCATACAGGCAAGTATGTATACAGCAGTGATACCTAGTGTATGAGCCATTTACTGTGCAACACAGTAGATTGCAAGTGCACATTCTTTGTAGTCTTACAGTACTCCAGAGGGCATAGCAGAAATTGCATTCAATTTACAATCTTGGTACATTTAACTTCTTTCGATGTGATCAGATTTGATACCCCTGACCATATGAATCTTAGTCTTCCAAAGTAGACAAACCAAAACTAGATCATTAGACTGACTTGGTAGGTGTTGGAATGCTTCTTTACCAAGCACCTAGATACAAAGTCTGGCAACAACATGGCCGCCATAGCTGTTGCAACACGTCATTTTTCACGGACACAAAGAGAAGTCTAAACCCTCTCCCCCACAATGTTACGACATTTAACAATAGCATTCACGAATTAGTAATATCGGCGCTTGGACCGCAAACGAGGATTCATAACTAAGTTCGACGACGATTCATCTTACGTACACAGATATGAATCAACCTTATCCTTCGGGGCTTTTCTACCGCTCTGACTGAGTTAGGGCAATGATAAGAAAATCTAATCGCCGCCATATGAGTATATTGACTACGATATTATACGATGCGATGATCGCTACGCCCGCTCTAGTGAACTAACACCTCCGTATCGTAAACCTACACTACTCTGAATATGACGATCTAGGTTATAAAGACGAACTATGATCGCCATACGGTTCTTCAGATTTCGTCAGGAGTTAGTTCTCGGCTACCCTATGATATGGGACTGATAGATCCTGTGTATATAAGTGACTGAATCCCCACTGACTTAGATCGTTCAAAAATCAATTCATCATTCCATTCTATTGAGCCCCAACTATCCTCCTAGCTGCGGGCAGATCTCTCTATTCACTCTGTGGCACTTATCCTCCTACAGACTCAACAATCAACTCCTATTCCTCTTCACCTCATCTGTATTCGCGCGCCTTCTCAATATCTCACGATGCACTTCATCACATTCATCCTAAGCGCCCTCACAGCGCCCCAACTAGCCGGTGCCCGGCCCCCAATGCTGCTACCCTATCCAGGATTCTATCGGCAGCCATCTCAAGCCACCACCACCAAGACCCTCACCTCCGCCCGTGCAACGCATAGCCCAAATCCATCACAAAAATTGGATAAAAGGGACGTGAAGGCCGCAATGGCCCCTTACAAATGCCCTGGGCACGGTGCTCAGTGCGTACAATTCCCCCCAGACGCACCGAAAAACGAAACAATATGGATCCGGATGTACTGCCACCACTTCAAGCATCAACACCATCACAAGCACAAGCACCACCATCATAACAAGCCGGAAGACGATCCCAAAAAGAGAAACGGCACATTGGAGTTCCCCGCCATGATGTATCCCTGTCCCAAGGGCACGACGTGTCGCGTGAATACTCTGCCTGACGGATACTACCCCCCGCCCTGGCTCGACGACTGGGAGCCGAACCCGGATCCGGATCCAGACTCAGATATACCGAGGGACCCGGACGACGCCGACAGGGGGGAGATGTCGCAGGTCGACATCGAGGAAATTGTTCGAGGGGAATACGCTGAAGACAGTGTCGCCGTCGTCCATGATGAGGATTCTGGAGAGGTGGGTATCCAGAAATATGACCTGCCGCTGCCCTGGTGGGACATCGTTTTCACGTGCGTACATGACGATGACGATGACCAGTATGATGGACCGGGTTAGAAGAGGCGGCCTACCTATCTGACTTGGGGGCTATCCTGTAACTACGAACTCAGCTCTGGGAGTATTTTGAGAGATAGTAGGGTGTATGGTGACCTGGTCAGGGATATAGCCGGCGAGAGCGGCGAAAGGCTTGGCGCTGGGATTCAAGGAGTATATAAATTTGAAAACACGCCATACTCTTAACCACAGACAACTGGATGTAAAGTAATAAAAATTTGCGGCCAGTGTTCTCATCCCATCAATTTTATCATCGCCATTTCATTTTTCCCACCTTCATGCGATCGAAGTGTTTCTTGTAGTTAATGGTGTGACGTTACGCAATTACCTGACCTACCACCCACACCACAAACTTACCACTACCAGACTCCACGATATAATCCTAGCTCAACGAAAATTCAGCACGTACGACCATAGGATGTAGAAAACGCGGGGTCCCGTCCGCTCCCCCATAGCTAAGCTACATACCGCCAGATTAGTAGTTGGGTCGGTGACGACCAGCGAATCCCTGGTGTTGTACGTTTTGCATTTCTTTTTCGTATTTTTTTGATCCCAAGATTGCGTCTCGTATGAAAGTTTTGGCGGAAACAGGTAGAACAGGCGTCGTAAATGATGACGCATAGGTAATGTTAGTAAATCCTAAAGCAAAGGGAAAGAGGCAAGGATAAAAAAAAGACTGAGGAGATCCGAGCGCTTATGTAACTTGGCGCGGGCATAAGACACTGATCTCCTCGTCCCTGATGGAAAACAGAAAAGCTATTCCAACGTTAGCGTAATCACCGCCAGCACACCAAGCACAAGCATTAAATATAAATTGTAATGGACATCGCAGACTTTTTCATCCATCCCAGTTCATCACGACCAAACTATACAGTAGGTAGAGCTACATTTGAAGCTATTCTCTCAACAAATAAATCCATTATATCCCACAGTCGCGTCCTTATGCACCTAGTCTCTCAAGCTAGGTGGATTGTCGAGGTACAAGGCAAAGGATATCTTCTTATCAAGAGAGAGATACCTTAACTCTCCTTGCTTCATCCGCAATGTATACATACATACGAGTCTCATAACGCCGAGAAGAAATGCCCAAACAAGACCCGCCCCCGTGGAAACCCTTTTCTGCCGCAGCAGCAGCAGATATCGTTTAACTCCTGGCGCCTAACTGTGCCTCATGACGTAAACAAGCTCAAGCAAGTCAAATACTCGTAAGCAAGTTCTCAGGTTCACGAAGCCATACATCACAAGCCCTAGTAATCCCCGCTTATCGTCTGTAGCTGGAAAAGAGCCAATATTGATGCTGCGACACCCAATTCTGATATTTTATCATCGGTCATCACGTCATTCTCTGCCTTTTAGCATCTGCTCCCGCAGCTCCGGGAGGCGCAGGCGGTCCGTTCGTCGAAACATCAGCAAGCGGCGCCCTATTGCCGCCGCCATCGGGGCCGATGGGAGCAGGTCTCTTCATCGTGGGCGGACGATACTGGCCTCGGTTTCCGAGCGGACTTCCCGCTCCTCCAGGCGCACCGATCTGCCTCATCTGACTAAGTGACGGGTTGACAACGTTCGGCGGGCCGTTCGGACCTGGCCGTTGCTGATTGGGTTCTCTCTTGACTGGTTCGACATGGACCCCGGTTTTGGATACAGGCTTCGAAGATCTGTGGTCTATGCCGGGTGTCTTGCGAATCGAGGGGCTCTCGGCGCGGGGATCAAAGACCTTGGCCCCTCGGTCTACAATAGCGGCGGTGCCTGGCTCCGCACTCTCCGGTACGTCTTTCACTGATCTTGCCGAGAAGAAGGTCGTTAATTCAGCAGGCGCGGCATTCGGGGCATTCATACCGCCCGGTGGCCGTGAAATAGCGTTAGGTGGTGGCGTCATTGTCCTGTTGTTTGCAGCAGCTTGTTGGGCTGTGGCATTTGCGAAACTTTGCGGCCTGTGTGGCTGCTGTTGTGGGTTAGGTCGGCCCTGAAATTGGCCAGGTGGTCGTGGAACTTGTTGGTTAGGGGTATGAGGATGAGGTCTGGGTGGTTGGGCAGCAGCTCTGGGGGGTGGCTGCATTGGCTGCATTGGCTTTGGAGGATTTCCATTCACGGGCGGTCTACTGCGATCATTGACATTACCAGTGATCACACTCGGCGGCCTTTCACTCAAGCGCGTAGCCTGCTCATGCGAAGCAGGTAATACCACCTCATCCGGATGACCATCTTCGGTAACACCAAAGTCAGCCATATCGAAATCGCCAAAATCTTCTTCCAGAGCTAGGGCATCTGATATTACTACAAGTCCAGTAAATCAGTATCCGCCCAGTCAATATCGTCAGAGTTAAACACACCACTCATATTGGTCTGGTCGCTGCTCCTACCAGCGACAGCCTTCGGCTCCACTTTGACGATATCTTGTTCCTTCTTGATGAAATCGGAGTGTCGATGAAGATTCTCTTCATCAAACTTGGTCGGTCCGACCTTGATCTTCGTCACCTTCGCCAAGTAGTCCTTGTCGTAGATGCAATTGCCCAGAACATTCCCGAAATTCCGTAGTGCCCGCTTCAATGCGTCCGTAGTTCCCTCTTTCTTAGCCTTCTCGAAAGCAGCAGCCTTCCCCTTGCAGTTCTCCATATGGCCATACCCGATATCTTCATGGTAGGTGCCATCTCGCAACGTGACCCGCACAATGACGGACAGGCCAAGAGAAATCTTCAGTGTCTGGGGGTTCTCATCGACAAAGTCAACCTGTATGTTCTGGATGCTGGAGGACCAGCCGTTAAAACCAAATACTTCGTTGGCGAGAGCGATGATCTTCTCGGCGGCGATGTAGTGAACCTTCTGACCTGACGGGCCACTGCGGGCAGACAGATACTCGGGCCCGAGCTGCTTCTCTAGTCGGGACTGGAGGGTGGCAATCTGGGTAGCGGTGAACTCAGAGATGTGTCGCTTAGGTTCCTCGAAAGGATTGGTAATGCTGCTGTGTTGATCACCTGGGCTGTTGATTCACGTGGGTTAGCTCGGCGACGACGCGTCGATTGTGGGATGTGGTGGAACAATGAACGAGAACATACGCAGGCATAGCGACAGGTTTACGCTTTGGATCCGCGGGGTTGGATCATTGGAGTTGTCGAATCGAATCGAACAAGTACGTAGCAGCGACTAAATGTGTATGGGTCTATACACGCAACCAGTCCGTTTCAGCAATTAAGGCGGAGCGTGAATGAGGCACCAGACGCGCTCCAACGTGGATACAGAGTGATGCAATGCCCCACTATGTTTACATAATACGTATAGGCAGACACCAAGTCACGGGATCTCTTACTCGAAGCTGCAACCACAACCACATACCATCGCCCTTCCGTTACTTTGCATTCTTACCTGCAGTATCTTAACGTAACATTCAAGGTTTTGTAGAACATAAGAACTGTTGTTTCATTTGATAAAATATCCGAAGAAAAACCTCCGCTCATCACGCCATCGCTCACAAGACTGTAGATAGCCTACTCAAAACCACAATGCCTTGGCAATAGGGTGCAAGAGCAATAAAGTGTATGAACAGGGAAATTTTGAATCAGCATGAAATTTCTAATACCACGGACGGTTCTTGCATGCATTTACTTCCCTAAAAATCAACTTAATCAAATCATAAACAGCAATCGACGAATGTGGGTGCGACGGCAGATGTCCACGTGCCGCCTGGCATGCATCTATGAAGGTTAATAGAATTGAAAATTTGAAATTCCCGTACTTCTTGAATTTGTATGGAGCGTCATTATAATAAAAAATTTGCCGTAGAGCAATGTGTTTATTTTTCCAGAAGTCAAGTCATCTACTATAAGGGAAAAAGTGCATTCGTGAAGAAGCTATGCTGAGTTGACAGGAAGGATATATTATAGACGGACGGCAAAAATTCCTTGCACAAGAATTTTAGCCTGGGAAAAGTAGCTTGGTACTATCATGAACACCAGCCACGTCCACGTATGTACAAATCAGGTAGCCTCAATCAGACATGAAATTAAGCAGGTCTCATACATGTAGATAGCCTGGTTTTTTTAGTCAAGTCTGGATCCAACCGGCAACCTTACATGCAACTTCGCACCAGTAACAGGGATATCAAGTCGGGAAAGGGGCCCAGTGCCCAGTGAGAGAATGTGAAACGCCCAGATGTGTGTGAACCATGACGCCGTATCCGAATCTATGCCTCGTAAAAAGTAAGCCGCCGTAAATCGTCGTCGGGGCCGAGTAAGATGTGTGGATGCTACCTCCCCAAGCCCGCTTAAACCGACCGTGTCACACGGTCTCTCATGCAGCAACACCAAACGCTTCTTGCTCATACCCTCGCATGCCATGCTAGTCAAATACCACCACGCCTAATCGGACTGTCCATGACATTGTTCACCAGGATCCAACCGGCACGGAAGAGTTGTAGTTTCCAGCCATGAGTTGGTCGAGGATCGAGGCCGAACTTGATGATGCACCCGGCGCTCCCCCATTGGGGCTTCCGCCAACCCAACCGACATTGGAAGCCATGGCCGACATGGCCGTCTGCAACCGACCGCCGGACTGTTGGTCATGCTTCGCCAAGGTTCGGTCCCATCCGTCCGAGTGCAATACGAAACCTGCTCCCTTCTTTGAAGCTTCGGTGATGACAAGTGCCCAAGCCTTCGAGATCTCATCATACGCATTCTCCTTGTGGTGGCGATAACCGTGACTCTCCCAGTCCGGAAGATGATGGATCATTTTCGTTGCCCCATCTAGAAAATTAAGAGAGACGGCAGCTTGGGGTTCGTTCGGCGGCAGGTATTGTGGCATAAAATCGGCGATGGCATCGAGAAGTGCGACGAGAGGTTGTTTGACTCGGAAATAGGTATAATCAGACGCAGAGCCGCCGTAGGGGAAGGCGGCTTGTAGTCTATTCTGGTAGTCGGCCAAGACCTGTAGCACGCATTCGACGGAGGGCCGAGGCGCACCCTTGACCACCTCTTCACCTATCTCAGGTTGTCGTTCGCAGATCGTTTGGAGGACCGTCCGGAGCTGTGTGATGTCGAGGGTTTCTAGCAGGCGGGGAAGAGTCAAGGGTCGGCCAGTGGGTTCGCTGGCTCGGGCCCTTTTCGATGGTCGGACTAGTTGGCGGGACTGGACGGCAGGGGAGCTTGACGGCGAAACAGACATCTCATCTTCGTCGTCGGCTTTTCGCTTTCGGTTGCTAGACGAAACATTGTGCAAGGAGGACACTAGAGAAACGGCTGATTAGCATGTCTTCAGCCACGCAGAAAACCCGGACAGCGGCAACCGTAGCATACTGGAGCGGGTGGGAGATCGTCGGCTGGGGTCGTGAGGCAGATGAAAGTAGGACGGCTTCGGCGACGACAGAACGTTCAGCATGGCGCCGCTGTATTATCGAATAATAATGCCCGATGGTATGGGTAGAGAAGCGATGGTTTGGTCGGTCGGTCGGCGGTCGGGCGGGCGGTTGTTTGCGTACCTCAGCCAGAAGATGGGCGGAAGGTGCAAGGTACTTAGAAGGATGGGAAGGCAGAAATGGACGGGCGTGATCGAAAATGCGGCCGAGTTGTGCGGAACGGGGGTGGGATGGATGGCCTGACGATCGGCCTGGGGTTGGAGTGTTGGAGAAGGAAAAGAAGTGTCTGGTGGTTCGCTCGACAGGAGAAGCTAAAAGCTGAGGGCCGCCGCTCATGCATCCACAGGACCACAGGTGACAGAAACAAACCGGGATTGGAGGCGGCGGTGGGAGGCGGTTTGGCGGTAGTGATGATCTGGATGATTTGTCGAGCGAGAGAAAGTGGACGATGTGAGTGGGTCCCCGGTACAAGGGCGCTACCCGGTTTAATGCCCGAGGCTACGTGGTCAGCGAGGTACCAGTACCTATCCAGCAAGGTACGTACCGCCGCCCGGGTGTCATATTCCCTGTCGTAGCAGCAATGCTACCTGAACCGCTAGCTGACTGACAAGAGGCAAATTTAGGTTCTGTCTCAGCAAGGTCAAACTGCCAACCCTCTAGACTAGGCCAGTGCTCTAGTTAAGGCATCTACTATAATCGTTGGCAAGCTGTGGTTGGTCACCCGGGTTATGTAGCGGAGAACCTGTTGTCTTATACCGACATTGCGCAGAATGCTCCAACTCAGCCCTGATACAAGAAAGGATCTATTCAAAGAAACAAGGTTACCTGGTGAAGTTTGGCGAATCAGCTAGTCCAACCATTTGGTATGGTGTGTAACCTGTTCTCGTTGTCGTTTTACTGGATGATTCAAGCATTGGTCGAAAGTTTGTATCAGAAGTTGGTAGCATACGATTTGCGATCAATCTTTTTGGTTTGACTACCTGAGTAAGTCTGATGTACCTTACATGACGCATATGTACCATTGAACTCAAACATATACTCTATCCTACTTCATCCCTCAAAGAAAAGTGTATCAATATCAGAGTCGCCTGCAAGAAAGCAACGCAGTATTAGGGAAGTACGGTGGTGACACGCTCCTCCCTTATACTACACTATACTCCTTATTCTTAACAAATGCGATCAACTCTTCTTCTCTAACTTTTTGACTGCATGGCAAAGAAATCGAACATTCGGAAGAATATGAAAGCCAATTTTCACCTCCATCGTTACTCACATCCTCAATAACCCCAATTGATCAGCTAGATTACTCATCGTGTCGCTAGTCGACGACCGGCGGTGGCCACTGGCTTCTCGGTCAACAATCTGTTCAGGTTTGTTCTCGGTATCCTCGAGGCTGGAGAGGGCCAAAGGATTGTAGGTTGGGATATTCTCACCACGAATTGTAGATTGCTGTTCCGTGTAGTCCAGCTCGTCTCGAGCCCAGCGGGAACTCATAAGTCCTCTGGAGGGCCTATCTGACATCTGAGATGATGGTTCGCTAGGTGATGGTTTGCTAGGTGCGACATCGTCAGGTGCGAGCTGAGAGACGATGGTGGTTGCGCCACTAGGAAGCTGTTGGTTGCTCGAGTCTCCCTCATTGGGACCGTCTGAACTCGTAGGTCTCGAGGTGTGGGTAGGTTCGCGTGGCGCACGCGGCTCTCTTGGAATCTCGCTGTTCCGGCCCCTGATAAAGGTATTGAATTCCTCGATCGCCTCAGGGCAAGCTACCTTGTTAGATCGTAGCGTGTGAAGCACCTCTGGCGAGAGGATGATGCGTGCATTCTTTCCACTTATTTTATTGTATAGAGCCTCAATGCACTTCTTCCGATCGTCGGGTGACTGAGCCATAAACTCTTCTCTTTCCAACAGGTGTAGAAAACTAGCTATGTAAGCGGGATCTGAATGCATAGGGTGGGGATTTTCGAATGTGTGGCCTAAAAGACTATACATCCGCTTCAGACCTGAATAGTTTATGGGAATTCCATGGAGTGGATCGCTTCGAGATGCTTCATCGTGTTTCTCCGGGCTAAAACTGATCAAATTACCGTCGCTCCCGTTTGACTCAGCCCGCGCGTGACCGTTGGCCGCCCCGTTGGTCATAGTTGTGTTGGCTGTAGGTGACGAAATAGACGGAGTGTGTGGTGGAGGTTCGACCCTCTGTTGGTCAAGCTCAGTTACTAGTCTCGCTGGCCTACCTGCTTTTGAACTTGGTTCCGTTTGCATTGATTGTAGCGAGTTGAAGCTGAGTCCATTATCCCTTTGTTGAGATGTCTGGGTAGATTCGATAGCTGTCTCGTGTGTAGCGTTCTCGGTAAGTTCGTCAGTTGTCTTGCATGCGACTTTATCTTGAACTGGCCACTCCATGGTGCTCTCAGTGTAGGTTGCCTCAGAGGAACTGGAAAATTGACCCCTGCGAAGATTTACTTCATTCATGAAGGCTCTGGCTTCGTCCACGGTCGGGAATCGGAGAGGATCGGACACAACACGGCCACTGTGAACTCGGCGAAGGAACGCTTTGCTTCCATCTGAAAGCACCTCCAGCAGTTCCCGGACATCGCCCCGGGTTACCTTATGCTCCTCCTCGATTATTAGCTCCCAGATTCCAATTGGTGTATCAAGAAGTTCGTAAACAACTATTTTGCCTCTAGCAGGCTTTTTCGTGCCGCATTGTGGTAGGACGAGAACATCCTCCTGTAAGAAGATTTCTCGGGCATCTAGAGAAGGTGTCTTATCATTTGGCCGTAGTGAAGTTTGTTGAGAAATAGGACTCTGCGAAACAGTCGAAGGAGGCGAGCGGCCCCCGCTTGTTACGCGTAGGTGCGGCGGTACCCATAGAGCTTCTGAAGGCCGAGGACTAGTCTTTGGCGTTTTAGCGGTCGCACGGCTTGTCTCAAGCTGAAGTCTTTGAGGTTGGGTCGACGTGCCACGATCCCGACCAACCATATCCTGTGGTTGTTGAGTCGGAGCATCCCGGCTCGTTCCATTCATTTGGAGAGGATTGGGTAGACGTCCGCCGCGCCCGTGACCGTTAGCGGTCTGGGCAGGCTGTATTGATGGAGGACCTGCCTGACCAGGCACGGGGCGTCCCCGGCCAGCAGGGAGATTCAGGATCGGGTTGTGAATTTGATTTGCTACGTTCAGCCTCCTGCCTGAATCCCATCTTCTAACTTCGCCGCCGTCAGGAACAATGCCTCCCAAGGCAGACACACGAGGGTTTCCATTAGGAGTATTTGTATGCCGGATCATCCCATTTGGCGAGCGATCCATGTTCGGGTATCCCTTCGGCGTACCTCTTCGATAGGTTGGTTGGCTAGATGCGATTTAGTCACCCGCCTATGCACTTCGCTTTTGGGTGTTCATACCTAGGGTCGTACTTGGGCTTCTCGAAGACTCGAGTTGTATCAAAAGCACGATTCTTATCGGATCCAGAATGCCCGGACGACAAGCGATGTGCATTTCCGTTGTCTAATGGATCCAGGCCACTGACTCCGGCAGCGTCATCATCGTTGAACCCGTCGGCAACAGCAGCTATTCTGATGTGTCAGTTCTCTACATATCATATAAGACTTCAGAAATCCCTACTAATCCAGCCTTGGGCAGGGCTGTCATGGTGAACACGGCCATTCCGAGGCTGAGTCGGTTTTGGAACACTCAAGGTGTTAAAAGAAGGAGCCGGTTGCTGGTGGCTGTCATGGACTAGTTCTTCGATCCTGTGGTTTCCCAAGTCGTTCTGTAGAATAGTTCACTAAGCTTTGCAATCCAAAATATGCAGAAGGCGCCAGTGGAGAGTGTGTAGGGAAGAGCGAGTAGTAACAGAGCCAGAACTTACCATCATCGCTTGCAGGACCGCGGCCTTGGTCGCCGCGGCCAACTCGCCTCCGGACATGATCACTCTGTTCAGATGACTTGGGCTCTTGTTCACTTGCTTGATGGTTTCATGGATCCTGAAGAATGGTGATGCGGAGTAAGCTAGAGTTACCAAGATTTCAGGGAGGGATAGCGCAAGGGACCTGACAGTCCTGAGCAGTAAGAAGAGAGCAGAGGAGGGGATAGAGGAAAGTCTGACAGACAGAAACACTTGGGAGGGTCAGGTGTGATTACCTACCTAGTTCCAAGACCAGGAAATCTCTGAGAAGACTACGACAAGGAAGGAAGTGTTACTTGGTGTTGGTATCAGTGCTAAGCAGAGAATGGAAAACCAAGTTGGAGTTGACAGAGAAAGCAAGTAAGTAAATATCTGAGTGAGGGGCTGAGAAGGAAGGAAGGAGGCTGTGGACAGAACAAGTAGGAAGTCTGTTTGTAAGAGAACAAACATGCAAGAGAGCACCTTCCCAGTAATAGTGCAGGCAAGAGGTCATCGCTGAGGCAATTCTTCACCTAGGCAGCTGCCTGTCTGCACAACTTGACCCGTACCTAGCGAATACAGCATCATCAGAGAGTAGGTAGGTACCCAGGTGAGTGCGCATGTGAGTAGTCAGGACTCTTGGTTACCCCCATGAGAAGCTTCCAGCATTAATCCATTGTTGCCATCTGGGTTTTTCGTGCTCGTATTCTTGTTGATGTTGGCTCACCGATGATCTACAGTACTTACTAGTAGTGTTCATGACAACAATTAACACAAAGAAAGAAGAATAAAATATTCACCATGACAGAAATGCTACAAACAACGCATGGCACTAGTTTCAGAAACCACGCACCTCTGTAGAGTTCTAGAGTGCTATTTCTGGCTATTTCTGAGTCACTTTCAGATTTTTAATGTGCGTGTGACAATGGCTTGTGGGAAGGGCTTCGAACAATAGATTCTTAACAAGTCTCTGGTTGAAACACCACTTTGTCCTTTTGCCTTCTACATATGCAGATTTTCAAAGATGGATCGTTTGCTACTGTGCCGAACAATCTCCCTTAGAGCCTCAGTTCGGAATCTCAACCAATAACGGCTGTGCCCTCTTGTGTATGTCTCAAACCGGCGCGTCAGGCCTTTGGCAGCTGAGCAGTCTTGGCTGTGTGACCGTTTTAAACAATCCACCGCCTTTTCCGGGTTGCTGGAATTGTATGGGGACTTCTAGATCAGCAAGTTGTTATTCACAGGGCCAGTTACTTTAAGCTGGACTATTTACTGCTTGTCAAAGTACTGATGTCGAATCACATTCCTGGAAAGTATTAAGTCTCCCAGACCATTTAAATTGTATTTCACAGCTGTGGTCTTTATTTCTGTTGGTTCAGGTCACTTGAAGTGGTACTGAGGCTAATTTTTGGTTTTCAGTATGTAGTAAAAAAGCAATATCAGGAAAACGAGTCGAAAAGTAGAAGATATACTACATCTATTGCATCGTTGGCGAGATTTCAAGCTATAATTACACGCTGCATGGTCAAACGTGGGGTTGAGAGGATCAAAGTGAAACACAAGCGTTTGCTCAAAGTTGGGGGCCAAGACCATCAAGCTAACTTAACCTCCGACCTCAACACAAGAAATCATCATACAAGCTGCCTGTGAGAATAATTGAATACTACATCGATGGCAGCTACCGACCCGCCAGTACCGGCCTTCAAGCCCACAGACCCAACATGTTTCTACTGCTCCCGCCTAAAAGATGCAGTTGATCCATGGGAGTTCCAGATCCTCGACATCGGACGCCTGAAGTCTGGAGCTGAACTACATTGCCAGACGTGCGATCTGCGATATCGCGCCGTCAGCTGCTATCGCTCGGATCCCAATCAGAGAGTGATATTTCAAGCTGACCCCAAGAGGCTCACGTTTGATCGGAGGCAGTTCTTTGAGATCTTTCAATTACCCAGTACGCAATTCGAGTTTCTACATCTAAACTAGCTGCTCTAATAAATGAGTACGGCTTATAGATGGCAATCCCCGTGCACTTCCAGCTATACAAACGGGCTACCCGCTATCAAGCAGCACAGCATCCGAAGAAACCTTCGTCAGAATAAAAGGATGGATCGATGACTGCAGAGCCACTCATGTGTCGTGTCGAGGAGCGGGACCTGGTCAGAAATATATGCCGAAGCGCATTCTCCATCTGGTCAACGAAAAAGTCGTACTGGTTGAGGGCGCTCGGCCGCATCCCTACGCATGTCTTAGCCATTGCTGGGGGCCATCTCAGAGTCCCATCAAGACTCTCTCAGCGACAATCAAGGTTTTCAAGAGAGAGATCCCCTGGCGGAACTTGAGTAATACCTTTCAAGATGCCGTGGATATCTGTAGGAAACTCGGCATTGATTACATCTGGATCGACTCGCTATGCATCATACAAGACAGCGACGAGGACTGGGCTGACCAGTCTTCGAAGATGGCTGAGATCTACGCAAATGCATTCCTTACTATCGCTGCGACAAAGTCTAAAGACGGGGCAGGCGGGTGCTACAGCGATAGGAATGCATGCCACGTAGACTGTGGCACAGTCGTCGAGGGGTCGGTATTTATTCGAGGGCAGATGCCGCGCTTCGGCGGACCAGCAGGCAGTAAGACGTCCGAGGGATGGCCGTTGCTTCTCCGTGGCTGGGTGTATCAGGAAATGTCACTCTCAACACGGGTCTTGCATTTCGGCAGTCAAGAAGTAGTGTGGCAATGTCGCACGCACCGGCGGAGCGAGAGTGGAAGCAACGATTCTGACCATGCGAATAGTACGTTCAGCGATGGTCATGCACCCTCGGGCATAAAACATAATGATGCGTGGGATAAGGGCTCGCCAAACGATCGCCCATGGTATGATGTCGTCAACGATTACTCCGGCCTTGCGCTTAGTTTTGAAAAGGATAAGTTGCCTGCCTTAGCCGCCATTTCTCAGGGGTATGCCAAGGATATGGGGGCGGATGGCCTCTTCCTCGCTGGACTTTGGAAGAGTTCACTCCTTCATGATATGTTATGGGAGACATACCCTCAAAGTTCAGCAAATGGGCCGATGCAGAAACCTGTCAACAGCAACGCACCTTCGTGGTCGTGGGCATCTGTTCCGTGCCGGGTGAAGTGGTTCATGTTTAAGAACTACATGTTTCCTCATTACCTAGTTGACTGTATTAAATTGGAAGCGATCAATGTCAAGCCAATCGGCTCACCGTATCTCGGCCGATACAAACAATGTGAGTTAATATTTCGAGGACCGCTCATCGCTACGACATCTGAAGCTTTAGAAGTGTCAATATTCATGAAAGATACTGGAAAGGAAAGCAGCGGCCATCGAATCGACGAGGTGATGGCTGTTCATCAGTTTACTCCTGATTATACATTTGATCTCGACGGACCGGTATATGGGCCGGCAACTAGCACCAAGTTTATTTTACCATTGATGATACAGCATGGGGGACATCACTTAGTAGTTGGTATTGTACTCAAGCCTATGGAAGATTGCACAGATACTTATGAGAGAGTCGGCTTGGTAATCTTGGTATACGTCAAGAGAGGTCCGCCGATGGACAGTCGCCCTGAGACCTGCCAGGAATGGGACTACCACCCGTGGCGACCGGTAACTCTTCAATGGATCAACGCCTATTTATCTAGTTTACCGGTAACGAAGGTTACTGTACGCTGAACTTGCGAGCTGGACGAGTGACTGGGACTTCGCAGGCCATTCGTCTAGGGATACTTGTTGAACATCTGGACACAATAGTATGTATGTTTCATATCACCAAAATGGCATCGATTATTAGAAAGATAGCAGCAGCCTTGTTAAATAGTCAATTGTAGACTATCCTAGGGCTGCCACGCTGCCGCGAGCCGCCCGATGCAAACCATTGTGATGCACCTTAAAATTCATACGCTAATATGTCGTGATATTTGTACAAAGGCCCCATAAACCCGACCTAGATGCGCCGATATGCCAATGGCCGATTAGGCCAAAGTCTCCTCCATGTAAATCGTAATATGATGGCGTGTATAAGTGCGTGCGTAGATGAAGAGGGGTTTAAGCCTTAGCATCCTTGGGAAGTCCCTCGAGGTTGTCCTTGCCCTGGCGACCGACGCTGCTTAGGTCGACATCGGCACCCTTAGAGGCAGGTTCCCGCAGGCCGGATGTAGAGCCGGCTCCTGTTGAAATGTCGCTTGATACACCGCCAGCACCGACGTTGACGGTGCGGGCGTCGGCTGACTGCCAGTCGGAGGCGACAGGTGGCTGCTCAGGTAGAGGGAGCTTAGTGCGAACCTCCTCGATCTTCTGTTCCTTGGATTGAGTCATTTCTATAGAATGAGTTAATTGGGCTGCTGATTCACATTGTCACCTTTCGAAGGCTTCAGACACGGGCAAGGAGAAACCTACTGGCTGTGGTGTGATGTGGTGGTGAGATTGAAAGGTTTTTCGTAAATTGTTAATGGTCTCGTTCGCGTCCGAGTTGTTGTTTATGATGATGAATGAATTAAATCGACTGATGTCCTGGATCTCATCGCCTTTTAATAATTTGTTGTCGTTGAGAGTCTGGAGCATTTGGTCCGGCAATTGGCGATGACATCATATTCGAAGGACAATTTGACGTCAAGAACGCGGCTTTGGGTGGGGGCCGTGCCGGTCTCATACTGACTTAAACAACCGTTGACTAAAGTCCAGACCCGGTAACAACTGGAACCAGCTCCATACGTGGTAATGAATCGGGATGGATGATACTTGGTAGCGATCAGGTATGAAAAAATGTTGGCTGAACTTGTAGCAGTATACCTTTCCACTCGCCCCACCACGCCCCCTTAGAATCTTCGAGTTCGATCTTCGATTCGATTTATCGGATGGGATCGCTACCAAATACGTAGCACTTCGAGTTAGCCCTCAGGAACCCTAGGTACAAAGTGTGCATGATATCATTTGTGTATTGGCAAGTGGTATCTACCTAGTCATGACAATCCGCTGCCAAGCGGATAACATCTCGCCGAAACGCCGAAATCTCCATCCTCTCACATGAGCAGGCCAACTCGTCAAAAGAAATTGTGGCCACGGCTGTGCGTAACTCAAGATATTAGCCTGTGTAGCATAGGAGCATTGTACATCATCCTATCCTTTTGTCTGTCTCGGCAGACGTCGCCTTTTCTCCTTCGTCTGGATTCAGGTAATTGGCATCCTCCGCTGCTTCGTACTCGGCTATCAAATCCGCGACAACCTCTCTGGCCTCGTCGAACTCATGCAAATTCTCCGAGAATGGTGCTGTCTTCTTGTAACCTTCCATGAAGGCATTGCGCTTTCGCATGCCATCGTATTGTTTGACGATACGCCTGAATAGCTGTTGCCTAGATGTTAATCACTGCAGCTAGATGATTATTGGGGTATTAGCTTTTGGACTTACAGTAGCTATACTGGTGTGGTTTGCCAGCATGAGACCGCTCACACGATGGCTCATTGGGACATAAGAACTGCGCTTTGTTAGGGCGACTTGAATGCTTGCTGGTCCCCACGGAATGAATGTTGCCAATTTGCGTTCCCGAATACGTAGTAAACTCTTATGCACATCTGTAGGGTCGACCTCGCCTTGTATCACATTTAGGATAGATATGTAGCAACTCCTTTTGCCTGGGACTGTCGAGACCATGCGATTCTTAGGCTGCAAAAGGCGCCGCATCACATCCAGAACTGTTGTTTTGCGTACTGTTTTGGCTTGCTCAACCTGGTCTCCCGTGAATGGGGTGTATGCTGTCATAAGGAAGTGACAACGTGGAGTGGGGATTAGTGAAGCCAATATACCAACAAGGTCGTTGTGCATATAACCAGGATATCGAAGGGTCGTAGTACTCGCTGACATGACTGTTGACACGAGCTGGTTTGTTTGCTGGAAGGAAGGTTCCTGCACATGGAGTCTATCGGTAGCAATACGAGATAATGCGCCATTGTCCAGTACAACAACAGAGTCGGCATTTTGTGTCAGTCGCCTCATCGAAAGAAGACTGTTGTAGGGATGCACGACGACATTATCCACGTTGGTATCTGGGAAGACAGAGTAGGTCTGTATAATCTTCTTTGGGAATCTGTCGTTCATTCGTTCGAGGAGAAAGGATCCCAAACCAGACCCCGTACCACCAGCAATAGAGTGAAGAAGCATGAAGCCCTGTAGGAATTATCAATCTTTGGACAAGAATTGGATGGAAACACGTTGGAAAGTACCTCCAGAGAGTCACTACCGTCGGCCTCTCGATCTATCATCTCCATGATCTCCTCGTGGACAGCCTCTCCTGACTGGTATCCATCACCCCAATTGTTACCAGCACCTATGCCGCTCTTGCCAATGTAAAAGTTCTCGGGGTTATAGATGTTCTTGTACGGGCCGGACTGTATGCCGTTTATGACGCGGGGTTCCAGATCTATGAGGATCGCTCGGGGTATGTATCTCGTGTCGTCACTCTGGTAGTAGAAGACGTCCTTGCGGTCACCACCTTCGGTCGCAAAGTCTTCTAGGTTGCCATCTTGATTGATGCCGTGTTCCTGACATAGCTGCTGCCAGAACTGACTGCCGACTAAGCCAGTTAGCGAAGGATGCTCTGTGACTGGTTAAGGCATTGCAGATAGGGCAATTTGACTTACTGCTATTGCCGCATTGGCCCGCCTGGATGGTAATGATCTCTCTTGTCGATTTATGTTAGGCACAACTAGACTATGCGGTAGTTATAGAAGATGGCCTGCTTACCTGGGCATTATCACGGCATCTGTTACAAGCGCGAAAGACTTGAGATATGGCACGATAGAAAGCCTGCAAGGCTATACTTTAGTGTGTGTAGTTACAACTCGGCCACGGTACCTTAAAGTGCTACGCCGGACATGTCGCGTTGGCGCGTTTCGCGGGGTCCCAATCACGGCAGAAACACCCCTGACGCTGCCAAGGTAGCTGCTAGTGGGGATTTAGGGCTGTAGATTGGGTTCTAAGATACAGCAAATCAGGTTTAGCTCACTTCAAGCTGCTTTTGCTCAGCTCGGGTCAGCAAGTGAAATGCTGGGTGTATAAAAAAGTAATGCACAGGGAAACGCTGCCACAATGACTTGTATTTACTGTTGGAAGTCTTTTACGAGATTATTGTCTCAAAGTATCTAGTAAGATGTCAACTTCTTAATAGAGCGACTATCAAAAGTTTGTCTACGAACGACAACGCGCGAGCTGTGAACATGCGGACTGCTTCACCCAAATTCTTTAGTGGATAGCATATGCTACCTGCTACTTACTGAACGTATGGGCAGACAATGGGATAAACTCTAAACTACAACGACAATTTGATGCGGCGAAGCGCTTAGAAAGTCACTTCTATGTTATGCTCTTTAACTCGCAGTAGGTTTGTGTATCTTAACCTTGATGGGCCCATCCAAGTATAAACGGAGGAGACATCCCCCAGAAATCGACCTTAGATCATTTCATTCCAAACATCATTGCCACCAATTGACCCGTCTTTCAACCAATAATTACCAGCTCAGTCATTATCACCTGTCCCTACATAACTGCCACCTCAGAGCTTACTGCCGGGGGTTTTCCAGCTGTCAAAATGCGCTACCACGAAGGGTGCAGGTACCTAAGGACCAAGAACTGGCAAGCCCTTTTTCAAAGCAATATTACAACCCTTGATGCATTGAAGAGCATTGCCAAATCCTCTTGCACCTTTGTAGCAATAGATTTTGAAGGTGTTTCCACCGAGAGGGGCGAACCGCTCGGTCTTACAGATATTGGCATTGCGGTTCTACCTTTTCCGCGGCCTATACTAACACAACCAACACTGACACTGACAAGCGACACTACTTTCCAAAGCCAGAAACTACAGACCTTTTTCGAACAGAACGCTATTGAATGTCACTGGATAAGGCTCAAAGGACAGCGACCAATCTCCGGGCCTAAAGAAACATGTCATTTCGGCCAGTTTCAAGAAATCGAGCCTGCACAAACCGAGGCAGCGCTAGTTACTCTCTTACAGTCGATTCAGCAACGTCACAATGGGCCGATGGTCCTAGCAGGGTTTGATCTGGTTTTCGAATTAAAAACGATCGAATCACACTTAAGCCAGGTTCTTCGTTTATTCTCGTCATGGGTTGATTTACAAGACATTACTATGGAAGTGTCTGAACCGAAAATTACCTATGGCCTACGCGACACACTTCGGGCAGTGGGTTTTACATCCGATAATATAGCAACCGCTGGCAGAAGAACCAGTCACAACCCTGCAGACGATACCGTACGGGAGTTAGCGGTCCTCGTCAAGCTACTAGAATTACAAGAAGGCATTACATTACAGGTTGAGATCCGCCGACGGAGAGAACGACACGAGCTACGGAGGTACTGGTATGGCCATGCTCCTGGTCCGAAAGAGCTATACCCTTTCACAACCAGAGTATACATACAAGGAAAGCGTCTCTCCTCTGCCCTTCCACATTTTAGACAATTGGCTGAAATGTTCGAGATATACGATCCTACAGCAGTCGGGATAACCATAGACGGCAAATACGGCTGGGTATCCCTGTCGAGTCTGGAAGGACTGACTCGCTTTATACAAGATGTCCACGGCAAAGAGCTAAGGGGAGAGACATGGATCGTGGTTTCGAAATATGATCCTTCGGTGATACCTATGACCAGAATCCAGCTTTCTAATGCTAAACAGGCAGCCCAAGAAGCGGAACGAGAAAGAAAGCAGCTTGAAAGGCGGTTAAAACGAGAGGCAGCTCTGGACTGATAGAACGAGATACACTAACTAGATCATCCAAGGTTATATGCAGCCAAAGGAATTAAGCTATCAGGCTTATTCTAGACGGTCGCCTATCACATTTGATTTGACGACGGCCTCGATTTCGCTATGCTACCTTATCTTCCACGCCCAGTTCAGCGGCCATCCTTTTTAGAGCCATCAAGTCTCCTTCAACCGTGTCTTAGAGTTCTTTTAGGGGTGTATTCCCTTCCAAAATCGATCACTACGGCGTCGTCCGCCTCATTGACGAGTACGTTGTCTGACTTGGTATCCCCCCACACTAAACCGGCATCGTGCAATCGCTCAACCGTCATCTTTACCTGTGAGAACAATTTTATCTTTATTGGTCGTGGATTCCATCGTTGATCGGGTATAGAGACTCTTTCTCTCGATAAACTCTAACAACAGACCCATTAGTGGGTTCTCATCATCATCCCACACGACAAGCCCGACAAGCTTCGACGTTCGGAAAGGAGGCGTGAAGTTTCTGCTCGCCTCGATTTTGAATAAGATGTCTATTTTTCTCAAGTGCCCATGGTTTCTGAAACCGCCTTTAAAGAGCAGGACCTCATCCGTCCCTACCTGCTGCACCTCCCTTGGGATGTCGCTCAAGTCGGCATCTTCTGGCACATCATCAAGACATTCAAGCTGGGATGCAGGAATCAGGGGCACGGACGAGAGAGCGGAGCGCAGGACATGTCCCTGATCCCCGGTACGGTAGTCTCATTGAGATTGAGGCTTCGGTACAGTGTCCAAATCTGAGTCCGGGGACTAGTGTCGCCTTGATGCTGGTGATCGTAGATTTCTTTGGTGTCGGAGAGTTTGCCATTTTGATTGACCAATTTGAACGCGAATGTTGGTGGATCAAAGTAGTCTTGAAGGGTGATGGCTTTGCGAGCGCCCCGTGACGGCGTTGGCGCCAGTATACTTATCACATCTTCAAGCGCGGTCAGAACCCATTCTTCGAATTCAAACATGGTGTCTGGGCCATCAATATCATCTCTGAAGCGGGTAAACTCGTTAAATAATTGCTCATCCCCTCTCATATCTTGAGCAGTGATCTTAACATAGAATCGCACGCAATTACGCATAAAGATATGAAGAATGCTCTTATCCAGGACCTCTAAATCAAGCATGCAGTAGGACGGAGAACATGGTTAGGAGCTGTGTCATCCATATCGGCGAGCTTTGGATTGCTGGGTAGTCCGAATGTGTGTCTACTCGAAGGTTTACGAAAACGGAAGAATTCGTCTGATAGATGAAGGTAGACATCGAGTGATGCAGTTGGCGTGTTGGTATAGCTACTATGCTTAATTATCTCAAGTAAGGTTCCAACCTGAAACATAAAAAAACCACCAATGATGCATTGGTACTAATAGATTCAGACTTCTCATCTTTCATTAAAGCGGTAACATTTCCGTTACGACGTTGCCACACATTGAAAGTTATGCAAGTCAAGTCGTGTTCACTTATGGGTATAGCTCACGCTGGGCTCGGCCTATAAGCGGCACCGATCTAGGAGGTAATCTAAATGAGCCTGTGGTGCGTTACGTATAAGTATTTCGCATGTTCAAGATTAATATAGTCTGTAGCATGTATATCGGACTCCTTCCCTCAGCCCTATATTCAAGAAACCTTTTTTCCCTCTCGCTTCGCTAATGCCGCATCCAAACTTGTCCAGCTTATGATCATCTCATCTCCCCATTATCCGGAGCTGTCGGTGTTCTTTTTATCAATACACTACCAAAGTTACCTATTTATAGTCTAGTGCTAGCTCAGCATAAAATTAAATCTTCAGCTTCGGCATAGGGAAAATAGGGCTGTTCAAGTACCAAGCCGTCACCCGCGGTTTGATTCGTACCTTACCGAAATACCACCCTGTCTCCGCCCGACCTCCATGTTCTTCCAGGGTTCTCCGGTTCTTGGGAGGTCCTAAAGGGCTGAGTGTAAGCTGTCATCGACTTGTTTCACCGCTCTCAATTTAGCCTAGCTGTCACCGGCACTGTTGCATCGCGCATGACGCTGCTGACGGCCCAAGTCGAATTCATACCCGAAGAGCACTGCTACACACGTTGTTCGCGCCGTTCTACGAATGAGTTCATTTAACGGTTTAATTAGGTTAAGCTGTGGATCTACTTTATTATTTCTTCTTCCTTCAACTAGTCCTAGTCTACTGTATGAAATTGATACGGCGTGTAACTAAACCATCTCATAATGACCAGTTTCTTCCCCTCACCTTCCTTTATTTTTTTCTCCTCACTTCTGCTCTGCTGTGAGCGTTTGTCTATGCATCCCTGACCTCAAGACTGAAGGAGCTTTTAGTGCAACCATTCGCCCCCAAGGATACCAACTAAACTAACAGTCCAATCGGCTGTGTATCTCCTGGGCCAACTGATACACTTCCGCGTCCCTTCCGATCCCACAATCCGACCTGCCATACTCGTCCTTGCTATCTTTTGTTTCTCTACCTTCTCTTTTACACGTCATATATTTCTTTACTATTCGTTTCTTCCCGACATGTCGTTATTTACAGCAAATTATTCGAATATTTGAAAAGGATCGCGCTTGTGCCACCTCAGGGCCCAATCATAGACGCTCGAGCCAGCACTTAATTAGAGCGAATAGCCCAAAATATCTACACTAGCTGCTGGCTCCAAGGTGACGGATTAGCGCGTTTGCCAGCCTGTCAGAGGATCGCGCTAAACCGTTAGAAAATTATTTTCCGACCCCGATAAGGAATTCTAACGGGCAAACGGGCGACGGGCAAAACGCCATGCAGCGTTCTGCTAGCTCGACCCCCGTCCAGGGGACCATTCCCTTTTTCTCTACTAACATCTGGGGCACCTCATCGAAATCCGAGTTGAATCTGGCGCAGGGTGGAAACGGCGGTATCACCAACAGTAACAACAGCCGATCTCGCCCGGGCACCAGAGACGGCGACCAGCCGAAAGAACACAGCCGGCGGCCCTCCTTCGGCCGCAAGTCCTCCCTATCCTCGCCATCCAAAGGAAAGCGTCGCGCGAGCTCGTCAACTGCGAATGGGGGAGGTAGCGGCGGAGGGCAAATCATCACAGACGCAACCGTACCACCGGCCCTCCCTGATTACGCCCTAGCGGCCGCTGCGAAAATATCCAAGGACGTGGACGCTGTCGTGTCACCAACGTCGGTTGACTCGTTTACCAAGATGATAAGCCGTACCATGTCTGCGCCCTCCAATGGGCTTTACCAGACAATGTCTGGCATATCAGGAGCGTCCGTCCCAACCACCGCCACCACCACGACGACGTCTCCCCAGTCCAGCGTGCCTATGCTGCCGACAGAAATGCCGTCACTCTATAATCACATACAAGATGTTTCGAATAAGAGGATATCAACACTGGACTATCTACGTAAAGCGTAAGTTTCATTACTAGCCAGGGTGTTATGCGCCGAGGCTTATGTTCTCACGAGACTCGAGCTGACATACCATCCTTCACAGGCACGAAGGGCGCATTTACTGGTTCAATACCCTCCTCTTTGATAAACCTGATTTGGCGCGCATGCCGTACTTTGACAGTCGGAAACTGGCCCGTCGCGCGACAAACTACCTTCTTTTAGGACTTTCAATTCCTGTTGTTATCGACCTCAATTCCTCAACGCCACTCGAATTTCTACGCTCCCTTAACACCCTCCTCAACGAGTTCGATTCCTACCAGCAAATCCACACTGAAAATGGAGTGAGCTCGAGTTCATTATCGCGCGCCCGCTTACCACAGATGTTTCGTCGACCAGTTGGCAAGGGACGTCGTCAATCAGGCGCAGCGGGCCTGGAATACGCAGATCCGAATAACGCTAGCTTTAATAAGGACGGTTCCGCAGTCAACTCAGCGCCAGCATCAGTCATCAACTTTGGTTTAGGTGGGGAGGGCAACGATTTGGTGGCAGGGGAAGAGTATACACATTTACTTACGCCGAACCTGCCATTTGATCCAGACTTTTTCGAGACGTTTGCGACACTATGCGACGTACTCATCGACTGCTACACGCGACTAATGAGTCTCATGACAAGCCCGAAGGAGTGCACACCGATGGTTGTTGAGCTATTTACGAAAGCTGACCAACGTGTGCGCAAAATTATCGTTCAAGGAGTTGTAAAGGAATTTGAAGATTCGAGTCGAACGGGTCTCAAGCACGAAGTCGCCAACGTCGGCAAAGTAGTCCTGGGAGGACTCATGTGAGATGTGAGATGAGCAGCATGCTATTCATTTCCAACACGAATTCAATTATAGCGAATCGTTTTAATAGCGGATAATTACGGATGACGACAAATTTATTTCTACGATACTTATAGAACATTCAGCCCCTCACGGGAGATAGTATATATCTAATTTCAAGTTTACCTGTACCTGCTGTTGAGGTCGGAATTATACTTCGAATCCTTGAATAAAATGAAAAAAAGACAATTTGAAAAGTTCATCAGATACCATAACGCATTTGTTGGTCTTCAAGGGGTTCACCACGTATGGATCGCCTCAGTGCTTGACTCTATAAATGGATATCATCACCTGAACTGGGTATTTCGAGCCAGTCATTCCGTACAGAGCATCAATAATGCCAGAGGGTGGGCTTCCCACGAAGCCTAGAGTGTAGAATAAGACATCTAGCTGCTGAGACAGGAAGAGCTGGCCAGATACGCCTGGAAATCCGATTTGAGTGATCCCACATAAGCAAAGCCCACATATGATTGGTGAACCCCCTCGCACCAAGAATAAGCCCCATCGAGTAACCAAGCTTGCCCGACGAGCGAACAAAGCGAGGCAATCGCATAACTGTCGATCTCGACAAAAAGGTGTTCTACCCGCATCCACAATGTTTTCCAACCCAGAATGTCCGATCCACGACCAACCTACCACCAAGATCGTCGCCAAACGAGCACGACGACACCATGACAACGCCCCAAACTCCCAAGCCCAGAGGCCGCGGACTCATATCTTCGTCCATGGGGTGCCTCCAGACCAGCGAGAGATGAAGCAGAAGCCACAGCGTCAGGCACCGAGTGGGTGGACGGAACTGATTTTATTACAGCGAGGCCGAAGCCAGGCCGGGCAGGAGGGGCGGATGCGAAAGCATTGCTGGAGTTACAGGAAAACGGAATGCGAAAAGGTGGACGTGAGCCGCTGTGCTTCTATGGCGGCGCGTTTCCGCTGTCGTCTTTGGCGACTCTCCCCGAAAGAAGAGCGCAAAGAGCCGTCCGGGGACTTTCTCCCAAAGCTGTATTTACGAGACGACGGAAAATCCGAAGTCTCTGTGTGTAGCTTCGATAGCGATTTGTTGGACGAGGGGGTTGAAGGAGGAAAGGAAGAAAAGAGAGTTTGAGCTCAAGCTTGCAGTTGGTTTTGTAATTTTTTTTAGAAGGGTGGGGCACATTATAGTGGAGAGATACAGATAGAGACTCGAGCGCCACCAATCAGAAATGCATTGTGACAGAACTGCCTGGAACAAGCATCAGCTAAGGGCTTCTACCTGATTGGACGAAGCTCTGGGGATTGGCGCAGTAGCTACCTAGGTACTCGCCTAGAACTTTTTGTAACCTGCAGCCTCAGCCTTCCAAGTTAAGTACGCGACCAAACTTGTTTGATGACCGCGTTGAGTCGCCGCTTCAGCGCCTGCACTTCTTAAACACCACTAGCGGCTGGCGCACACCATTCACAGCGGAAAACAGAGTTCTCGTTTCAACCTTATTAACTCTAGGAAGGTCATATGGAATACGACTACATGTATCCAACGTTCCCCAGACCTTGACATTGCACCGACGAACCTGCGGCCCTCGACTGAGACGGATATTTCTCTACCAACCATTCTACTACTACTACTACCCACCAGCCTTGCTTCAATCTATCACCGCGTATAATACATCGATAATCAGTCAACATGGCACTTTTCGGCGCTGCTGCCACTCCATCCACGGCAGGCTCCACCATTGGTGACCTGAAGAACGACGTTGCAGTCGCGAGCCCTCCCGACGATACTGTTACCGACCTCACTTTCTCCCCTACCGCCGACATCCTTGCCGTATCTAGCTGGGACAAGAAGGTCCGGATATACCAGATAGCAGGCAACGGTGCAAGCGAGGGGAAACATATTTACGAGCATGACGATGCAGTATTCAATGTCGACTTTTCAAAGGTGCGGACGGCCCTGCTCGCCTTAATCGACCGACGATTCCCGCTGACTTAATCATTATAGGATGGAAATAAGATCGCATCTTGCGGTGCAGATAAGCAGGCCAAAGTCTGTGACCTTCAAAGCCTTCAGACCGTACAAGTCGCAGCACACGACAATGTTGTTAGATGCGCTCGATTCTTCGAGCTGCCTAACTCCAATGGCCCCATGCTTGTGACTGGTTCGTGGGACAAGACGATCAAGTACTGGGATCTGAGGTCACCAAATCCTGTCGGCACTGTCACATGTCAAGACCGCATCTACTCCATGGACGTCCGGAACAGTCTTCTTGTCGTCGGCACGGCAGAAAGATATATCAACGTCATCAACCTACAAGACCCCTTAAAGTTTTACAAGACACTTCAAAGCCCTCTTAAGTGGCAAACCCGTGTCGTCAGTTGTTTTACAGATGCATCCGGTTTCGCCATCGGTAGTATCGAAGGTCGATGCGCTATACAATATGTTGAAGATAAGGATGCTAGGTCAGCCTACACTTCTATCCAGCTTCATAATTACCCATGTATGCTAACGTCTGACTGACAGTGCCAATTTCTCCTTCAAATGCCACCGCGATCCGCCACAGGGCAACACCACACAAGTCTACACAGTCAATGACATCTCATTCCATCCCCAGCATGGGACCTTCAGTACTGCCGGTAGCGATGGTACCTTCCACTTCTGGGACAAGGACGCTAAGCACCGTCTCAAAGGCTACCCAACAGTCGGGGGTAGCATCGTCGCCACCACCTTTAACAGCTCTGGTAGCATCTTCGCATACGCTGTCGGCTACGATTGGTCAAAGGGCTACTTCGCGAATAACCCCAACTATCCCAATAAGGTGATGTTGCACCCAATTCAGGGAGACGAGTGCAAGCCCAGACCGAGCGTTAAGAAACGCTAGGAACTCGATCCATATCAACGCTTCGAATGGATAGAGTCATACTCAGAGTATACAGACTCATCCGCATAGCCCACAGGAGCCAGCAAAGACCACACAAGCAACAGGAATATGTTTAGAGAAAATCCATTTTCGAGCTTCCTGAGAAGGAAACGCTGAATCGACATTCACGGATGGGTTCAGGATGATGGGCTTCGATTTCCCACTCAAACAAGAGAAAGCGACGCCGAGGGCGTCTTGCATGAAACAGCTCTAATTTAGTTGTCAATTAGCGAATTTGGAATCTTGTATCTGCCATTAATTGTCGAGTACGGTGACATGCACGTAGGAACATAATTAGATACTGTAATAGACTAAATAGACAAACACGTAAGCCTGCAAGATCTGCTCAATCCCATCTCCGAGGATTGGCGCATTCCTAACCATCTACTTCCTTCCAAGAGCCATGACGATGTCACCAGATTCCCAGCGAGCTCGGGACGATTCATGAGCTGCTGGGATTTTAACTTATTCTATATTTAGTATATATGATAATCTGCGAGCTGACTGTCACATGCCCCTGTTCTTGGCAGAAAGGATGGATTCTAATAGCCTATCTCGGTTGACTGGAAAGTTAATCGGGAGATTAGCAGGATTGCAGTCCCATTGTCATGTTGCGAGAAGTCACGATCAGCAATGAGACCTCCGCGTGCCGGCATTTACAGGATCCACCCTTGCCGAAATATGGGGCCGGCCGGGAACTGAAACTCTGCCGCTCCGAATGTCCGCTCGCTGCTTGGCAGCTTTTGAGCTCGGCTATTTCGTCCTTTGTATGAATAGATGAACAGTGAAGGCCCGTTGATAAGTTGAGAAGTTTCTGCTTTGAGTTATCAAATGAAACAAGGCGAAGACTTGAAATTCACTACTACATACACTCGGGATAGTATAAACCCACGACATAATGTTGACAGCTTCCCCATCATCCATCTTCATTAACTTCACTGCGCAAGGTTCGACTATATAATATTAGGTTCTATGACATGTGAACGCGGGTCTATTTATTAGCTTTATGTACAGAAGAAGCGCAACTGTTGTCACTAGACTACACCGTTTTCCTTTTCATATCTCTTGCGATATCTCAAATGGTGAGCAGGTACCGCTTTCTTTCTCCGTATCGTGCATCGAAATAATTGTATATGAATAAAATTGCTGTAGTAGATCAAATAATGAGAGCCCACCGCTACTCCTTTACGACTTTTCCTACTACCAGCTACTCGAAACTCTAAGCTTCGTCCGATGACCACTTCATGCCCCTGTGTTAGCCGAAACCAGGTTTACCAAATACGAATTTACAAGAAAACCACCTTGAAAACAGCCTCACTTAGTTTCATTACGTGTGTCGTTACGAAGCACTCGAGCTGGGGACTTCTGAACCCTCACACTCGGAGCCCCTATATCAACAAGACAATAACCCAACCCAGCCCAGTGGCATTGCGGTCCACGAACAACTCCGCACATACTCACATCTATAGTATATGCAAAACACCTAAAAAAAATGTTAATGCCTAGTATTCTCACCGGCCTGCTGGCAATCGCCAATGCAGAGACCACGCTCAACACGCTCAGCGCCAACAAACCAACCACGACCATCAACACGCTTAGCGCTAGCAAACCAACCGCGACCATAAACAGCACCTTGGACCAACCGCACATCATCCCCGTGAAGGAAGTCGGCTGCTGGAACGTGCCTCTCAATCCCCAGGAGGTTAATACGGCGAAGCTGAGATTCATGGAATGGGGTAGTATGCACCGCATCCCTCCCGCATCCTACCGCGGCCAAGTATCCGGTAAGATCTTCTCGCCTTTCCTCTCTTTCTTTTCTTTCTTTGTCCGTCCTGCTGGTATATATGCGATGTAGAGTTATAGAACCCTTGCGTCCTCGTTTCATCGCTGAAACAACATTATCGACGCTCTGACTCTGCAAATAGGAAATATGGCCGTATGGATCTGCAATTGCAAGCGGTTCACGCGCGACCATGTGGTTGGAGCCGAACTCAACGAGGCCCAACAACTCATTGCCCTACATTGCGGCAAAAACTCAACCGGATGGGTTTGGAGCTCCAAATGGCTCAAGTCTATCAACAGTGCGTTATCCCTCCTTCTCCCCCTCCGCCTCCTTCTGTTTAATAGGAAGTAAATCTCCTAACATGGTAATGAAAAGTTGGTCCAAGAACAATCTTCGTTCACCGCAGAAGCGATCGAATCGGTGGACGCCCCGGCAAGATTCCCGTCAAGTGTCCGAAATTCTGCGTCTCGAGCGAGGACCGCTCAGATGACGACCCGCATCGCAGCCCGCCTGATGATGGTACAAAGGGTGGCGATCCCAATGATGGTGGTGACAAAGATCCGGAAGATGGCCATGACGGCGATCAGGATGGTGGCAGTGGCAAAGATGGAAGCGACGATAATGATAATGACCCCGACGGCGACAATGACGATGATCCGGATGACGGTAACGATGATGACCCAGACGATGGCAACGATGACGGCAACGACGATGACCCGGATGATGGCAACGACGACGGCAACAATAATGGCGACGACGATGGCAATGATGATAACGATTCAGGTGACGATCAGGATAAACAACAAATTGCTTAAGGGGAAATGCGGAATTTTCTGTCTGTGTTCAGTCCAGTCGTCTTGGACGATCTGCTTCGCTATATTATTAATCGCTTACGTGTCGGAATGGTAGGTAATTTTGGATTCTGATCTTAGCGAGGTTTTCAATTCAATATTCTAATTGAATAATCGCTTGGAGACTTGTCGTCTTGAATAATAGGAGCTGGCCAACTCGTCTTCTGCATTCTTTACACTTGACTGATAAATAGTCGACACTAGATTTTGGTTTCTGATGAGTTTTGGACCTAACACCGTCAGCCATGGCCTATCTTCAAGGCTTCCGGCCCGTTTGTCTCGTGGTAGTTTCCAGACCAGCAATGGATAGTCGCCCTGGTTTGTGATCTTATAGGCTGTTCAATAGTTAAGAGATAATTTGCGGGAAATGGTCATTAATATTTCAACGGTATTACACAAGCGTAGGCGGTACTCTTATTGGATGCTAGGTGGGCAAGGAGGTGATACTACAGATGGAACGGAGCAATGACTTACTATCTATTGTAACGAGTATTTACAACCCTAAAGACTTCTTGTTGATGCATTGCTAATGTATGTTCTTTTATATTTTCTGTGCGGTATATTTAACTGATGACGCCTCTATTCTTTTCATAAGTACGTAAGCTTTAGCTTTGGTGGTATCCCCATCATTACACATTAACCCAGAACCTTACTCCCATGTGTAAATAACTTTTGCGAACGCCAAAAATACCAAAGGCCCACCAGCAAATGCAATGTTCATAAGGGAAAGTAGGACCTGCCTTGAATGCTTTTGGGAAATCATTTCGCAGTGAGCCGCCACTCGACAACGCACCGTTAACCTCCATCACCACAAGAAGCGCCACTATGCACTCCATTTACTTTTTTCGTCACTTGGTGCTCGGCTTCGCCTTTGCTTCACTGGGAATGATGGTGTGCGCCCCCCGGAGCCACTCGCTGCTGCTGGCGGCGAGTATCTAGTGGAGTACCGGGCGCTGCGTCCACTGGCACCCGTTACGTTCTCTTTATTAGAAGATTCACTCTCGCTGCGAGAACTTGTCAGTGAACTCAAGCTAGGCCTCGGGTACAACCCTGACGTGCGTGATATCCTATTCTTGTTTCCAATAGGGGAGCCAGTGCTAGCTTGTGCATCGCCGCTGACTCGACGGGGGATCGAGCTGACGGGGATACCCGAGTTTTCATCCTTGCTTCTGGGACGCTGGAAAGCATCCCGTTCATGGGCCAGTGATACAGCTGTGCGCTTTGGACTAGCAGCGACTTCGATGTATGCGGAAGATTGGGATTGCCGAGAAGCATGAGTTGGTGTCTGGGGAAGATATGGCGCAGAATGGAGAGAGGGCGGGGTGTAAATGCGTCTCGAAGAGGGACGGGAATGATTCGACCCCGAGGCGGATGCCATTGCCGAAACAGGTTGATCCACGTTCCCATCAATGTGCGAGACAATAAGATCGGAGGCAAGGTTACGGACGAGCACTGCAGAATCCTTCTCTGCAAGAACTCGAATGGCATCCAGGAGGGACTTAAGCCGTCTCTCGCCGAGTTTGATGATGCCGCCTTGTTCTCTTGTTTCAAGAATGTTTCGCACAAGCCGAAGAAGGTTGAGCCGCACAACTGCCTTTTTATGTAAGAGCCGCTGAGCAATACCCGAGTACATGTCCGGGTTTGCTAATGATGCTGCTAGCGACGGTGACAGTCGAAGAAGCTTTAGGAGAGGCTCCAATAGGTTAGGGTCGAACGCATTGATTTTCGGGTTATGAAAACACGACACAATGGCTTCGGTGAACTTGCCATTCGCTAGATGACCTTCCACTTTGGCTGTTTCTTCTTGCAACCTAGATTTCCGTTAGAGTGACGCCGTGATTTTAGAAACGGGTGAACTCACCAGACAAATATAGCGTCAAGTGCAGTAACTTGCCAATATTGGTCCGCGAGAAGAGAAACATAAAAGTCAAGGCCCTTGTTCTGCCATAAGTATCGGCGGCCTTTGCTACCGGAATGAGCCATATCACACAAGATAGGAAGGGCAAACTCTTTCGGTGGCCGGTCGGTTTTCATAATCTTAAGGAGAATGGGTATAATTCCATTGACGGCTGCATACTCTTGGCGATCTTTGCTCAGTCGACAGAGATTGAACATGGTATTGAGAACCTGATTTGATATCTCACGAAAATGGGGGTGGCCTTTCTTCATGCTACTACTCAGAAGCTCGATGAGTAGGTCAATAGCATCAGCTGAGTGCAGAGTGTCGAGCGTTGTTGATAACATAGAGAGATTTTTGATGAATTTCAACATCGTAATTTGATGCAAAGGCGTCATACGTCGAAGGTCTTTCAAAACACCTATAAAAACATTAGTCGTGAACGATCATGCAATTATGGAAAACTTGCTCTTCAGGACTTGTCGATCCGCTACCACCTCTTTCACATAGTTTTCAGCTTGCGAGAAGAGATAGAATATGTTAACGATCCTCCCTTCTATGAGTTCTGCGAGATCTGTTTCGACATCTTCATCTAGAACCCTATGTAATACCAAGGCTAAAGGATCGAGGATCTTGCTCCTTGAAAATATGCGACAGAAGTCGTTCTTCGGAGTCGGTCCCTATAATAAGTATCAGTATGTGGTCTGGAGATAAAGTAACTGGATTCTTACCTGAAGCTCGAAGACATTCCAGATGCCGTTAACACCAATCAAAACAAGATCCCGGGCGCTGTCGTAGTCTTCATCTAGAAACTCAACAAGGACGTTGAGACCACCAGCGCTGACAAACATCTGGAGCGTGAGCGTAGACGTCTGGTACATTTGTCTGACAAAAGCAGCCGCTTCCAATCTTATCTCGTTCGAGTATTGACGTGCTGCGAACTTGGTAATAATTGGGATACCACCAACAAAGCAAAGGTTCTCTTGGAGTTCAACATCATCCAGAATAATCTGCGCTTCTGTCAGCAAAGAAAGATTCAGATAGGATGGAAAGTAACAGCACGAACTGTATTGACGACTTTAAGCAGTTGCAATATCATGTGTTGCCTGCTCTTGACGGTGCATGGTTCTAGAATCTCTAGAATAGGAAGCAATCCATGCGCACTAATAATCAGATCTTTAACCTCGCCGCTTTCCCAGAGGAATTCAAGCTAAATTTAGATTAGTGATGGGGTGTAGTCGAAGCGCCAAGAGGATACTTACAAGGCTTCCAGATAGTTCTAGGAGTCTCTCCTCATTCTCTGTCGATTTCAATGAGCGAACCAATTCTTCAACTTTCTCAGCCAGTCGCGCATGACGATCTCGGGCAATATTTGCTTCAAGATCCATCTCATCCCAACCCGGATCCATTGAAGCGAAGGGGTCGTCTTCATCTTCATCGTCACCGAGCCAAGAATTGTTTGATAAGCGTGACACGACCATCAAGTTCCCATCCTCCGACCCCTTGTCACTTTCGTCCTTCTCAGTCAAATTGTCACTAGGGCCGAATATATCAGAGAAGTCCTCTTCGTCGTTTTCGGCGAATTTTTGGATCTCAATTGACGACTTAGATCTTTGGAATGGGCGGCCCGGAAGAATTGAAGGCCTTGATGTAGGTTTTCGTCGCATACTGCCGGCCTCGGGTGACTGTGTCGAGCGTGGTAAACTTGTGAGATCTGAAGGGTGAAATAACTGGGGAGCATCGGACTGCAATTCACACTTTCAGTTTTACAAGCAGTATAAATGAATTAATTAGAGGGCTAGCACATACCTTCTTTAGGCTCAACCTTTGGTTCAGCACTCCATCGTTATCATCAAAAAGGTCTGAGTAATCCTCGATGGATTTCTCCCTATACACCACGTCGGGGCGGGGTGGTAGCTCAAACCTATTGCTCACGTTGCTCTTAGACCGGGAATGGTGTCTATGATTAGTACTGACTGATTGCTTCCGAGGCGATCCTCTGGATGTGTGTGGCCTTGGCAAGTCGTTGTTTCTTTCAGGTTTTGGTGTAGGGTTCCAATTTGGCCTTATCGTCTTTTCTAGAGGATCCTCATCGTGAATCGGCTGTACTTTCTTCATCGTCATTGATTCACCGCCAGAGAGATCTAGGCTCCAGTTACTGAATATATCTCTTGAGTTGTCGATCGAGGCAAAGGCTTTCAGACGATCAGCAGACAGCAGACCACCAAAATGATCGTGTGGTTTGATGTGAGGAAGCTGTAAAGCAGTCGGCGATATCGTTGTTGCAAAATCATTGTCCCAATTATCGTCATCTTGTACTGTATTAGTGTACTATTCGGGTCTCAATTTTGGGCTGATTTAAATCAAACTCACCGGCAAGTTCTGGTGATCGAAAATCTTCCGCGCTGGGTCTTGGTTTCGCTAGTGTGAAAGGACCTTTGGCGGGCGTTGGAAGGTTAGATTTGACGTGTTCGTGGGAGACGAGACGCGGGTTTTGTTGGCTATATTGCGGTGGCACACTGGAATCTGAACCTGCAGATGCCCGAAGGTTGTTGTCGGATGACGTGAGAGCCTTGTTCCACTGCTTAACCTCTTCGACGGCTTGATTGAAATTACCCGGCGCTTTGGCTACAGGCGCGTCACTCCTCCTGCAACCTACTATCCAGTTGTGTTTTAGTAATTTCCGTGCCGATACTCGAAGGTTTGGGTCTTTCTGAAAACACTGCATCAGAAAGTCACGGGCAGCCTATCGACATATTAGCAAGGACTCTAGGAGTCAAAGCAAAGAAAGAAGTGACTGACTGACGACACGCCCTCAGGGAGAGGAGGATGATCATCGTTAACAATAGCAAAAAGGGCGGGCATAGCCTGAAGGTGATGATACGGAGGCCTTCCTGATAGCAACTCAATAACCGTACAGCCCAAACTCCAGATATCGGAAGCCGGTGTGGCGCCTGAGAGTTCAATAATCTCCGGGGCCATCCAGTAGGGAGTGCCAACGACTTGGGCCTCTTTGTCGGGTCCAGCCAGTGTGCTGGTAGACACGCCGAAATCGGCAAGCTTGACTTTGCCATCCTTCGTGGTCAGGATATTGGCACCTTTGATATCTCGATGAATAACACCTTGGTCATGCAGATACTGGAGGCCCTGAAGTACTTGGGTCATGTAAACACCAACGAGATTCTCGGGAAATTTCCCATAAGCTTTGCATATGGAGTGAAGAGAGCCGTTCTCGCAATACCTATCGGTCGTCAGCCTAGATCATTTTGCATACAGACGCTGTGTCACATACTCAAGGATAATGTTCAAACAGTCGGCCGACTTGACGAATCCTATATACTTGACAATGTTGTCGTGCTATGCACAGTCAATATTTATGAGTTATGCTCAGGCTCGACAGAGGGTAATCGCTCGGCTCACGTGGAGGTTCTTCAAGAGGTCGATTTCAGCCTGCTCATAATTAGTACGATGGCTCGACTTAGTATCCAACCGAACCTTACCTCGATCATCCGCAACTCGCTCTTAGGTAGATTGACCAGCTTGATCTGCTTGACAGCGACGGCTTCACCGGTACCCCAGTTGAAAGCTTTATAGACGGCACCGAAAGCCCCCTTGCCTATGCATTCCCCCAATCGCTAATCATCGGTCCAGTCAGTCTCGTTCTCAACGGTGGCACAACACATGCGCAACGTACGTAGTCTTTCAGGCCCGGATCCTGCAAGGCCCTCTCACGGCCATTGCTCTCCTTCCTGCCAGGGGTATTCGGGGTTCTGTCGTGTCGTGAGGCAGCCGTCGCCATGCTGGGCCGCCCATTCGCGGCGGGATGCTGACGGTCGCCGGAAGAGCTGCCGCCATCGGAAGGATGTGACCTGTGCGGCGCACTTGGCGGCATGGCCACCGCTACTGTGGTCGGGTCAGGGCTTACGGCGGGGCTCTGGCTAGAAAAGAGCGGCGGTTCGTCGGTCAGCAAGGCCTCGATAACTGTGCTGTCGATATCGGGTTCGGTGCGTGGTTGTTCATCGGGGTGTCTTGCGTCTTGTGTCCTGTGTCTTATTTTACACGTGTGTCCGCGTGTGCGAGGCGAAGCAACTGAGGTTGAATAGGGTGGCAGAGCTAGTGGATAGACATGCAGCAGGTGCTTTAGGTGATGCAGATCGTCGCGGGGTTGTCGACGGTGCGCTGGAAGGGTTCCAGAAGGTTTCCAGGGGTCCGGTAGTTATGATTGGCTAGGCGGGGCCTAAGGCATTGTCGATTGCGGGGTCCCGGGAAAGCTAGAGTGTGAAAGCAGCATTGAAACGCAAGTTATAAATAAGCACCTACCTAATATCTCGCCACACGTTTCCAACAAGGATATGCTGCCTCTTGTGTCATGAATTAAGTTATTTCCACATCACAAACTGATAAGTACCTATCTTCAATCTGTCATGCGACCCTGTGTTATAGCAATATATGCAATTAAGGGGAGTGTGGAAAAGTAGCACTTCCTGTGTTGTGATGCATCCTGTCCTCCGAATAATCTCAACATTAAAAATTCCATGTTGAGCAAAGTCTCGTATTGACTCATTAATACTTAATTGAATGCGAGCAGCGGATAAATCCTACTACTTAGTAGTATTGTCGAGATTGAGGGCTAGCCCAGGAATATCTATTAACACCACCTAGACCATCGTAACATTCACAGCCAAGAAACAAATTGGGGCATTCACAAGTCGCTCTTTCCAGCGTTCTTCATACCGAATACATCATCTCCAAAGTGCTTCTAAAAGAGAATCGACCCATTGGTGCTAATGAACCGAGAGATTCGCTGGTACGGGCGTATCATTGATATCCCAGGTTGGCCCCATGACACGAATTAGATCGGTAATATTGCGAATTGAGGCTAAAAAACACAAAGAACATACCCAATACTTAACTAGTACAGCTAAATTGAATCGGCAGGCACCTCTGACCGTCTCATACCGGAATCTGAGTCTGAGGGCTGTGATGTACGAGACATTTCCCGACAGTCATCCAAATCTGGTATCTTGTCTAGTAGTAATAGCACCTCCTAAGATAAGCTGTAAAGGGGCTTAGAGATCTAGGGCTTGAGAAGGTATTTAATATTATAATCGTCTAATATGGCGTCAAGGAGGCCATACAGCTGGCCCTCCCTTCTAGCACTAGCTACAATCTAAGTGTAAATATGCGAGAGCTTTGCTCGCTAGCCCTGCCTATTCACGTCTGTATCGTTATTATTTTGATCGGGCAATGAGCAAAAGAGAACGTGGGCAGCTGAATATGCAAATTGCCGCCTAGTAGGACATTTGCGTAATTTTTGGCTCAATTTAATAGTGAAGCAGAAGCATCTGAGCAGACTATCTAAGAGAAGCACTGATGGGAAGGAATCTGATTGGGAAACGTTATATGGCGAAATCAGAGACAATATTGGACATTGATGACATACTTATGGAATCATATCAAGATAGGAATTATACACTGATACACATACAACCTATATTTTGTAATTTATCGCGTGCGGCGTATTAAGTCGTGCGAAAACTGTTCGCGGCGTCCGGTGTGGTAATATTTTTTTTGTTGAGGATTACAAGCTAGGTGCTGTTTTAGCCCCCAGACCTACAGCCACGTCTCGTGATTGAAACAAGAGCTCAATCCACTCTAATTGCTATTACAGCGATGTCCGGGACATGGGCGAGACATGGACTGTGCCTTCATCGACACCACCCGCATCCCCTGGGGCTCTATGACCTTTGATGATAGGTTACTCACCAGATAACACTTCCACAGATATGTCACAAAAGGAGAGAGTAATGACCGATCTATCCTCGCACCCTGCAAGAAATTTAACAGTGGTCAACCACAAATTACATGCTAGAACATGCCAGAATTGGCTCTTGGTGGGACGAGGTTGAGCTATGATGGAGGCACACGAAATACTAATCCGCGCGATTCTCAGATGCCCATTAAACTTCATTCAATATACCTGTATGAGGAAGAAGGGTGCTGATGTTGATATAGCTCTCCCTATTTTAGACTCAATGGCATTCTGCTAGAGAATAAAGGTATGTGTAGAGCAAAGTAGAGCCACTGGTAGGTCGCTGCTGTATAGAACGTGAGGGCTTAACAGTGTTGATTCCTCAGCCTGCCCTAATTAATTGGGAAGACTCGGACCTCTATATCACAGTTGGATACTTACCGCTATCATGGCTCTCACCGGCTCCCACCAGCCTCCTATATACTTAGTTATAGAGTTATTCCAGATTGTAACCATGCGGCTAGAGTTACGACGAAACCTTCTCACTCGACTCTTCGCTCTTCACATCTTGGTCTTTGCCCTCGCTCACCAAGAGGTCCACCATCGAAGATAATCCGCGTTTTTTCGCAGTCTCCACAAGATATCTACCTGTCTCAGGGGTGTCGAGCCTGGCACCACTGTCCCTCAGTAAACGAAACATATCCATGTTTTCTCTAACCACTGCGTTGTAAATTGGAGGGCGAGGCCCTTTGTTGATATCCGCCGAGCGACTTAGAAGCAATTTGACGATAGACTCGCTCGCTTTCCTATTGAGGAGTTAGAATGCTTAAATCACGACTAACACCAAGCAATGAAGGGTTACACGGAACTTACCGTATTGCCCACCCCAAAGCTGTAATATCATGTGTCCCCGGTAGATTCGGATCTGCGCCAGCGTCAAGAAGCATCCTGATGATTGTTTCATTGTCGGCCCTGACAGCTGAGCAAAGGGGGTTGTCTCTGTGAACACCTGTGCTGTAGTCGGGTTTTACACCCTTATCAAGGAAGTAGCGTACCATGTTTACATCACCCCGACGCGCGCTGCGTTCAAGCCAGCTAGTCAGGCGATCAGGAGCATAAGGCTCAAAAGGTTTGCTCATCACAAACCAACTTGGATATTCAGGCCCTAGTATTCTAGCAGCTCGCGCAAAGTTCCTGGGGATTTGTATGTTACGGATTATGTCTCTAATCATCGAGATGTCCGGGTGCCATGTGTGTGCTGTTCTCTTATGAAGGGCAAAATCGAAAGCAGCTCCGTGGCCGTATTTACTGGCACACAAAAGGATTTCGTGTTGTTGAGATGTTGTTAAGTCACCTTTGTTGCGGTACTCGGTAATGCGTGAAAGTAATAATTTTATCATGTCGAGGCTCCCTCGCATCGCAGCCGCATGGAAGTCGCCGCCAAAGATTGCACTACAAACGGCAGGGCTCCCAGCCACTTTGCCGAACTCGATGCCATCGGCAATTAGACGTTTGACATAAGACGTCTTGTTAAGATAGACAGCAGCGACATATATATCAGCCTCAAGATCTTCGGGGCAATCATCTGACAGCTCTTTAAGCAGTGTGTAGAAACTAGTATTTTCTAGTGCTAGGGGGATTAGAGAGTTGATGCATGCCATGATAGCCTCGTTTTCCGTGTTGCCATCGTTTTCACAAAGAGCCTTTGCAGCTTGGCGAATTTTTCCAAGCGAAGACGTAGTTGAATGATCCCGCAGGACTCGATATGATATGTATAAACAAATGTAGGAAAATGAAACTTGATGGATACGTCGCTCATGCGATGCTTGGCTAATAGCCTCGATATGATTACTTCCGAGATTTCTCAAAAGACCAAGTCGAAAAATGGAGTCATCAACATAGGTTTTGAATAGGCCTATAAGGAAGGGTGTAAGTTGAAAATGGCGCTACAAAGCGAGGTGGAGGACATACGATTGACGATTCGAATTCGCATTGCACGCTTGATTTTGCGCGATATAACAATGTAATCAAATGCAAGTTGCACAAGCTCTGGTGGAAGGTCGAAGAATTGCATATCTCCAGTTGTGGATGACGCAACCCAAGAAGGTGAGGGTGAGTACGAGATGATAAATTGTTAGGGAAAAGGCTAATAGACGGTGGGCAATATATCAAAGTGTCGAGTGTCCCTAAAAGTATAAAATTTTAGAAGATTAGAATCTTTTGAATGGGCGTTCATGTTGACCATATGGAGGCGGTATCCGTGGCAACCTTTAGTTTTGTTATGGGATTGAGGGATAAGAAATGACCTGTTTATATTTTTTGTTGTTATTGCGACCGGATTACATAACCACCATGATTAGAGATGTTAATAGTCCGTCTTTTCACGAGAATGCTGTTATCTTCTTCATACTTATTTATCTAGCTCGATTTGCGTTCACGACCTCACCTAAGGTCATAATTCCTAACCTAACCTGCTATTGTTAGTTTAGTAAAAAAAAAAAAAAATTTAAAAAAAGGCTTACATCTGATAAACCAAGACGATAGAATGAACTACTCTTAACTCTTTTTCTAACATTTGCGCCACCAGAATCGGAAGTACACAGCTCCGAGGTTCTAAGTATTTATTAGGAACGAAATAATAGGTATTACTTCATTCATAATTCGTGCGCCTCTGCGACAAGACGGCCAATTAAAGCAACAGTCGATGCAATCCACACTAGATTAAATGATTTTTAAGGTACCCTGAGTCGGAGCTTGCCGCTGTATTCTAATCTGATGTAATAATAAGTCTAACTTCATATGTTAGGTGGCCTCGAATTGTCCTCAAGTTTACTGCGATACGGCCAACTCGGAACAACTGTTCCCCCCCTATGAGTTCAAAAGCGAATTTTGAAGCTTCCTGATCTCTTTACATACTTATCATGCCGCTATGTGACCGCTGCAAGCAGAGATTTGCCCAAAAGGGGCGCAGCTGTGCTCGGAATTTTAAGCACCACGACATACGAGTTCTGTTATATCGTGCACTAAGGTATTTCCGTGTTTTCACCCATCATCCCTTATGAAAGATATGGCGTGACGCTTCCGCCCTTTTCACCTGAGAAGAGATTCGAGGTGAGCGTGGCTTTTCACAAGCATAACGCCTATCAGTTATGAAGGCGAAGGAAGTTTTAAGACCGCCTTACAATAGATAGCGAATTGTACTACACGCCATCAATATAGTAACAAGGCTACGCACGCGGCCTTACCTAGTGGCGTAATTGTCGATACCGCTTTCTCCGGAGGCCCAATTCAACTCGTAAAGGGTTCTTCAACAGATGAATGATATACGTGCCAAAGTCATTGCCGGGGACAAGGACGACTTACTCATGACAACTTCCTAGATTCTAAGAAACCAAATGAACGAAATCAGTTAGGAGAGCATTCTAGCTACTTTGCAGGATGCAATAAATATCTGTCGAAAACTAGGCAAACGATACATCTGAATCGATTCACTTTGCATCATTCAAGATAGCGTAGAAGATTGGGAAAGCGAGTGGTCAAAGATGGCTGAGATTTATCGCAAGTGTTACATTACAATCGCAGCTGCATCAGCTAGAGATAGCAAAGGAAAATTTGGTCTTCATGTGCCTAGACGACCAGGAATGACGTTAACAGGCACCGAAAGCTCTGGAAAATTATATAGCATCTATGTGCAATATGCCATTCACTCGCATACTCACATAGATGAAGTAACGCCAAATGAGGGAATACAACATCCAATCCTACTAACCACCAATATTGAACATAACTATGCTGGAGTATTCAGATCATTCCCGCTCTCGACACGAGGCTAGGTGCCCCAGGAGAGATTGCTCGCACCTCGTTTCCTACAATTTGGCAAGGACGAATTGCTTTGGGATTGTAGAGAATTTTCGGATGTGGTTTAAGACTTGTACACCTAACAAGGAGGGATAATGACTCCTCTCGCACAAATGGCGCAAAACTATCGAGGTTTACTGCTCCTTAAGTTCGACAGTTCCAATTACCAGCACTCTCTGGTCTAGCAAGGCAAGTGAGAGAGCAGAAACCTGTAGCGGCCTATTTGGCAGGCCTTTGGGATGATTCTACCGAAGAACTGGCTAGTAAATTGCCCCCGAGTTGGTCGTGCGCGCATGTAACTGTTTGTTCATCTTTGAGGATTCAATATCTTCGGATCGACGCACTCTGCATAATACAAGACAAGGACGACTGGGCATTAGAATCCACAAAATTATCGCAAACATATCGAAATTCTTGCATCAATATTTTTGCGCCTCAGTTTGCAGAGTGCCAAGAGCACTTTCTGGGTCCAAATCAACCAAGATTGTCGGCAAACAGAGACAAGTCTGTTGATGGCACTTCCGCAAAGATCCACTTTAGGGTATGTAATCAAAGTGGTAGTCTCTTCCCCGAAAGACATGGGAGGCTTCTTCGTGGGCATGATTTTGGAGGTGTCGACGACTCTCCCGACAAGAGGGGATGGACCTTACAGGAACGTGAGCCGTCGACCCGAAGAGTAATGTACTCTTCCGGCAAGGTCCAGTAGGAGTGCAAGACGATGCCCATCTGCAAATGCTTTCCCCATATTCGCATGTCTACCGAACAGAACCAAGAAAGTCTACTCCATTTATCAGTACTGGATAAAGATGTACGGGCTTACCAGGAGAGTATTCACCTACCAAGAAGTCAAACTACCGTCTCTACCGGAAACAGATATATACCGAAGTAGTACGGGTGGACTTCAGCTCGTTCCAGCCAATCACGAGGCATTGTCACTTGTATTCTATAAAACGGGGTAGGCAATAAGGGGGGTTTTCTAACCATCCACACTTTCGTATTCGAACACCAAAACCTAGTTATTCGTTGAATTTATCGTTGATTTTCCATAAAATAATCTTCTACCTTGTTCGTGCCTTGATAATTCAGGTCCGTTTCGCAGCATTAAGCAAACACGGGTAGCTGAAAATTTCAAACACTGAATTACAGTTCAAACGCCGACTTACAGACTGGTTACACGATGTTGCCGACCTAGCCCTAGTAGACGGGTAGTTGCATCTACCAGTGGCGTGATAGCCACTTTGTCCAGATGGGCACTGGTCTAGCGACACGTAATCCTCTCTCTCCAGAAAAATAATAGAACAAAACTAAATAAAGGTCGTAGTGTGCGTTAGGAGCGCAGGGCTTGGGCTGATTATAGGAAGACCTTTTTTCACTGTAATACCACTCGCATACGTGCAAATACTGCATGAAGTCTAGAAAACCACGCCATTCCTAATCACCTGCGAAAACCCCGCTTCGGTTACTACCATAGAATGAAATTCCAACTTGTGAGGGCACTCACCATGAAGCTGGAGCATATAATTAATTAAGGATGGGTGTAATGCCCCTCGAGTAGGTAAAAAGCTTGACCTTCTATTCTAATGAATAAACCTATAAATTTGTGACTAGCAGAAACATGACGTCAGCAAGTCGCAAACTAAACACACCTACCTTCTTCAATGATGACCATTACGTGTCGGGCTTCTCGGAACTACAATTATGAGAGCGCAGGTCGCTACACTTTGCGCATTTTCTGGGGTACTGCCCCACCTGATGTACCTGAGCCGAGTCGGCATTCAAAAGGTACTATCTGGGGTTGGGCTAACAATACCTCGGTTGATGGAGCATGGGGTTGGATTTTCACCCCGGAATCCCTTTTTTGATCTACTACACAATTAAGATCCGAACTGTCGGAACAGACAAAGTTTTACCAGATACTACAGGTCTGAAAGATGATAATCCTTTAGCGCCGTGCTAAATCCTAAGAAAGCAAAGGTACTGTTAATCCTCAAGGCCGTCAAGTTGGCCGTTATACATTTGAGGTGAAGATTTAGCTGTTGATCAGTCTCGGAGCGTTTTTACCATCAAGTCTTCCCTTGCTTAGCAAGTAGCTCTAGATAACTTCCTTACCGAAAATACCCCTACCAGTACAAGCCCCTAGCGCGGCGCTAAAGAATTACCATCCTTTGGACCTGTAGATCTTAAAATCCTGATATATATTCTCTTACAACCTGCCTACTATCTGTTGAAGACGCGGCGAAGGGAAGATACATTTATCTGTAAAGGGAAGGAGGGGGTGTTGTTGTGACGAATTCAAAAGCTTAGCTTGGGTACTAACAAAAGATCGACGTTGCCGGGGCTGTTTTGGTGTTGAGTGTCCGGGGTCTGCCCGAGAGTCTTTACGGACTCAATGCATTTCGCCAGCTTTGCGAGGCTTGAAGAGGCTCAGGTTTCCGGCGTGAACAGTTTTTGCTGCCGTGATTGGCGCGGCCGGGGACGTGAGTGTTCCGCACCATGGAGATGAGCGATGGCCAGCTGACCTGGCGAGTCGTCGTCGTGATGCACGTCATCGTGATTCGACTGGAAAACAAAGATCCGCCGGCGGGCCGGAGACTGAGGAGAGGGAAAAGAAAACAAGCATAAAAAGGCAGCTTCGCGAACCGCTCAGAGCAGTTTAATGGCATTTTGTTTCCAAGCCACTCATACCCTCTCATTCTCTTGTCAACGAGAAGTCCAGAGCCACAAGAGCCTGCAACAATGTCTTCCTCACGCAATCTCGCACCCGGTATCATTGCCGCCCTATTGCCGCTCGTGTCTGCAGGGCCCTGCGACATCTACGGGTCGAACGGCACGCCATGTGTGGCCGCCCATAGCACCACACGCGCTCTGTTTTCCGATTATACATCGCACCTTTACCAGGTGCAGCGCGAAGACGGTACCACGCAGGATATCTCCCCTGTGTCGGCTGGAGGCGTGGCCGATGCCGCATCTCAAGATTCATTCTGCGCCAACACATCATGTGTCATCTCTGTTGGTATGTTTAACAGTTCTAAAATATAGATATGACCGTCGCTCTCACGATATCTGTTATTTGCTAACCCATCCTATAGTAAGTGAAATGTGATCCGTTCCCAAATCTTGCCCCCGGCTTGTGGCTTGCTTCGACATACTAGATGCTCCTGCAGACTTCGGGTAAGAATCTTGGCGGGGAAATGCTGACGTGCATTGCCCATCTAGATCTATGATCAATCTGGCAATGACAATGATCTGACACGCGCTCCTCCCGGTGGGGCAGCCCAAGGGCCGGCACAAGCCGGATATGATGCGCTGGCAGACGCGACTGCTGCGAAGGTGACGCTTGGTGGTTCAACCGTATACGGAGTGTACGTCTCGCCAGGGATCGGGTATCGCAACGACAAGACCACGAAGATCCCGACAGGCGACGCCGCTCAGGGGATTTACGCGGTGCTGGATGGTAAGGTTTTTCCAATCTAACCCATGCGAAGAACTCGAGTGAGCTAACTACGCCAGGCACTCACTCCAACGGCGCTTGCTGCTTCGACTACGGCAATGCTGAGACGAACAATCTTGATAACGGCTCTGGCCACATGCAGGCTCTGTACTTCGGTCTCGGAACTACAGGCGGCCACGGGAGCGGTGATGGACCTTGGGTCATGGCTGACTTGGAGAACGGCGTGTTCGCTGGTGCGGATACAGGAGAGGTTCCCAGTAACCCGACCGCTAACTCCCGCTTCGTCACTGGTGTCGTCAAGGGCATGCCGAATTACTGGGAAATCCTCGTCGGTGATGCCACGACGGGCGACTTGAAGACGGGTTGGGCTGGAGTGAGACCAGCTGGATACGAGACAATGGAGCAAGAGGGTGCCATCATCCTTGGTATCGGGGGCGACAACAGCGACAGCGCCGAGGGCACATTCTACGAGGGCGTGATAACGGCTGGCTTTCCGTCCGACGACGTCGATAACATGGTTCAGGCCGATATTGTAGCTGCTAAATACTCTACTTAAGGAGTATGTCAGCTGTCAAAGCGGTCTTATAAAGGTAACGATGACACGAGAATTCCATGTATATAGTTTGCAAGGTGTTATAGAATATATTACGGACCTGCACTTGAGGAAGCACCCATCGCTGCGATACATCCATTATCCTGTAATTTGTTGTCAGTTGATCGAATAGCCAGTATACCGATCTGATATCTTTGGGTGATATCCTGTTAGCCTAGCTTCATGTGCATGATTTCTCTCCACCCTCTCTCTTGTCTTCGTTTCCCTCATTTAATATCATTTGCACTCTAGATTGACAGTTGTCAGAGGCTACTTTGGTCCTGAGCTTTCAACCCTGACCCTCGTGAATGTATCGTCGAAGCCGAGCGGCATATAGCAATTTCAGGCCGCCAATTCATTCTCATGTTGCAGTTGAAGAGAATCGGTTGACAGACTTCCGATTGTGGTACTATACGGGACTAGGGAGCGTTGCTGTTATATCTCCAATGCGATGAATGGCTTAACACCACGGCTTCTCTTAGGCCGCTAATGTTCGGGATAAGCCTGATTACTTTTATACCTTTAGAGAAAGAAGAAAGTCACCACACTATAACGGTTCCTAATTAACCGATGTGTGGCGTGAAATGCGTCTAATCATATACGTAAGTAACCAACACCTATAAGGCAAACTCAATGTTATAGCTATATCAAACAGAAGGTAAGTACTTGGATGCGAAGCCACTTAGACGTAGTACTTCATATGTTTAATGATTACGTAAAATGGCAACCCTGTTGCAGAAGCTTCAATAAAAATAATTAACTCAAAAAACAACATTGTCATTTTTTCTTGTGACCTAGAATCAAGTAAATAGTTTCCTAGAATACGACAATACCAAGCGAATGTAGAAGTTTTTTTTTTCATCTAGCGATCGCGTGTAGAAGATGTGCTTGCAGTTGTGGTGGAATGAGGAAATAATGATGATGGTATAAAAAACACGACACGAAGATGACGACCACTGGTACTAAGCGTAAGAGTGGTGAAACACTCTTGTTTCTATACCACCCCTACGCGTCATCCTGTGACTTGAATTTGATTTATGCTGTGCCTTAGTTATAATGGGATAATTAGACTGCTTATAAGTCCTCGTATACGTATCAATAAAGTGAGAGCGTAACTGTACGTAAGTATGCGGGACGTAATTTTCACGGCAAATTTGCCGCTCTTAGGGTCGCAGGTTCTGTGAAGGTTAGGGGATTAGACTCGGCCGTCGTCCTTCTTGAGCTTATTCTATATGGATATCAGCAATTGTATAAGACAGGCTGGTATTTGAGGTTTCATTCGGATCCAAGGTTTTCTTATACTTGAACAATTAGATATATCTATGCCCTTCGGACGCAAGAAGCTTAAAAGTTGAAGCTTTCATATATTTTTTACAGAGAATGCGTGCTTTCTGTAAGCTTTGTCCGTATGGACGAGGTGTTACAGTGATACGCTGTACAATAAGATCAAAGAGCCTTCAGCCATCTTGCTCGACAGCTCTAGGATGATATTGTCACCACCTTTGGATACAGAGATCCCGGCATCTATATGAACTGTGCGCGTAGCCGTGAAGCCCTGGGACAAATATAGGGGTTGATAAATTGACCAGACTAGCTGGGCTGGAAAAGACAAGCGATCCGATGAATGAATTTTGCATACAATGTTGAAGTGTTGGTATGGAAGCCTCCGGCACTGGAGGTTTGAGGGGTCTTCTAGTTGTATGACTATGTGCCTTGAGAGGATTATATAGTTGTCTACCCATTTCCCCAACTCTATCACCTGCCCCTTTCCCCCTTCTTTCTCTTTCTTGAAGATATGCTAATGATTGATTGATTGATCATGTTTGCGGCATGGCATGCATAACGGGGAAGCGAGATGGTACTACATCGACATTTACCACTTTTAGCTTATCCCACTTACTTTACACTCATAGGAGCTAGGCGTCTGGGAGGTTGACTGTTGAAGTACCACGCACCATTGCATTTAGTTTTCATTCCCTTTCTTATCATGGCATGGAGGCTTGCAGTGGTATGTGAGGATGGTATTACCCGTTTGAATTAGGGATACCATACGCATCCGTACAGTTGATTATCCACCAAGGTATATATTTGTTGAATGAATGAACTGAATAATATGAGCGCGGGGAGCGTTATCGATGAGATTTGTTCTGGCCTCTAGCGAGATGACATGGGATGAGTGCGACAGTTGAATTTAATTCCGATGAGAACTGCGAATATTCTCGTAGGTGAGACCACGGCTCTAGCTCGACTATTACATCGCTCTAGGAGGATTTGTCGTCGTGTACGACCAATCGGCCGGTGACGATACTCTTCACCATACAGTTTGATCTCATTATCCAACACGCCGCTTAATACTTCTATAAAGACTACTAGAGCTATGTGCATAGTCTGAATGCTGTGATAAACACATAGTCAGTGCATCCCTCAAGGCCAAGAGGCCTATCAGTTGTTATAATACCCACAAGCCGGTACCCATGTGAAGACTATGGAGCATACATGCGCTGGCTAGTCGTAAGAGACCATCGTTACACAATTTCCTTTTAATTATGATTAAGATAATCTGCTAGTTCTATCAAGGTCAGGCGTACGGTGTCCGATGTCAACTCGTAGGTCACTGACTGACGCTGTTAGTGCATTGGCCTTTCTTTTCATATCGTTCGGCCCGTTCCCACCACCACGAGAGAAACTTTGTGCCACCTGCTAGGAGAAGCGTCGCCAACACCACTATCCAAGCCTCTTGGCGGATTCTCAAGGTGAAATTCTGCCCAGAACTGTCGAACCAGACTAACGTTGTGCTGAAAAACGACTGTCGCCGAATAAATTAGTACTTGATAGATCACCGGGCGACGACGTGAGGGGTTGATACGTGAGGAAAGGAAAGCGGAGTACGTACGGTGACTAAGTTGGCTGGCAGGTAGAACATGGCAATGACTGTGGCGATTCTCACCGTACGAGAATCCTGGAACGTTTTATCCGCAAGGGTAGCCATCGTTCGCGTTTCATGGGCGTCGTTCTGCGCGATCTGTGTCAACTGTAGGCTGTTGTTGTGGAGAAGTTCTTGTCCGTGATATTTCAAGATACCGTCGTACTATGTATTTTACATATCGAAGTCAGTCACCACCTCGTGCTTCGCCTTCACCCACAAGTAGCGCATCATGAGAAAACGTACCATCAGCCCGATGTCCTGAGAAACGCTCAACTGTTCCTGGACCGTTTGTTTGTGATTGTTCAGCTCGCTGACGATGTTATCTAGCTCGCGTTGGAAATCCTGATGGATTGACACCGACAGATTGCAAAGATCTGCTGCTGTGTTCTCGTGCGCGCGTATTGCTTTAATGATGCTGAGCGTGTTCGCTAGGATCGAATGAGCATGATGCAGCTTGAGCCTTAAGGCGTGAACTCGTTGCCTAGACGTAAAGCCAATTCCGTATTCTCTATACGGCTTAGATATTACGATTTCTTCGTTCTGTTCTGACCATAAGACATTTGATCATCTCTTTCATGATTCGTCGGGCAGAGATATTGAATTATCGACTTACCAATTCCTTTAGATTATTAGATAAGTAATTAAGGTATTCCCGCCAGTTTGCCACACCCATAGAAAGATAATGAAGATGTAGATCCATCGGGTGATGTGAGTTGAGATATTCGCCTCTAAAACTTCCGGTAAAGCGCTGTGTTGGTTGTATGATAATCCAATCCGACCGGTTATTGTCCTTGTTGTAGCTGTGATGAATAGCCGTCTGTCGGCAAGACCACGGGTCTTCGAGGCTACGGCCATGGCATTCGAAGTGACGGATGTTGTAGCATATCCCTGATACTCATAGAATACGTCAACGTTATTTTGGTCGGAATGAACTGATTGACCTGACTGACCAAGTGTAGATTCTTTATCTGCTTCTTGTTCACTCTGCCTCCGGCCTTTTTGAGATATACGACGAGTGTAGCAATTCATAAAGCTTTCGTCCCGAGAACCCATCTTTCTTCCCATACCCATGACTATCTTCAAAAATTGGGGCATGATATGAGCAGCAGTGTATAGCACCTGAAACATCTCTATTGAGATATCCATCCGACTCCAAGAATTGTAACGGTTTATGATGCTGAGGGAATCAGGAGTTAGTATAATTTTCAAGAATTAACATAAGTCAAATGACTACTCACAAGGCTCTAGAAGGAGGACTAGACGATTGCTATAAATCTCGTTTGAAGTCAGAATCCGCTGCACCTTTCTCTAAACTCAAGTCCTCCCCCAAAAGAACAAAAGCAAAATCGCATACATTCAGGAACGCATTGAGCTCTTCCAATGACGAGATCAACTTTATCGCTGAATCTTTCTCGCAATACTGAGCTGCATCACTAGTATGTTTTTGCGCACCATCGGAAGACCGTAGATTTTCGTTTAAAGCACCGACCCTATAGTTGTCATTCGCTGAAAACAGCTCTGGGATTCGGGTCACAAAGTCGAGCCAGAACGGTTCTACTTCGAGATTGCGCAACACATCGCGTGGGAACAATTTAAGGACAACTGCGCTATCACACATTTCGGAGGTTGATGTTATCGCCATTCTGGCTCTTCTATGATGACTTGAACGTTCTTAGTTCTTATCTACGCTACACTAAGGCTGCCCCCGACATTATAAACACCCATTTCGTGAAGTATCTCTGTACATGTGGAGTTAGAAATTCCGTTCACGACGGCCCGCAATGATTGTTCGCCCGGAAGGAGAAGCACCTGGCTGTAGATCAGGCAGTGAAGCGGGGCTTGGTGGCTGTGAAAAGTAGGCGAACAGCGACCTGTATTTATCGTCTCGACACACTTCCAGCGGTGTGATTGAAACACCTAGTCACGATTCAAGCCTGATTAGGTAGGATGTAGGCGTCGAGGGTGCAAGTTGCCTACCTAGGTATCAAGTGTAAGCCCTGGCTATGCTGGCTTGCATGCTTTTGGCGAATGACCGTGCGGTCTGAGGTGATTTTCCTAAATGCTACACTTTTGCTGTAAAATATCAATCATCCCTTGGGGTTGAGGCACTACCTAGTTCTACGGATCTACCCGCAATGACAAAGCTTAAAAGGTGGCATCATCGAGGTCTCATGTCAGATCTTGGTGCTGTAGATGCGAAGATGTGCAGTACATAGACGCCCTGCATATCTAGTAGGCATCCCCTGTAGGATAACCCCAGAGTATACATCTGTAAGTGCCTCGGCATAGCAATTATCCACCACGCAACCCGAAGGAGGATGTGCACCCTGGCCGATCCGAGGTTACATTGTTTCCGCTCCTGCTCCCTCTTCCTTCTCATGCTCCCACTCACGCAGCAACTTAGCAAATCCCTTATGGTCTCTCTCTACGTCTATCGAAAGCGCCGTCTTGCCGGACTTCGCCGTGCCGTGATTCCTGCACCTGCGCGTAGTAGCATTCGCACAATTGTCTCGCTTCCGTGGTCTGCTGCTGTCAGGAGAGGCATAGATCCTACAAGATGGGTTGCCTCAATATCCACGCCCTCTCTGAGGAACAAGTCTTCATCGCCTTGCTGTGTCGCCCACATCAGTGCCGTCTACCCGATCTTATCTGACGCGCGAACATCGGCATTTTGCCTCAATAGTAGTTTACTAAATGTGCCTGCCCTACTTCCACTGCTCGTAAGAGCGGCGTGAGGCCATTCTCATCTCTGGTTTCTATGTCGGCCCCCAAATCAAGCAGTTGCTCGACTTCTCGTGTCCCTCCTCTATCGTCCACATGATCGGCGTGTATCCCCATACGCCTTTTGCTTCTAAATCGGCACCCGCAGCGACTAGTGCCGAGATGATGTGGTGGTAGGTATTCATACTGTGCGGCATGATGCAAAGGGTCCTGGATTTATAGTCCATTCTATAGATATCAAGACCGCGTGTAAGCAATAGGTTAACCATCTCTAGCTTATTTTTTAAGACCGCCTATAGTAGAGGCCCGCTTCCCATGTTATTCCGCATCCATATCAGTTCCATGTTCAAGAAGTTTTTGCGTGACGGTAGTGTGTCCGGCGAACGATGCATGCAACAACGGCGTCACGTAATTACGACCTCTGGTGTCAACATCCGCACCTTGAGCTAGAAGTCGATCCACGCCGTCTCCGTCCCCTTCTTTCGCAGCTCTTGAGAGTGCTGTCATGCCATCGCCGTCTCTGATATTGAGGTCGCTAAGAAAATACCCGGGTTTCAATAGGAGTTGAGCCGTCGCTACGACCGGAATTTGCTGCCGAGAGACACGCTTGGAGAGGTCATAACTATCAAACGGCACACCGTTGATGCCAGGTGTTCGAGATGCCTACCACGGCGCTTTCAATCGTGTCATGACGCATTCCGCAAATTGAAGCTTCAGCTTCTTTCTATCAATCGCTTCGCCCTGATCACCTATACCCGAGGTTCCATTATCCGATGCCGGATTACCCTCTAAGCAAAATCGAACCGCCTCGCTGTATCCCCTTCCCATATACTGCCTTAACCGCGGAACACGTCTTTCGATGAGCCGCCGGCGCCGCTCCTCGTAAGAACCCACCCATCCCTCCGTTATCTTGGCCAGAGGCATCCAAAAGCCGATTTCGAGGAGGATAATGCCCAGACTGTAATAGTCATACTCCAGACGGTAACCGCGGTTTTTCAGGTAGACTGGGTGGTGGTAGTATCGAAAATCGGACTGCGCCGGCGCTGACGTAAGGGCCAATGGGTCATCTGGTCGACTGTGGTTGAAACCAACGAGAAATGGTTCCCGGATGACCTCACTACGATACAGATAATTGCCAGTCTCGGCATCGATACCATTTTGAGCTCTTGGGAAGAATATGATGTTTGAGCTCGTCAAGTTCTTGTGCAGCCAGCCTACGCTGTGGAATTCGAATAGAGACACCGCTAGCGTGGAAGCAAGCTTGAAGCGGTCGTCTAAGTCCGGGTCTGGAGCATGTTTCTGCATGGTGTCTGCGATTCGCTGGCGTAGATCTATGGGCCGAACAATATTTCGACTATTGGTTGAGTCGGGGAATTTGAAGACCATTCCAAACGCTTCCCTCTCCGCCGCGTGAAAGAACCCGCAACAGGTGAGCGCCCGGAATGATTCCGGCTTGCCTACGGCTAGTAATTGAGCGATTCGAGTAGCGCGGTCGTATAGCTGCTCCATTATCTCTTGCTTGGCTTCGCGTTTTCCGTATCTGTGCCACTCTACCCATACCGGCTGTGAGTCACCACGTTGATCGATGAGTCGGCCTCGATGATGGTCGCCGAATGAGATTAGCTCCTCAACAGCGTTAGGCTCAAGCCTCAAGGAATGGTCGGTCAAAGGATAATGGTTGTCTGCCAATATGTTATGTATATACTTGAGTTTGGCCCTTAACCTTATCTCGTGGGTTACCGATCCGCTCGTGACGGCACCCTCAATCTCATTCGATGATAGTTCTGATTCTTCCGTGACGTTGATAAGGAAGTACTCCCGAGACTTTTCCCGTTGCGCTGGTGCCAAAGCCCTTTGCAGCTTGTCGTTAAGATTTGAGAGGTTCGAGAAATCCAGACGTTGCGCATCTGGCTCTTGCATATGTTTTGCGTCTAAACTTATCGACATGTGAGCTAAAGTCGCTCGGATCTCATCATATTGGATGTCTTCCTTGTGGATAAATGTTCGTAAGGACTTGGGTTCGCCCTCGAAGCCGGAAAGTCCAAAGGCAAGCATCCATGCTTTGAACCTCAGATGCTCAAGGATGATGTCCAACGACGAATACCCATTCCTAATATGATCGTATTGTGCACTGATCTTACTACCAGCTTCATATAAAGCAATGATTTGAAGTTCCCGAGTCACCTGTTCAGCTGTCGGGCGCTGTAGGAAGTCCAAAGAAAGAATCTGTCTCACAACGTCCACAAGTAAAGTGATCGTCGTTGACCGCAGTTCTTCCAAATCACAAAGCCATGACATCACTGCTTCGCTTGATTCTTTGGGCCCTTGGTGGAACTGCCGAAGAATCCAGCCGCGTACTTTGTACTGCCTTGCTTGTCTAAACCTCTCGACTCCCTGCGAACCCCAGGCCATGTATGTCGTCAGCTCCGCCAGAATACAGCCGAGAGACCACACATCCGCAGAGCGATGAACATTACCGACTTGAAAGCCATTGTCACAATCTTCACACTCTGGCGCAATATAATCGTCTGTTCCATGTTTGAATGGAGTCTCAGATTGTGCGAGGTGCGACTTCAGCGTCGAGATACCAAAATCAGCCAGAATGAATCGGCCGTCCGAAACAAGCACATTACGCGGCCGCAAGTCATGATGTAGGCCGATTAGTTCAAGATCGAGCTTTCTCTGGAAGAAGTAGTGTACGTGTGCTACAGCTGAGCAGAGGGCAGCGAATGCATCTACAATCGATTGATTCGTTGGGAATTCTGTATGGCCATCCTTGGCTAGGAATCCGTCGAGGTTGCCGTCTTTAGCAAGTGGAAAGAGAAGGCTGTATTTATCTTTCTGCACGAAGGAGCTGAGAAGTTCAACAATGTTTGGATGCTTGAGATGGTTGAGAATTGAGAGGTTCTCTAATTCTTTACGATGGTCTCGCTCAACTGTGAATTCTTTCCGCGCTATCTGCCGATGTACATGGATGTTAGTCTACAGGGAAAAAGAAAGAAAAAAGAAGAAGAGGGGGAGGGGGAGAGGGGGGGCGGGGGGGCAGAATAGTTGGGCTTGATACTTACAGTAAGAGGAAATGAACTGCCAACGGGTTGATGATTTTCATCTATCACGACCTCAAAGACGGTGCCAAATGCGCCTTTCCCAATGCGCTTTTCCTTGGTAAAAGGCAAGACAATATTTTCTCTAAACCTCCGATTTAATGTACCGCACCGAAACGTCGGAACTATTAGCTCCCACTGTTTCTCTGTAAAATCAGCTGCTACTTCTTTCGGCAGATGGATTTCTTCACGCAACGTCTCCGCCTCTAGAGGAAGTTTCGCATCGTCAAGTTGATCCGCTTCAATGAAGAGGGAGAGGTGGTTCGGGCAACCAAGTAGTAGCAGAATGGCAAAGATTTTCGTGCCTTGTTTACACAATTGGTCCAAGGTTTCCTCTTGGTGGTATCGTGGTATTGTCGAGTCGAGGAATGCGTTGCTGATCACGTCCACTGTCATCGCCGCGCTGAGGCACCTACTGGGTATATAGTAGTGGCCCGCAACATTCCGGCGTCGCAATCCTTTGATAGTTGACTTTAGCTTGTCCATACTAAAAGAAGGGTTATAACCTGGGCTGACTTTCGGCTGTCATCAATACCGAACGTCGTCAGCGAAGTCAAAGTTGCCAGAAATGTCAGAGTAAGTAACAGCCTGAGTTGGAGACTATGCGAAGTGAGGTGTCTTACGACAGAACTCCCGCGACTCATTCCCCTCGTTATTAATTAGTTCCGGCACGTTATTCAGCTTTAGACTAACCCCAGTGAAAAAATATGTAAGCCCTACTTTATATTATCACAGTATGAAAGACTATTGGTTATTCAAATGTCTATTTGTACTTGTACAGGGCGCCAACATCCAGGCGTCATCCAGGCGTCCATCCGCGCGGCCTAGGCCGCGCACGAAGACACTGTCAATAACATGTCATCTCCTCCTGTGTTAAGATCAATAGACGGAAATTTCCACCTGAGCTACCCAGTTACTCGATTATGAAGACATTTAAAGATCATCAGCGGTCGCGACGTTTTTAGCGAGCATCTGTAACTGATCCGATTTCACTCTATTAAATCTTTTAGCCATGAACCCTTGCCCCTAGTCATAAAACCTTACCTCGGTCAATCTCCGCGCTGCGGTGATTTCGAAATAACCACCTTGCTGCTATGGGTACCGTTAGCAAGAAGCGCAATTATGAAGCGTGCCTGACTTCTGGTACCTGAACAGTGAAATTAGACCCAAATAGCGATCGGAGAAGTTGGTCAAGGGCCGATTTGATGACGTATTTTTCCTCAATGCGTGTTATATCAGCCATCTTGCGACGATGGCTAGAGGAGCTCTCGCAGCTTGTCGTATGCGACAATTGAAATACTGAATGGATTAAGAGAAAAGCTGCTCAAGAGATGTGAAGAAGGCAGTTGGGTGTGCATAGTGCGCAGCGCTGGTTAAGTATTTATGTCGACTTTCCTCGGCACAGGAGATAGCAGAATGTTAAGATAAGGCGATGCCACCATTTTGCGTGTCACCTCCATAAGCCCGATCGCAGCAGGCTCTTGGCCCCCAATAGCCGTAGTCTCACGATGGCCATATTTCCTCATCTAGCTCATGCTGGTAAGCACGCCTCATGCAACCTTGAAGTACTTTTACTTTCGATGACATTAGCTACCAAATCAACAACAGCAAGCTTCGAGCAGGGTTGGCGCTTCCTTCGCTCGACCTTCTAAATCGTACATCAATTATAAGTTGCGTAAGCTAGCCTACGCCTTTGGACGCTGGCGAGCTTCTAACAGACCACCCGTTATAAAGGTTTCTCGTCATCTCTAAACTTACCCTGAGACTTATGTGTTTAAGCTGGCTCCCTCATATTAGAAAAAGCATCAGCTGATTCTTGGTGGCCGAGTTTAACGTGCTCAGTAAATACGTAAGCGATTTAAATAGCAATATTTTCCACATCTTAGAACATTCTAAGGTTCAGGGCTCAGACTATCAACCCAGACATTTAATACCGGCCTAAATTGTAGCAACTGTTAATGCGGTCGTTCGAAGTAAGATGTTGCATGAAACAGGCAGCAGTCGGTAAAAAAATAGGGGGTTGAGCTTGACGTGGGGGCCATTGACATGAAAATGAGGGGTAATCAATTATAGACAACCACATCTCACATCTAGTCACTCGATTCAACGTCGTAAAACTTGATTTGCGTTGCTGTCTAGTCGTTCATAATAAAAATTCCAACGCATTTAGCGATGGATTTTCCTGCTGTAAGTGGTCGCTATCTCAAAAACTACACAGAAAAGTTTAGTCGAGCTGCCAGCGTGATCCATGTTCAGTCATCCATTCATTCCATTGTCACTTACTTACTAAGGACCGTTGCTGAACAGACGGATGCACCTCTGCCGCGTTTTGTTGCCAACGTATCAACCTTTGAGAATCCGCGACTTTTCTCAAGTAACCTCCTCAACACACCCGACAACCCTATATCCTGTAACCTCATCACTTTTCTAGCGGCCGTACAAGATCTCAAACTCGAGATACTGCCTCTGCAATGGCAGTCGACTAGACATTCAATTGGAAAGGGTGGCACGAGCCAAATCAGCCAAGCTGTTATAAACCTGGAAACGAGCATCGCTTTTAAACGTGTGTCAGAAGAGGATAGATTGCGACTCGATGATGAAGAAATATTTCGCCGTATTATTAGCGAGATCTTGGTACTTGCCCATGAAGGCATTCGTGACCATCCAAATATCCTTGAGCTACAAGGCGTGTCCTGGGACGTTTCTCCATCTATGGGAGGAAATTATAGTTCTGAGGTTACATCTGCTGGCTCGTTGAAAGACACAAAGGTCTGGCCTGTTCTCTTGTTTGAGATGTCGCGCTATGGGGACCTCGGTCGCTTTGCAGCTCTACCTGCGGGTCGATCATTAGACCATTCGGCCCGCCTAGATATCTGTTTACAAATCGGTCGGGCGCTCGCAACGATGCATTCGAATGGTGTGTATTTGACACTTTCCCCCGTTGAGTCTGTTGAGAATTCGATTCTTAACAAATATGGGCGTTAGGCGTAGTCCATGGCGACATCAAACCCCAGAACATTATCGTATTCAGACAAGCCGATGGCTCGTTTATTCCGAAAGTCGCCGACTTTGGCTATTCAAGTGTGGACCAAGGCGACGAGGTCCCAATCTATCTTCCAGAGTCATATCCATGGTATGCGCCGGAGTTACATGAATACCCACACTTCAGTCTAGCGCAGGCATCAACGGCTGATGTCTTTTCGTATGGCATGCTTTGCCTGTGGCTTATATTTGAACGCTATCTCTCAGGAATTGAATCAGTTTCTGGAGCCCCTGCTGCCTTTGTTCTGAAATGCACAGATCAGGATGAGGATGCTTCATTGAAGAACCTTGCAGACTTGAGGGGGCGTATACCTCCGCTCGAGCTTTCCGACTATCTAATCACGGTCAGCACAGCTCTTGACATTCCATCCAAATCCTCACTGCGCCAATTTTTCCATGCGGTACTTGCCTTAGATCCAGGCGAGAGGAGCGCCGATATATCCATAGTGATGTCCCATCTGGATGAGAAACATGAAACTGTTCGAGTAGAGGGAAGTGGCTTTCAGTATAACCCTCCACTAGCAGAAGACTTTCACGTGAGACTTCCAAGCTCTTTACTCGTTACAAAGCTAACGTCAAGTAGCTTTCTCAATCGTTACACTCACTCTATTCGTGTGACTACCGTGTGCGATCGCACATCGTAAAATGCTTAGAAGACATAGCCTCGTTTGATCCGCCGGACCCTCTCGCTGGCCAGCTGGGAATTTGTTGGGCAGTTGGGTTTGGTCACTCGGCGACCGCTGAAGAGCAAGACAAGATAGGAGAGATAGCAAAAAAGTCAGGCATTGATGTTCAGAAGGTACTAAACGAAAGTACTTATTTCATCGAAAATGCAGGACAGCTTTACGCGACGCTGTTAGAGTCAAGATATATCGCTCAGATGGAGTCACTTGACGACCTCTATCGTGAGCACAACGTTTTGGACGACGCAATTAAAGTGATAAGACACGAGTTCGAGAGTCTATGCCGAGTCTTAGGCCCGGAGAACCCCTGCGCCATAACTCTTGCTCAACATTTATCTCTGATCCTATACAACGATGGTAATATGGGAGAAGCAGAAATATTTGCAAAGCATGTCGTAAATGGCTTAGAGAGTATTGGAGATCACAATGGCGACACCTTGCAAAGCAAACTGCATCTCGCCACGATATACTGGTCGCAAGGTCGGTGGGAAGATGCGGAATTGATAGAAAGCAAAGTTTTAGACACGTGCTTAAATGAGTATGGAAAAGAAGACAATCTCACCCTATCCTGTATGGCTGCTCTCACTGCCACGTATAGCGACCAGGGGCATTGGGAAAAAGCTGAACAACTAGGAGGAGAGGTGTTGGATATATTCCAGCGGCTATTAGGTTCAGAACACCCCACCACCCTCTCGCATATGTCAGTTATGGCTGAACTATACTATCGTCAAGCGAAGGTTGACGAAGCCATAGAATTGCAGACCAGGGTCATGGAAGGAGCAAGTAGAGTGCTAGGAGACGATCACCCAGATACAATAACAAGCCTTTCGAATCTCGCGAAAATGTACTGGAAATATGAAATCTGGGAAGAGGGTGTGGCTTTACAAATGGACGCGGTCGATTCAGCAACACTAGTCCTAGGCCCTCGGCACCCTGACACCTTGATTACAATGGCAAATTTAGCTAACATGTATGGAGAAATGGGAGAGCATGAAGAAGCCGAAAAGCTACAGAGGGAGGTGCTGAGTAGCAGAGAGCAGACACTGGGTGTAGAGCACCCTAAAACTCTCCAAGCGATGACAAACTTGGCCTTCGTACTTGGAGAACAAGGGAAGTTCGAGGAAGCAGGGAAGATCGAGATTTCCAGCCTAGAGATAATGGAGAGAGTTCTTGGTCCTAGCCACCCCGATACACTAACCACTATGTCAAATCTGGCCTTTACGTGGAGGAACCAAGGCGAAAATGAAAAGGCCCTATCCTTGATGAAAGATTGTCTGCTGCGCCAAGAGCAGAGATTGGGTCGTGATCACCCAGATGTCTTAGAGACTCTGGAGAATCTAGAAGAGTGGCAGTCGTCTGAAGTCGGTGATGATATGGATGTAGATGATTCTGAATATGAGGATATCTAAGTAGATAAACTAGGCTCGTCGCGAGGACCGCCTTCAAGGTTACAGAGTTAGCTACAGTTAGCGGAGAATATCATAGGGCGCTGCTATTGTATACTAATGTAGTTACCTATTCATACATCATGGAAGAGGTAGCTGTACAAGGGGCGATGTCGCATTAAGCTGCTGGCTCTGTCCCGCTGGATTGACCCAGTCCGACCCGCCCTCCCTCTTAAGCCGACTATAATTGACCTTATGATCATGCCTGGGACTACCATTTAAGAACTGGAGGGGATAATTGAAGCTCATATGCTTCCATTGTTGTTGCGCCGGTGAAATGAAGTGGGCGGCTCACTAGTCAGCAAGCCTACGCGGCATTATTTGGAGCGATTGGGCAAAGCGGAGGCCGGTGTCTCGCATCACCTAAACTATCATCTAGACTCAGCAAAAATGTATTATATAACACTTCTAACGGCTACCGGCAGCCACCGACATCATCAAATTCTTAGAAATGCGTACTCTCGCTTGCAACTGGAGCGAGAATCGACTGTCGCCAGGCAGCCCCGTCGCATCTGATCGGGAGAGGACCTACTAGGTATGTACATGCATGCATGTACCGTACCATCGAAGCACCGCCCCCAAATTTGTGCATGGGCTTGCTTACTGCGGATGGTCAAGCTGTTGTGAGTAGGTAGCTCAGAATCTGCTTGGTAATTCTGCCCATTGATCCCTGTCGTGTCTAGAATGTGCTTCCCCTCATCGAGGCTAAGTGTATAAAGCAACAACTACTAGTAAGAATGCTTTCTTTACTTGAACTCTAAGTAGCAGCTGATACGTAAGACTCTAAGGTCACTACCACACGCTGCGATCGACTCGTGAGCGTCGACGGCTTCGCTATACAAAATCCATCTCCTCCTCTTCTTTTACGTTCCAGTGTTGTTGTCAGTTAATTGTAGTCCAATTACTGGCCGTCAATTGCTGGCCGAATTGTACTCCGTAAATCTCGATAATCGAGTTCGGGATTGCATGTCACAAAAGACTGACAGATGGCTTCTCTATCTGTACGTTGCTTCCCTAGAAGGCACCAGTATCGTACTACAGTTGTAATCTTCGCGAGTTCAGGTTGTCACAGTACTGATATCTCATAGACACTAGCTGGCAGTATGCGTGTCACCGATGACTGGACCTTTCGCAACCCTCGCTGCTTCAGTAGTAGCTTTCCCATCTCGGAAAATACGACGGTGCCGTGCAACTTTATCACCTTTCTTGCAGCAATACAGAAGTTTAACGTCCCTTCCTTATCCGTAACATGGGAAACAACAAGGCAACCGCTTGGAAGAGGAGGCACAAGTCAGGTTAGCCAAGGTTTGATGAATCAACAAACAAGTTTTGCCTTCAAGCGTGTGGCCGATAGAGACAGGCTTTTCCGGTCGGAGCCAGAGATTTTTCGGTGTTTGATCAATGAAATTGCTGTTCTAGATTATCTCTGGGAGCAGGAACATCCAAACCTGGTTGAGTTCCAAGGCGTATGCTGGGAAATCTCGACGAGCCCTTCACAGGACAATGAACAAGCATTGCTATCGAACTACAACGATAGCCTCAAAGTATGGCCAGCTCTAGTTTTCGAAAAGTCACACTATGGGGATCTCTATCATTTTATGACATTACAGGCTGGCCAAGAGCTGAATGTAATGGATCGCTTAAGGATTTGCCACGACATTGGCAGTGCGATTGCTTATTTACATGCTATGGGTAATCGCATCCCGCCCCTGGAATCATAGAGTTTAACTAATGCCTAGCAATAGGTGTTATCCATGGAGACATAAAACCAGATAACATACTTGTATTTCGGAGCATTGATGGCTCTTTGACCGCCAAGATTACCGATTTCGGGTTTTCCATACGATGCTCCCATGACAACGCTCGCCTTGTGCTTCCTCAGTCTCAGCCGTGGTGTGCACCGGAATTAGACGAATACCCTGAATTTACCCCTGAACAGGCCAGGAGAACCGACATATTTTCATTCGGAATGCTTGCGCTCTGGTTTCTTTTCGATAAGGGCCTCCTAAGCAACCAATTCGAATCACCCAGATCACCTGACACATACGAGAGCAAGTTCCGTGTTTTGGAAGTTCTCAAAAACATGAAACAAGAGAGCTCGTTATTGCAGCTTGCCAACCATCTCATAACCACTGAAGAAAGTTTGACTCTCAATACGAAACAAACGCTGCGACGCTTTTTCAGTAGATTGCTTCCCAGCAATCCAGAAGACCGATATATAAACATAGAAGATTCTTTAGAACTCTTGGTCGCTCATGATTCTAGGGTTCCTTCTTTGGCTCTGAACCCTCTGGGCAACCAACCAGCTATAACACTCCCAGCTGGGAATATGGAAGATGTCTACTTACCAGTAGACAGCGACTTCAAAGTAAGAACCTTAGACCTTAGGTTTATCGTTGAATTAACATGAGTATACCTAGCTGTTCTCTTCTCTTTATGTATTCTATGGCTTAGACTATCGCCTGAGAACATATACTCTTCAATCTCTAGAAAGAGTAGTTGTAGAATGTCCGAATAGCCCTCTCTCTACACAACTAGCACTCTGCTATGCTCTTGGATTCGGGCGCCCACAAGGTGGGCAACGACTAGAGCCCCTTCTGTATGAGGAAGAAGACTTTAAGACTCACCTTCACGAAATTGTAAACTCAAGCCCAACATTCCATATGTATGAGGGCACCTTATACGAGAGTATCTTAGACGTTGGGCACTATTCACCACAAAGTCTTGTCGAGCATTACCGCACCCAAGATATTTTACAGATCGCTGAAAGTTTCACGAAGATGGATATCCGATGCCTGGAGAACTTGCTCAAACCCGAAAACTCATTACTTGTTCCACTAAAGTCCACCCTTGTCTTAATAATGGCCGAGCAAGGCAGATGGGAAGATGCCGAACGGCTTCAAAAAGAAGTGCTTGTAATACAGGAAAGAATAGAGGGGCGGGATGACCACTATACTCTCATGGGCACAACTAATCTTGCTGGGATATACTATGAACAGGGAAGGTGGAAAGAGTCCGAAATGCTCGAACTTGAGGTGGCTGAAAGGATGGAGAGACTACTCGGCCGAGAACATCGCTTAACTTTGGGCGTCAAGTCGATGTTAGCATCATCATATCTGAAACAGGGTAAGGTGAACGAGGCTGAAATACTTTGGCTTAATGCCCTAGATACAAGCCGTAAATTGCTGGGCCCAGAGCATCCAGACACCGTCCATAGCATGCTGCATCTAGCAGTAGCCTATCAAGAGAAAGCCGATTGGGGCTATGCCCCGTATGATGGCTATAACAAGTCGGAGAAGCTCGTGCTCGAAGCGGAGGCTATTGGCCGAAGGGTCTTCGGCAAAGAACATTCCTTCAATTTGATCGCGAAATCACTGATGGCGTCAATATATCGAAAACAGGAAAAGTTTGCACAAGCTGAGAGTCTAGAGGTCTTAATCATGGACCTTTACACGAAACGCTTCGGCCGAGAACACCCGGACACTTTGACTAGTATGACAAATTTGGCATCCACCTTTGCACATCAAGATAAACTCGCCGAAGCCGAGGAGATTTTGGTCGAAGTCGTAGATTTAAGCCAGAAGACTCTTGGCCACGAACATCCGGACACGTTGATTCGTACGAACAATCTGGCGGACGTATATAGGTCGCAAGAGAGATTCAAAGAGGCTGCGAAACTTCAAGTCCAAACCCTAAATATCGCTAAAAGAACTCTTGGCCATGAGCATCCTGAGACTCTCAATTATATGGAAAGTTTGATAGCCACATACTGGGCTCAACGCAGATCAAGACCAGCTAAGAAGCTGCAAGCCGAACTTCTTGCTATAAGGCACGATCCCTCAGTCTTGATGCCTATGACGAGTGTCGCATCGGAATACCTTATTGAGGGCCAACTTGCCATGGCTGAGAGGGTACTGGTAGAGCTTCTGGAAATACAAGAAAGAGAGTTCAAGGATCATCATGATACTCTACACAACAAGGAAGTATTAGCGATAACGTACTTCCAGCAGGACAAATTCAAAGACGCGGAAAGAATTCTGGTTGAAATTCTAGAGTATCAGGGAAAGAATGGGCACAGGGAACCGAGATTGCTTGAATTATTGGCGTCGACGTACGCAGATCAAGGAAATTTCCAGGAGGCACAGGCAGCACAGGTTGAAGTTTTGAATATGTGGCGCAATGGAATAGGTGAGCATCCTTCCCCCTTGGCAAGCATGATGACACTGGCATCGATCTACCTCAGCCAAGAGGGCCAAGACAAACGTGAGGAAGCTAGGAAGATTCTGGCCGAAGCCTTGGACGTGAGCCAGGAGATGGATGTGCTAGTCGACCCGGAAATTGAAGCATCCATGGCCGTAGTGCAAGAGATTCTCGAGCGACCTTCGCAGCACCCCGCTTCAGAGTCTAACTAGGTATTCCATAAGCCATTGCCATTTGATGGTGTCGTTGTGAGCGCTCGTTGTTTTAGGTGTTGATATGGAGCAAGACTGTTTATACTAAATGGTGATGATTAGCAATGATCTTTTGGATCCCCCAACCGTGTGTCGTGGTGGCTGTCATGACTACCCTCTATAGGTAGTATAGTCACCTAGATCATTTTTCGCATGAAACGTCTTCTCTAGTCTCGAGATAATGACTTGTGAGCGGTGTAGATTATGTCGCGAATAAGTGCACAGCATTGCGCTAGGTCTCCTCTTATCACTAACAACTACCCCTAATGAGGCGAGGTTTCCGGGCCACGAGCTTTGACAAACTTTTTAGACTTAGTATGGCATGCAATCTTGAACGCGGTATATGTATTATTTACCGGAGCCATGGCTATCACGTCCCAAAATGAAACGGAATACCCATCCTGAATACAAACCCGTAAATATTCCATTGACGCTTGTGTACTACCCTTCCTCCTCCCCCCTCTCGCATGTGCATAAGACACTATAACGCTTTCATCAATCGTTGTCATCCGTGCTATCAGAATGAACGGTGTCCCAAATGTTGTGGCCTGTGTGAATGTAGTTCCCGGGGCAAACGTAAATATGGGCAGTCTGGTGGGTTTGGTTCCGGAGGTCGTCCCAACTTTTACACCAGACAGTAACGTGATCCAGCGCATCGCTATCGCTCTTGTGGATTCCCGTCCTATTGAAACAGAAAATTATAGTAAGCTATGATCTTTCTTTTCTCGAAATCCATGTTTCCATACAGCGAGAGAAGTGAACAGCCACTCACCGGATATATAACTGCACGAACTTGTTGAAATCAGCATGCTGACACTGAGCCTCCACAGCGCCCATCGTGTACGTCCGCTGCCCGAGATCGCTGGGCGTACAGCCTGGCCACCACCCGACGGTAAGAGAATTCATGACTTCTGATCTCGTCTAGTCTGGTCTGCTCTAGTTTCAAGAATATGTTCAGCGACCTATTTCTTGTTGGATGGACCCCTGTCGAAGGTTTTGGTTTGGATGTAATTTAATTAATAATTCAAAATGTGTCTCGAGTTCCGTGATTCCCCTCTGTAGGATTTTCCTAGTATTTTCTATCTTATTGGTTGTTGCCTTGTTGCCTGAGCTGATCGAGGGTCGCGAGCCATACCCTCCCTCGTCTCACTCCCGAGTAGGTGTTCTTTAGTGACGGGCTTCGATCCCGCTTCCGCTGCATTATGCCTGCTATCGCGGACATGCGAAGGCCATTGAGCTGCTTATTGGCGATGACGCAGAGACTATGTACTATCTCCAACGGCTACTTCTGTCACTGTGTATATCGTGACGTGAAGTATCGTGTAGCGTACGCCAAGGCTAACCATCAAAATTTGCCCGACAATGAGTGCTTTTTTACTAGGCACCAACTGCGTAGTAGTTATTGCCTACGCACCCCACCTTGGCTCACACAGTTAGACCTCAAGGACCGCCAGTAATAGGTTAGAAGACGAACATACGGCGCAGCTTCTTCAAACCAAGTATACTCTTTGCAAGCACCATCATCGGGAACACAATCAACTGTGCAAATCTTATAAGCATCAAGAGAGGTTTTTACAATAACATCAATACAAACGAGGAGTGCCAACATAAAAGAGAACCTTGAGACCAAGCTTGCTGCCGGAAAACAAACCCTGCGCTTAAGGGATCAGGCTAACCGCCGATTAGGTATTCGATTTGTCCGCACAGAACCGGGGCCATATCCAATGGATTCTGAGGCTCTAATCCAAACTCGGCCATCTGGAACAGCAACTCGGAGCCCTACGCGCGGCGGATGCCTCAAGCTCGATGATCAGCGCGCTAGGATTAGAGACCTTAGCTCACCTCTTGACCCGACCATAGCGCGACAGACGGCAAACGAGATATTGGTGCACACCATCAACTGACGTTTCTCCATTTCACCTTATCTAGACGACGAACCCTCTACTGTCTATGACGAGAAGACGCATGAAATGAGAGAGCCAGATGTGCGAGACTTCGTCATTCGCTTTCTCTTCCGCGAGTACCTCCTATGCTAAACCAACGCCGATATGCTCAGCAGGGCTCGTCAAGCAGAAAACATTAATTCCTTCCTCCGCGGATCCTCGGTGCTGTTTCGAGGCCGTCTACGAGAGGCGGGATTGCAGACTGTATCTCCTGCGCAATGCTGTTTCTGATTATATTCTGAATCCGCAGTCATCATCCATCACGATCCTCGGCGCTAGAATCGCCACATTGTTCAGTAGCGGCTGTATTAATCCTGCAGACGCCCCGATAGCGTTGCTCTTCCAAAACGGGACAAAGGTTTCCATTCTAACAGCCTCGCGCTATTTCGGAATATCGCATGCTTCAGCCAGGCCTACTCGACGAAAATGCATTCTACTGACGGCAATTTTCTCAAGGCAGATTAGTATCGCGTAGGGTGCCCGTCTGCATCGTCCCCCACAACCCACCTGAGGCCTGGCGGAGAGAACGGAGATCTCCGCTAGAAGGAGGTACCAAATATCGTCCCGATTCTCTGCGTCCCGATTCTCTGAAAAATGAGGGTCCTCGTACACCTTTGAAACGGCAGACGCGGACTCGTTCTTATCGGTATGGCCTTCATCGATATTGACCTTCTAACCGATTGCTGCTGACTGCAAAAAGTAGGGGACTGGTGCAGGCCAAGTCCCAGATCATGAAACCACCTATTGAAGGCTGGGCAATAGCGAAAGAACCTGCATCCCATCTCTCGTTTGGATCGTAACCATTCTCTAGCAGACTTTTCATAGCTACAAGATCAACAGCTCCTTTTGGCCACCCCATCGCGTGTAGTGAGGGATTAGTGTTATCGCGAGACATATTTTTACAGGAGGCTAGAAATTGGCATCCGTGCTTTGAAATGGCCGTTCGTTAGCAAAGAGGTTGAAAAGATCCTACAAGACCTCGCCAGATATATGCAGTCAGATACAACAGCCCTACAAATAAATCAAACGTAAATGATTCCCTATATCCCAAATCACCACATAGCCTCGCTGCGATCTACGATTACTAATAATTAAAGCACAGTATTTCTATAATTATAATTAACAAAAACCTGACCAGTATTGATCAGAAAGCAGTACTCAGTAAACCTCTCGAAGCTGCAGGAGCCGTCCTCGACTCTCGCGTCGAAGAACACAACCTAATACGTTTCCCCGATACGCAAGTCGGGAGGAGTAGCATGCCCCGGGTAGGTTCGACCGTTCCGTTTCTCTTGATACGGTGCCCTAGTGGGTCAACACGCCGATGGCAAAACGGGGGCCCGGCAGCTACGAGGTGGACCGCACCGCCCACGACCCGCATGCTGAGTTGGCACAGACTCTGGTGCTGAGTTCCTAATATTGCTTCTGTAACGCTCCGCCTGTGCCATATTCATAAAGTCTCAAATTTCAGTACCTGAGAGTGCAAAAGTACATTCTGTGTTCCTATATCTACTTACACGTGTAATCCTATTACGCACATTCTTCCGCGAGTACATTTCACGATCCACCTACGTAGATACTTGGTGGTGTAATCTGACCACACCATACGTATTTCCGCCCATCAAATATGGTATGTACCTCCGGGTGAAGTGATACAATGAGCCCCTTAATAATAATCATTACTTGTTGATACATACTACCTAGACGCGGAACAACCACAACTTCATGTATACGATCCTCTAGACGATGTACATGAACACCGGCCCACCTACCTCTTCATGAACTCCACTTAGCGGCATGTCTGGGCAAACGTAGTATGAAGCCTTCTAGAGACGAAACCATTAAACATGGTGAACCGCGTAAAGCGCCTCTTTTACCATCTCACCAATATGTGAGCAAGGCGACGATAGCGCATATATTGGCAGAGGTCGTTTGACTATGACAGGCATAACTCATATATATAGTATTAAGTTCGGTACAATTCGTCTACCGACTAAGATTAAAGCGGCATGGCGTACCCTTCTAAGATGTGCTCGGACGGGCGTCTAGCCAATGTAAAATGCTTGCTTTGTACCGACGGCTAAACTAAGATGCTCATCACTTGCACTATCTACTTGAAGGACAAGGCTATTCGTAGTCAAATTCTAATTCTATAGAGGCCGTGCGTAGTCACCTCTTCATTCAGCATCGCTCCGCCCATCTTTCTGTTTCTTATCTCCCAGTCTGGCGAGCTAACAAATGCTGGTGAAAAAATGTCGGATTTTAATGTTACCCCAGAAAAGCGCGCCACAAAACGAGCGTTCTTTAAGCGCCAGCTCTCCGTCATACCGCCGGCTGTGACCAGAACTGAAGTCAGTCTTGATGGTAGGACTGCCATAGTGACAGGGGGAAATACTGGCATCGGCCTGGAGACTGGGCGACAGCTTCTGGAACTGGGCCTTAGCCAACTGATTCTTGCCGTACGCAGCGAGTCTAGAGGTCAAGATGCCAAAAAGGATTTGGCCACTGGCAGGAGCTCAGACAAGCAGATTATCGAGGTCTGGCCGCTGGACCTCGCAAGTTATGATTCAATCACATCGTTCATTGACCGCGCCAAGCGCCTTGATCGCCTCGATATCTTCGTGAATAACGCCGGCATCACCAAGAAGGCATTCGAGATCAACAAGAATACGAACCACGAGGAAACATGGCAGATTAATTACCTTTCTACTTCATTACTCACTATCTTGATATTGCCAATACTCAAGGAGAAAAATTTGCCAGAGCAGCCAGGTCATTTGGTCAACGTTAATTCGGATGTCGCATCATGGCCCCGGTTCAAGGAGAGAGATTCGATTCCTCTTCTCACTGCCTTTGACAGGCGATCTAACTTCAACAGCCAGGACAGATATTATACCTCTAAACTACTGTGCCAACTGTTCGTTTCAGAGTTGGCGAAACGCGTACCGGCAACTGTAGCCGTAATCAATGCACCTAACCCCGGTCTGTGTTCGTCAAGTCTCCAGAGAGAGTTTGACGGCACCGTCTTCGGTTTTGTATTCGGCCTTTTCAAGAAGGTTTTAGCGCGTGACGCTTCCACTGGCGCCCGTGTAATTGTGGACGCAGCCACCAAACAAGGCCGAGCGTCACATGGACAGTACCTAGAAGACTGCAAGATACAGCCGTAAGACGAGGCCTTTCACTTTAGATTCGGAACTGCTAATGACTTGTTTCCATAGAATGGCACCGATTCTGTATAAGCCCGAAGGTATCAAGATTGCCAAGCAGCTATGGAAAGAGACCCTAGGGGAGTTCGTGGTCTTCAAGGCCTCGGATCTCATCAATAATCTAAGTACTAGATAAAGGACGGCACTAACACTGCTAATGGTGTGAAACGTGCCATCCAGTACACAATGGCTTCAGATATGAGCACCGATAATTATTTGACAGATACCTCGGTTCTGAATCGCCTTAGGCGGATCAGATCACCTTCGCAATCACGGCCACTTCCCCTTGTTGCCATTAGACGTAGTCGAAGAGACTCGCCGTATATAGCCAGATAGCTCTAACAAATACCGATTTCAGAAAATTTCGTATAAATACGTGTCTATTGCCCCCCGCGAATATAGAGTGACGGCGCCCTTAAAAACAGTAATCTTAGTAGGGATCAAAGCCGAGAAAACATTCCATACACGACTTAGATTTCGCGATGGCTCGGATTCACGGGAAATGTATAGCCGCTAACCGTCACCGGGGGCCAGTTTACCTCTTCAGAAAATGTTTGGCAAACATGCAAATCGAGCATTTGCTACGAAGCACAGAGCAAAGAGGCCTCCTAGAAATAGCTAGATAGCGCCTACGGAGGGTTTCAGAGTCCTTCGCGTAACAACGAGTGTCTATCACCTACCCATGGTCCGGATTCCTGACAGTAACAACAAGGTACTTACTACACTAACGATGTACGCTAAAGCTAGAGCTTGACGCACCCACGAGGAGTCAGGCCACCTAAGACGAACCAGCGGCACGGCACGTACAGTACATCGCACTACTGCAACTTGACTTCTATGAGGCTGATAGGGATGTATATATACCAAGTAGGCTTATACGTAGAGGCGGGATGAAACATCACCCTATTACAGGCGGGGCGTATTATAGACACCCCCACGTCCCAGGATCCAAATCCTTCCGTTCATACTTCGATCAGAGCCTCGATGTAGATAGATCCGACAATAACCGCCGAAGGCCATCCAGTGAAGGCTACCAATACAACAAAAGTACTATTGTGCGTCATGCTTAACAAGTAAACCAGCGGGGTCGCCATTGTCATCGTGTACACATTAAACCCACACCACCCTTGCAAAAGTGACCTCATCGTAAGCTGTTCTAGTGTGAATAGTTTCAAAAGGTGATCTTAAAGCATACAATAAAAACTGTATGAAGGCTCACGAAGTCACTTTATCAAGCGGCATGAATAGGAGTGATAATGTTAGCAAAAGTAGATGATACATGCTACAATAGGATAGAAAGCAAGTCAGCATGTCGGCATCAAGCTTAGCACGAATCAGCGCCTAAAAGAATAAACAACCACGAGTACGCCCTGTATGCAGATAGTCCCTTTTCCTTGTTTCCTAGTAACTACTAAATGAATCGAGATCGCTAATTTCTACCTATCTTGGTATAACGCGTTTAACTACTCCTTAACCAAACCCGCCGGAATAGACAGCAAGGGTTGCTTTGCAGTATCGCAGCTACGTCGGCGCTCCTCTGGATTCCACCCCGCTTGTCCTCTCGTGATTCGACACATGTTTACACAACGCACAGCCAAGAGATTTTGGTTCCCGTTGTTTATCCACCTACCGTAAGTAGATAGGTACTCCTCAGTCATGAGGTGGTATAATGGGATACTTGCCCGTTCTCTGATGTGCAATGATTAAAAAACGAGTGAGATTGAATCAATGATAACTCACATTACACGCCGCTACTATCACAAGGCATACATGTGTATGGACAAGGAAGATAGGAAGACGGACAAGGCGCTGGATGCCTGGACAAAGAGACTCCTGTATATGGTAGGATAGCGTCCACGAAGGTGGTCTGAAGCCCTTTGCGCAACAACAAGTGTCTATACCTGCCGCAAGCACAGAGTTTCGGGACAGCTACACCCCTGTTGTACATTCAAGGTACAGAAACATGACGTGAATAGACCAGGCACCTGACCTTCCTGAGTGTTAAGGCCGTAACAGGCTACTCTCGCCTCTGTGGATCTACAAACAATCCTATTCACTGCTGCCATGTTTCCCAGCTTTACAACCGCAAAATGTTTCAGAACAAGATTTTGTCACCACGCCCATTTACCACTGTCACAGAAAAAAATAGAGGACGTCAGACCGGGACACCCTCCAAGACCATAGCTTAGCTATAGGGTTGCAGAGGAATTTGAGAGTGACTCCAATCGAGTCGAATTTGCGGGTTCCATAGGCGAAGAACGAGCTTCGATTAAATTCAATTTTGTTGCATCCGAGATAAAATACCTAGGCGAATGTTTTTAGAAGCTTATGTCACTAGATCTGTACTTGGAGCAAGCGCTAATAGGCTAAAATTTCCTCCATTGTCATAATAACCAATAAACTCCTTGATAGCCTCGATTCCCTGCTTAGATAGGAGGTCATCTCCAGTCAGCAAGCCTTTGTCTACTGGGCCGTCCCGATCCCCATCTAAGATGAAGAGGTGACTTCTACGATGTGACTTTACGAAGCAGATGTAGTGGAAATCCACTTCATCTTCGGGGTTTTCAGGGGCCTCTGTGTCCCCGAGGACTGCCACCGAAGTATATTTTGACTCTAGCTCCACATCATTTTCGAGTACTGCAGCGCAATCGGAGGAATCGAGAGAAGCGCACTTTTCGAGTAGATGGGATAAATGGGACCCTGGTTCTGCAGTTGATACAACGATATATGTCAGCTCGGGCAGACTAATTTGAATCTCAAGGACGTACCTATGAAATCTTTCGCACGTCCATTGGCAACTGCATGAAGAATTGCGTAGAGCCCACAGGCATTGTTAATTGTCTGTTTAAACCAAACAACATCTTCGCTTTCTTTTCGCAGTGTATTTACTGTCATAGCACTCTCCTTGGCCAGGCGATCTTCGTAATCACTGGGGGTAGGAAAAACAATGATGAAAGCTAGTACTGGCCGTGGTACGAGCAAAAGTAGATCGTGGTCATCTAGAGACCAAACATCGTGGAAGCTCAGCGTAGTCGAGACTCCCAGTCGATGGATGAGCTGAGTAAAGAGACCGGGGTTTGATTCAAGTGGGATGAAATGCTTCTGGTAAATCATGATGAACAATCGTTATCGACAGGATAGAGATACTAGTGCCGCTAACGTGAATCAAGATAGGCGCCTAGGTGTAGGTTGCAGCTTGAAGTAATCCAAGGGGGAGTAGGCACGGCAAATTGAGCCACATGTATCACGTGACTGGCTGAAAGGGGCTCAACTACCTAGGTAGGTAGCAGGACACATTGATTTCCTCTGCAATTCGCCATTAAATCTAGGCATATAGCTGTTAAAGGTTCTAGGAACCACTCGAAATCCCCATAACTATTCTATCAAGAAGCCATCTTGATTTCTACTCCGCCTATTCAACGCAATAGCCAACGCACCCAGATGGGGCACTACCGCCATTCCAGTGACACTTGGTTTCAACATTGAAATAGCAGATTTTCGCTTTCTAACTTATTATCCGGACGTCATAATTCAGGCACCTGAAGGAACATCATCCCCTCCTGAGCCGATCGATATGTTCACGCCTCACTGGCAAGAGCTGCGCGGAAAGATTTAAGGGCGTTTTGTTCTGCGACCTTTGAACAGGTGACAATTAGAAGGGGAACCATAAGCATTAGATACACCTCGGCTTAGTTGCCTTAGGAAGAAAGGGAGTTGGCGCTATGGTCGAATTTTAACCGGAAGCGATTCATCACTATTGGTTCAGGAATAGTGCCAGGATATGTGGCCTCGAGTAAGTCTGCACTTGTGCTAATAGTATCCCATTGAGAGTTAGAGCGCTCAAGAACAGGCAGCAAAAGATTCATTACATTAAACAGTGAAGTTGACCTTTGATCGTCACAGTGGATTTGGCAACATTTAACATTTCGAGAGAGGTAGTGCTAAAGCAATAACACATTAACAAAAACTGAAGTAAATTGTGTGTAGCTAAGCGCAACGCAAAGAGGACAACAAAATATCAAAAAGCACCTCAGCATCGGCTTGTTCCTCCCGGCAGCTCGAATTCCTGAACCCCAACTTCTTCCGCACCTTTTGAACAATCGATATACCTTTCCCACTCTGGCCAAAGGTCGTTCAATAACTTCTTCTGAAGCACAGCTACGGTTCGTTAGATAGAGCTAGCATTAATCAAGATGCGAGACCACTTACTATAAGACTTCATAACGCAGTCGTCATGAGCTGTCAAGGAGATAAAGTCGTACGACGCTTTCCCAATAAATCCATTACCCCAGTCCCAAATCGCTTCGAATCTCAGGTTTCTTGTCCCAGATTCGGAACATCTGAGTCTGTATACCAGATAGGTTCCTGCCGGGGCACATGAGGTCCCTGTCATCTTATGGACTGCAAAGGCTCGGTCGTCGCACGTGGCTTCTGCTAACTCCTTTCGCGACAATGGGGTTGAGGTGTTAAACTGTTGGTGTTTAGCGTGGGGAATGTAATGGTACGCTGCTCCTTGTGCATTGACGAATGGATTTTCTTTTTGTTCATTTGTAATCCGAGCGACGGCGACAAACTCTTTGCCTGTCTGGACGTTTTTGTGTACAGCAAGAAGGAAGTGAAGTTTGTATTGTATTATTGTTGGACCGGCGGGTGGCCCGCTATAATAGCTTGTACCAACATCGGCAATGGGCTGAAAATCGGCAATGGGCTGGAAATCGGGAATGGGCTGGAAATACAATTGGGTATTGTCGATGATTGTGCCTGCTTGTTCTGTGGTGTCGTACATCAATACGTCCTCATAAATGTAGGGAGTATCATTCATACTAGTAGCGTCGCCGATGATGTTCGAATTCCCCATAGTTAATTGCATTATCGCCGTAGGGTCAACACAGGGGTTTTCATTCTCGTCAGGGACGACATTCATATTAATGTCCCCATGCATTGTGGGAGAAAACTGTAGATAGATGCGTTCTTTCAGGTATAGATAAGAAGATCAAAGATTGGAAAGTTGAGAGTTATCACCCGGGATAACGAGGTATGTATTCAGCTCTTATAATATTTATGTTACCACCTTTATCTCCAGTTCAAGCGTTAAGATTATTGCGAAGAGCACTCTTGGCATATATCTTGTTGGCCAGAGTGTAACGTTTTCCAGTACGTATCATCCCTTGCCCCTTAAGCGAGACTGCGAGTCCGTTTCCTATCAATACAACTATGAAATTCTCTGGCTGCTTGGTTTAGGGCTTTTAGAATCTAACGACGATCTTGGAGAGGCGGCCCGTTGGAGTGACAAGACCATGTTTGATAGATGCGCGTATCCGTGGAATGTTAGTACAACCACGCGATCCATTTGCGGCCGAGCATAATTACCATTCTACAATGACACAACACCCAAAAGAGGATCCGACAGCGTTACGTGTATGCCACGTAGACCAAACAATGCCCATATCTTTGGAAATTGTTACACCTCCAGCAATCACCACGAGAGTCTCAGGATACATCAATTCCAGGTATATTGCAATGCGATCTTACACAGACCTATGGTATAACGCATAGCATTCTTCAGACACCGTCCATTGAGGAACACAAGTAGAGCCTTTCGGGTTCTTATTCTTTGTTACACTTTTCTTCTCCCTTTATGGATTGCGTATTTCTCTGGCAATACGTATTATTCGTGGGAGTGACCAAAGATACAGGAAGCGGTCACGAACATGCTCATACGCACTTCAATAGCCCGTATTGATCCGTACTACTTTGGCAGTTTGTGCTCTTCGGGTGCAGCTAAATATATGCATGGATGATCGGCGGTAACATCATGTTCACTGTAGCCATTATGCCACTGGATTTGATCAAGGAGAGGTTAGACAGAACTAAATACAAACAAGCAGACTTCAATTTTCAATAGATGTATTAGTTAGGTTATGGGCCTTGCTAAGAGTTAAGGAGGTTGTGACATTCATATCCGTATACGCAGGGCTTTCCATAGTGCAAATAGCCGTTAGTAGCCTGACTCCCTTCCCTAAAGACTCATGGAATATACGCAGCATACGAGGATATTATCGTCATTAAGATGATGTAGGATAGTATTGCTAGGGTCATATTGTCAGGATCACTCCAATTAAGGTTCCGGTGATCTATACAAATCTCACTTATAGTAGATAGAGCTAATCGGCAGTGTATACTTGAATCATGTCACTACTTCTTGCATACATCTAAGATAATCTGAATCATTATTGGGTAGATCGCTATAGGGGATAGCAGGACATCTTCCACCTATTAGATTGATCTTTAACTCTCCGCCAAAATATGAAGTTGCTGCATGATAGCGTTTATTTACCCCTATATCTCTTCTGAAGAGAGTTACAAAATTCGACTGCCAATCTAAAATTCTCATTGAAATAACCGCATGCATTGATAGAAAAAGACTTAGGCCGTTCATTCTTGATATTCAATGGTACGGAGGGCACTAAGAGTTACTATTCCACTAATAAACTTGCCTCTGTGAGGCCCTATTTACCTATTTTAGTATAGTATGTCAGTAAAGCTACTTCTGCTCTGTAGTATTGCTTTGACTAATCCGGAGGACTGACTTTTGGAGCTAAGCCCGAACAGCAGGAATTTTACGATAGCTTTTGTGATAGCTTTCAAAGTATTCCTAGTTTCTCAACCAGCTTTTCAATTCAGCTCATAGTGTAGTCAATGATTCCTATTAATTGAGGCGGTACTAAAAAGCAAGGTTTCTGCCTGGCAAAGCTATACTAAAATAGGTGTAGTAAAGAAATAGTACAGGGGCAAGGGTATAGACTAGGTACATCTTCTACATTGGTTACAAAATCGGACCGCAGCACTATACTGAGAGGTTGCCAAAAATGAACCTTATTATTGTGAGTTTTGATGCTTGTAGCTTTTTTATATGCCTCACGACTAACACGGCATCATCTGTTATATGCGAGGCGGTCAAGGAACTAATAACTGGCAAAGATTATCAAGCTCATCGCACGTTGCAGGAAATTATGTTCATCAAATTGATTGATCCTAGTGTCGCAGAAAGCATATCTAGATCTGGCTGATCATGGCATACTTCTAACCTTGCTCGTCCAGCCGAAAGCAAAATAGCCTCAACTTGAGGTACAAGCCTGTTGCTTATCTATCTCCTGAGGATAGGGTAGCCTCTTTATAACGTTGATCTCCGCCTATAAGTATTTGAAAAAGGTCTTCGTTTCTACGAGTGTCTTAAAGCCTGTCAAAGTGCTAATAGATATTAGGTAGAAGGGGATCGACGCCATGATAACCACGATACGAAAACTTCGCACGTGGGGGATAACGAACGAGGTTTGATCACACATTAGGAGACGCTAAGTCCGCTGAAACAGAAAAGTATCAACTATGAGGGGCTCCCATAACAAATTCCGGGCACTGATTCTACCTATTAAGCACCGTCTAATAATTATGCGCTGGCATGATCTCAGCTGGGTCAAGTTGGTCCTGAAATGCAATGGCAGACCATCTCCCCCTATCCGATGAAGGTGAGTAGCACAGCACATCAAACCCGCTAATATCTGTAATCCCGCAAACAACGAGGTGAGGGATAGTTTCTTAGTCTCACGGCTCTTTGTTTCTTGAACTACCCGCCACTTGACATTGATCAACCCAATGCTGTCTTACACCACGGCAGTGTCAACCCTGTCCGACACATATGGATTGATGATCACCACTTGCCACTTGGAGTTCCTTTGGGCTTGTCGGAGTCGATTATGATTCTCCTTCCGTGTACCAAGAACAGCAAAGTTCAACAAGTAAATCCTCTGTCTCAGATCATGCTTTAGCCAATCCACTACAATTCCATCCCTTGAACCGATGGTGACAAGTTCGGGAAAGCGGTTTGGTTCAGCGGCCCGTATGCGGCCGGATACAATAACCTAACTAGCTGCATGATCAACAGCGCGTGATCAACGGTGTTTGAATTTATCTATAGTCAAGAAAAGCGGCGTTATACGAGGTTCTTAATTTGCCCTAGCACGGCCGCCCTCTCACAGGTGACTATGTTGTTTTCAGCCTCAAATCCCTTGCTTCAGTGTCTTGGACTAGGTCTCTCCCGTGGGCGCTTAGGACCAAGGGGAAACAACAAGCGGACATTGTAGGACTAAATTTTAATAAAATGTGAACTGAAATTCGCCAATGAAACGATACAACGAGTGGCATCTTGGCGCTCCCTTGAACTATGCGTCAGTCTAATGCGGTGCGATGCGTCATATTTTGTGCCTCGTTCGTTTGAGGAGGGACGGAAAAGCAAAGTTGGTAAAATTCTCCGGACAAGCTAGAAAAACGCGGTCGGATGATGTTATCATCTGCTCCGTCTTGTGTTATGTTGACTACTCCAGCCATAGAATAAAGTCGCACAATAATTCACCAACAGAATTAACGTAAAACTGAGTCCCGCTCCCACGCCATCAGTTACAAATATTTCCTCGGTATCACCATCATCTCCTTTTTCATCGCATTTGACGATCACTGTTTCGCATCTTGTCGCGCAAAATTATCAAAGCTAGCCCGTTTCGCGCTGCGCCGATAGCAAAAGTACACCGACAAGCTCGGACCTTGAGATTGAGACCCATCAGTAACTCACTTCTCTTGTTCACAGAGGCTAGTCCTGCAACCACTAGCCACTATGAGTGATAGACCTGTTTACGAATGTCCAATTGACTGGATTATAATACCGCCCTTGGAAGCGAAGCAACGGTCTCTTTTTACAGTCGTCGCTCAATTTGATTTCGAAACTAAGCTTCAGATCTATGAAGCCTACATACCTGACCATCTGGGTAATGTCAGCGAAAGATTTCCTGGCAAGATTAAGCACGTTAAACCTGGGTTCAACAACAATGATAACCCTAGAATTATTGTGTACTTCAACATTTGTATCAAACAAAAAGGGAAACTTGAACTCAGGTTCAGACTCACATGGAAATGGGACCATCATCTGTTTGGGGAACTGGAAACATTTGACATCAACATCCGGAAAGATATCAAACGGATAGAATATCGTAAGTGCAATCGGTATGGAAATTGAGGAACTCATAACATTGCTAACCTTACCTTCTAGGAACTGACGATCAAGATTTATTAGCGCTGCTCGATCCGGAAAATTACGATCCCACACCTATAGAATTGATGCATGAGAGAGCATAGACACGGCTAGCCGGCGGTAGTAATTGGATCCTTCGCATACAACAGTGATTGCAATCCATACCCACACTCAACTCGAAGAGTACCTGTCCAGTCCTGTTGTTAGAGAGTCGGAGGAAAGAAGGAAATATACATGAAGATTCCCGGGAAAAAGCGATCCTTTACTCGAAGTTAAATCATAATAAGTGGTGCTGATGTTATTCTTATAAGCGATGCTCGGTTACCTTCTAGGTATAATCATGTTTCCTATCGCATGCTAAGAGGAGAGACCAGTTTGGTTCATGGAGTTGATTGATAGTATTATAGTAATAGAGCAATAAAATGGTGATAGCCATGATATTTCAGTACTTAGCCAAGTAAACCACCATACTCCAGCACTATCTCAAAGATCACAACGTTTCAGCCATATTGGCGAACTATAAGAAGCATTTGCTACAAACTTTCTGTACAGCTAACTCAACAGCTACCTAGCTTTTTACCACACCCGTGATCAAGAACATGTGTGTATATAACCTAGGACTAGCCCGAAAAGGCGATTTGAACCCCTTTCCGCGAGAACAACTACAGTCTTTGCTGCATAGCCCCTGACAGAAAGGCATGTCTAATCTCAGCAAATATAGGATGGCAGCACTCTTCACTATAATTCTAAGTTTAGTTGATTACTCTAGCAAGCCATTTTTCCTTGGTGTCAGCCATACGGACACCTGATGAAGTGAAGATCCTACCAGGGACAGACTGCGTAGCACATGTGTCTCTCTGCTCGACACAAACTCTATTCACGAAGACGATATCGAATCTTTCCCTTTGAATACCACACGAATAGCAGGTAACCGGTAACTGTTTCTGATATGCGTTTTAACCACGAGGGCTTTGGCTCACATACACCACCTAAGAATATAGATACAACTTGAATTTCGCTCCAAATGTATGGGATATTTTCTTCTCCATACGAAACATGAACTTCTCCATCAGCCCAACAGTAACTCCTAAAAGTATTCCCCCAAACTCGCTCTAAAGTAATCAAAACATCTATACAATGGATCCCATCGAGCCTACCAAGATTCCTTCCACCTCCAGAACCATCATCGGGTTCCATCCAAGCATGAGGTCAGGAGACCGTTTCCTTCTTTGCATGCACTCGACGCTTGACCAGTATTACCAACCACCTCTCTGGCAGAACCTCTCCGCCAAAGCTAGGATAACGACTGTACACGACAGTTCGGGTCGTCGACATACCGGTATTAGGAGAAACATTCATGATACCTGGGCATTTACGATCGGACCCAACGTATATGATATCGAGGAAGGGGTTTATGTCCTGATTTACGGAACGTGCACAGACTTTATACCAGCGACGGTTGAGTTTACATACGGATGGGTCGATAATGGTATTCATTTCGTTGTCCGAAAGGTTAGGCGCTAGTATTTCCCCCTGACTATGTTTCGAAGACAGGAATTGTCACAATAGTATATTCAGCTGTGATTACTCCGATCAGCTCCCGAAAGTCGGCAATACTTATTTAGAACCAACGTTATTAACTTCGGTGTTATAAATAGTCTATGAGTAACCAATCCGCAACCGCAGTCATCCGCGAGAATTCCAGTAAGTAGCCAGCGCACCTCCTATAGCATCAGTGTCGTATCTAATCTTCCCATTTCTAGACCGTGAGAGGGATTTCTTTATGCGGCTCCAAGCAGCTTGCATAGAACAAGAGGCTCACTTTGGACAGGAGGACAGCCCCTGGCGAAGCCTGGTTGGTCGCACCCTTCGAGGCGCCATGGGGACGCGGAATATAATGTTTATGTATTACTAAGAGCGAGAGCTAGCTTGTCTAGTTCTGAATACAAATCGATAATCCATATCAGATATTAGAGCTTTCATAGTGCGTGTTCCAGAGTCGAACATTCTGATTATCACGCCGCGAAGCTCAAACCCGAGTTGAGCTTAGGAATCAAGCATACTAGTATAGAATCCAATCACCTTCCCCTATACTTAATTCGGCCGTTCCCTAAACCGATAGACAGATATAATTCGAATTGCGGGAGTCGGTAATATTCAACCCAACTAGCGCTATAACAACATCACAGTTATCATTTCATCGCAACTACATACTATCTCGGCATCAGTCATATCAAATCTCGTACCATAGCGCCTCTAGTCATACCCATATCCTACAAACCCCAGCCCTCGCCATCCGCATTCATGAAGCGCACGCACAATCTCAGATCTCAAAGATCTCGCCCGCACCATACCCACCCCCTCCTCTCCGCGCATCAACAAGGTCCAACCTCCAACCCTCCCAGTTCTTCAGCCCGCGCTTCAACTCCTTGATGCGCTCAAGTCGTCGCTTGGCGTCCTCCTGCTGCGCGCGTCTAAACGCCTCTTCATCGAACTCCATATCGTCGTCGTCGAGGAGCTCCTCGTGCTCCTCGGCGCTGACGCCCGCCAGCGCGTTGATGCCGCTGGTCAGGTAATCACTGAAACCCTTATTGCTCACCTTGCGCGTCGAGTTGGGCGACAGTGGACCGTTGTTAAGGTCAATGTTCGTGAAGTCCTCTTCGGCGCCCGGCTCCATGTCCCGCCGGCGCTGGTGCCAGATGCCCCGACGCAGATCGTAGACTTCGCTTTCGAGGTCCCTGATCTTCTTCTCCATGCGCTCTCGCTCCTCGCTCTCGAGTTCGTCCATGCCTTCGTCGTCGCCGCCGCCTTCTGCGGCGTCCTTCTTTCGAAGACGGAGGTTTTCTGCTTCTAGTTTCTCGATCTTAGACTGTGCCTCTTGCGCCTCTTTCTCGGCGCGCTCTTTGTCTTTCCTCAAGGCTTGAGAGCGACTGTCGTGCTCCTTGTGCAGAGTACCTAACGCAGCGACTTTCTTCTCTAGGGCCTCTGCTTTCTTCTCTAATTCGTCCTTTTCGGCAGTGACTCGCTCGACATCTCGTTCGAGAGAATGCAATTTGGTCTCGGCGCTCGTCCGTGCGCTGCCCTCCTTCACGACGCGTTCGGTCGTGCGTTCAAGATTACGTTTCAGGTCAGTCAACTCCCGCTGAGCCTTCATCGCAGCTTGTTCTGATCGCGCGAGCTTTTCCTCCAAAGCCACAATCTGCTCTCGATCCGTGCCGCCCGCTGTCGCCTGCTTCTCGGCTTGGGCACGAAGACGCGAAATCTCTAATTCCATTGTCTCAATTGTCGCGGATTTGGATGCAAGCTGTGCCTGGAGCTCGTCTGCTGGAGTGGCCATAGCCAGAGAAGGCGAAGAACCATGGCGTTTCGTAGCAGCAGACTGCAGCTGTGAATTCTGCCTTTGGAGAGCAGCGATTTCGGCTTTCTAGAGGATCTTTTAGTTTGCGGTTCAAAATGAAGAAGTGTATGGCCAGCCTACCAGCTTCTCAACCTGACTGTCTTCTGATGCGTCTTGATCAGCCTCTTGAAGATCGGCCAGCTCTTCCTCCGCCTTCTTATACCGCCTTTCCGCATCGCTAGCTTCCTTGGCTAGCCGTTTGTTCTCCTTCTCGAGATCCTCTATGCGCGCGACTTGTTTCCGGTAGATATCGGCAGCAGTCTCGCCATCAGCTGTCAACGTGGGCGACAGTGGTCCCAAGCGAAAGGACGAGGATCTGAGTTTGGATTGTTGTGAGAGCGATGCGGTCGTCTGTGTTGGGGACGAGGGTTCTTCGGCGGCGTCTTCAGCTTCAGGCGCAGGTTCGTCAGCAACGGCGCTGGTTGTCGTCTCGGGCTTGGCCTCTGTCGAAGCATCCTCCTTGTCCTTTTCCTTTTTTGTGCCTCCAGCCTTTTTCGACTTCTTTTTCATTTGCTCGACCTGACCTACAACATTAGCAATTGTCAGCGACGAGTTGCGGAATTGAGCTATCATACCCGCTTCCTGGCAGCAGCGAGCTTCTCAGCCTTCTCGGCATCTGTCAAGTCCTTGTCGGCCATATTCAACAGTGATTTAAAATAGTAGTAACTTATTTTAATACCAAGCCAATTGAGAACTGGACGTGTCGTCAATTGCTTAGTCGTCGGGATTGCGCTTATGTGTCAATTGGAGGAGCTAATAGCGTAATCCAAGACCCGCGTTAGCCAAGCTCCAACGTCAACCAATGCGCACGGGCCACATGCCCGTTCCAGAGCATAAAAAACATATGACGGAAGGCATCCGGCTTCGCAGCAAAGTAGTAGCCCGCGGCTCTGCCCGCAGCCAGTCTGCAGGCTAGCATGAACTGTAGTGCATGACTTGCCTACCTGAAGCTCGAGGTATTTTAGAGGTTATTGCCTATTAATTATTATCTCATATAGGTTTCACAAGCTTTTCAAATCGGAGCAGGCTGTGTCATTCCAGCCATAGCACAACAACTTAATATGAAATGTTGTAAAGTCCATGTTCTCCAACCGTTCTTTCGCAGATTCATCACCACCATGACCAAAACAAGTCCGAGGCGGTTTGCGCCGCTGAAGCAGACCCCAGGACAGCAGCAAATGCAATTACCAAAATTACAAGGCGTGATATTCGATGTAGACGGGACCCTCTGGTAAGAGTCACTCAAACAGAAATAGATCATCTTACAAGTAACTATAGAGACAATTTATTCTCTATATCTACCTCGTCATCCCCAACACTTACACCCCAAAACGAGGTCTAACGCATAAATCTAGCCTCCCCCAAAACTACATGTTTCCCCAAATGCGCTCTATACTAGGGATTCCAAAATCAGTAGACATCCTAACCCACATCTCCTCGCTGCCCACAGCATCAGAGCGCGAGGAAGCAATGGAATCGATCCGGGCCATCGAGCGCGGGGCAATGGCATCGCAGGAAGCGCAGCCAGGTCTGGACACGCTGATGACATATCTACAAGACCAGGGTATCCGCAAGGCCATCTGCACGCGCAACTTCGAGCAGCCCGTCACGCACTTATTAGAGAAGTTCCTAGTGGGCGTTGAGTTCTCCCCCATCGTGACGCGGGACTTCAGTCCGCCGAAGCCAGATCCCGCTGGCCTGCTGTTCATCGCGCGAACGTGGGGGCTCGTGCGAGATCTCGACGAGGAGGGGACGCCGAGCACGGATGCTTTGCTGGAGGCGGCGGCTCAGGGGCCTGAGGTTGAGCGCAAGGGCGCGAAGGGACCGAAGGAAAAAGATACCGACGACGCTGACAGGGTTGAGGAGGTAGGCGATGCGTCGGCGTTAATAATGGTAGGTGACTCCATCGACGATATGACGGCCGGACGGCGCGCGGGCGCGGCGACGGTGCTGCTCGTCAATAGCGAGAATGCGGACTTAGCGGAGCATCCGCATACGGATCTGGTCATCAGGCGTTTGGACGAGTTGGTCGGCGTGTTAGAGGCTGGGTTTGTGGGGAGGGAGATACCGATGGATAGTGCATCCAGCCAAGGTAATGAAGATAACTAGATAGCTGCTCTACGAGAGGAATGCATTCAGGGCAAGTAATATCCCGGGAATTCCATGGCTTTCTTATAGCATTTGGCATATGGTCGAGTCGAGCTACTATTAATGTGAGTTGGCAAACAAGTGAGTTACGGGATTGGACTGGGATATAGTCAGTTTACGCATGTAATAAGATCCTCAAACATGAATCTAGGCTTCGCAAGGTCATGATAAAACAGATATGATTCCATGACAGGGATGCTCTTGATATACCATTTTTAGAGACCACTTCTATATCATCGCACCTATACTACGCTGAGCCATGCATCAAGCGCGCTCAGTTATGCTACCTCTAGGAAGTGAACAGAAACAACAGTTTCGCCTGCACTTCTATGTATTAATACATGTGTCCCCCATATCGCTCTTCAAAGGTATCCGGTATTCTTCTTAACATTGACGCTTGTAGTAAACAGGACATGCAAGGCGAAGAAAGCACTCGTATCTGCAATCACGTACATCTAGACTTCTGGCATGCCTTGTCCTTATGTAGCGCCATCTCTAGCGACTCAACTTTATGCACACAGCTGTACCTTTCGTATCCGGGTCCATAACGGTCGGCTGGGAAAACTGATTCCGTTGGCCCTCAAGACTTGGCGCCGACTCATCAAGCTGTCTGCCAGCTAAACGGCATCAACATGATACTATTTTCGAGGATAGCCCATTGCGCCGTAATTGCCATTGGATGGCGGGTATGCTGCTTGTCTGCGGCTTTCGCTTCTCATATCGTCTGGCGTCTCTTTTCTAGGTGGAGGGGGAGGAAGTGGTCCGCCTGGTGCTGATCTCACGGGTAGAGTGAACGTCCCAGCACTCGCGCTAGCGGGTAATGAGACTTCCGAGTGCCCAACCTTGGGTATGGACCCTGATGTCGCTGATCTCTGGCCCAAACCTGGATGAATACTCGAGCCACCTGCCCGTCCGATGCTTCCCGTTCCGTTTCTCGTGGGCGATCGACTTGGTGCATGTCCGTAATGATCCCTGGGGGAGATTATAGCCCCTGCAATAGGTATCTCGCCGGAGGTCGGCGTAAAAGCTGGGTTGCTGTCAATTTGCTGGTTAGGGGAATCGCTGGATCTCAAGAGTTCTTGCGTAGCCGGAGACAATTGTGGTGCGAGATGTGATTTGCGGTTGTCTTTCTCCATCATGCCAACAGCCCATGCCCTGAGATCAACGGGCGTCCGCTTGGCTGCCTGGACGAACGCATCATTGTCCTGCATATACTTGTTAGTTATCAATCAGTATCAACGCTTCCAGTTTGACATACGAAGAGATCCTGAGGGGTTGGTCGCTGTTCAGGTTCCTTGTAGAGACATTTTTGGATCATTTCCTCGAGGATGGCCGGGAACGCATCGCTCTTTGGCAATTTGGGAGCAGGCTCGTGAACGATCTGTTGTAGCAGGTCCAGTATTCCAGCGGGTGCGCCGTCGCCGTCAGATAGCTGTTCACTTGCAGCAAAAGGGAACTTTCCGATAGCCAACTCCATTATCGTTAGACCAAAACTCCAGACATCCGATTTGACAGTGTATTTCTCGCCCTGAATACGTTCCGGGGCCATATATGTAGAGGTACCGACAAAGGTATCGGCAATCGAGTTAACCAACTCACCCGAAACTCCGAAATCGCATAGCTTGATGTGACCTTTGGAGTTGGTGAGAATGTTTGATGGCTTGATGTCACGGTGCATGATGTGTAGTTTCGAGTATAGATACGTCAGACCTCCAAGCGTAGCTTCGGCAATTTTCCCCAGCACATCGACCCGGATGGGCCCAAAAACGCGCGACACTCTGTCTAGGGACCTGCATTCGTCTAGTCAGTCGAGTCGACATGTGATAGCTGACCTGTTATACGTACCCAACATCCATATATTCCATGCACATTATGACGTCGTTGTGATCGTTTAAAAAGGCGCCGTAGAAAGTTACGATATAATCGGACTGGCAGCCATGCATAATCTGGAGTTCGCGCACGATTCGTTTTCGAAGTTCTTTGTTCGCCTCGACGTGGATGACCTGGACCCGAGTTAGAGCTTCATTTCTCGTCGAGTAGGGATGAATCGTTGCAAGAAGCTGTTACCTTTCGCGCCATCGTGGTGCCTGTAGGCAAATGCTTCACCTTGCTCACAGTACCACCATTGCCTGATCCGAGTTCTTTGACAATCTCCAGATCTTCTTGACGGATGTCGAGGTTAAATTCGATACCGATTTCCAGCTGGGCCTCGTTTCCAACATCTTCTGCTCTTGAACCACCGGCGCCCCAACTGTTGCCCGAACCCGAGGAAGCAGCTAATTTCGGAGGCCCGAGGGCAAGGCCTTTTACATTCCTGCGCTTCATGGAGCGCGGAGCGAAGTTGGACTCGGACATGACTGGAGATGTGGGAGATGCCCAGGGGGTTGACTGGACAAGAAGGGACGAGGAAATGCGAACGAGTAGAATATAATATATAGTAATGACACCTCAGCAAACAGGTATGATAGCGGCACAGATGTCCAGGGACAGGCACTGTCGCATCTCCTGAAGTGCCGCAGGATTGTCGCAATAGAGGTACCTGACCTGACCTGACCTGACCTTTTAGCCCCTCACAGAGCAGAAGGGCGAGGCAGGAGGGGTGAAAGCACCAGTGACGGGGCGGCGCAGGGAGCGATAGCAAGGACGGGGTGTCGGGGTGTGTGCACAACAAGCAGCAGGAAGTCTTGCTACAGTTCAATCCAAAAACTGGCCGAGTCGGATGGAGCAGAGCGCCGTGTCTTTGATCGGGGATGTGGACGCAGGAGTATGTAGAAACGTGAATAGAGAGCTCGGTCGAACGTACATAAAGGAGGAGGGGAGGCCAGTATCAGTATGGGATGTCGGTATACCTGGTAGTGACTGTTATAACTGGTGGTTGACAGCGGCGGTGACAGCGACTTCTAGTGGCACGCAGGTGAAGGTGTGGTGGGATATGCGGGTCCCCTGACCTTGTAAGTCCCTGTAGCTCGTGGGTATCTACCCAAGTACCTATACCTCCTAAAGCTGGGTATTTCTTTGGGCTGATTCAGGTACCAATGGTTGATGGTTGGGCAGGCCGCGGAAGCTGTGAGATGGCAAGAATTACTGGTTGAAAGTGAGATTCTGATCAACTTATACAAAGAACAGCAGAATGCAGAATGTAGAAACAAAACGACACAGGTAAGTGGAGAGTGTCGATAAGATTTTTGCAGAAATGAAGATCAGGGGCCCTGCCGTAACATCCAAACCGAACATGAAGCCTCCCTATTGTTTTTGAAGCAAGGCGTTGCATTCAATGTCCCTCCATGCATGTGCAAATTATCACCACAAATTAGCGTATGCAGCAGTACAGCATCTGAGCCAATGATCTACACCTTGTTTGTGGTGTATCACGAATCAGTCACAGTCTAATGGTGGTCAGCAGGGTATAGGCTCACTATCTATACCTCATTCAATACTTTAAGTTTGTAGATTTAATGGCAAATAACGTCCATTCTTACGGTAGAACACGTTCCTTGCCAACAGTGTAAACCAGCAAGCAGTTTTGGTTTGCAAAGAGCCACGCGAGATAAAGATCATGTTACACGGCAGCCCCCACCAATACAGTCCGGCATCTCAGCTTAGGGGTCACTTGTAGGCACCCACCCACGCTGTATATGCACTACCTATATCTTCTCGAGCACTGTATCTCACACTTTACTACTTCGTATGCTATTAAATTAATTGCAAGGGTAGTTCATGTAATAGACGGCAGAATGGCGCATTCACGCCTGGAGTGAATGGCGGCGATATCTTACCTACGTGTAAGTACCTAACATAGGTGGGGTTCGCACCACCTGCATTAGCAAGGTTAACAAGCTTGTGGCGCATTTCTTTTGTGGCGTTCATCGTCTCTTATGTAAGCCCTCTAGTTATTTGGCAAGCTTTCATGGAGTGAAGTCGCGAGGCTGAAAGATTACCTTCTGCAAGGTCAACGCGACCATAAATTACATTTTAATCTTCTTCGCAAACCTTCCTTCCATTGACACCGAAACCAATACACCCAAATCGCGTCACCACCACTCTCAACACTGTCAATCTTACGCATTCAATCTTTTCTTTAAAGCGATTTATTTTTTGTAGACTTCCATTCTCACTGCGGCCGCAGAAGCCGCGCCCGTGCCCGTGCCCGAGCGCACCACCGCCCATCTCGCCTTCAGTCCATTGCCCTATTCGCTTCCGTTGCCCAAGATGAGTAACTCGATGCGAGACTTGGTTATCGGCGAGGCCGAACTCGATGATGAAGAAGACGACGAATCCTTTGATGAGGAAACTGGCGAGACTCGCGAGAAGAACCGAAACCGGGATCAGGATATGAATGACTCGAGCGAGGAAGAAGATGACGATGACGACGAAGAGGAAATGCAAAAGGTAATGAAAACGCGGTGCTATATTTCTTCTGCTCCGAGAGTTACTGCTAACTGCAGGCGCGTTGTAGGTTCGCGAAGGCTTTATCGTCGACGAAGATGAAGACGACGAAGTCGACGAAAACTCCGACGAAGAACGCAAGCGCAGAAAGCGCAAACGTCGCCAGGAGCGCAAAGAGGAAGAGGAGCTAGATGAGGAAGATTTGGACCTCATCGGTGAGTCCGTTCCAGACTGGGAACGCAGACAGCCCTCTCAGGTACGCGAAAACGACCTCCATGTCTACAAATATGTCCTAACGTGACCCAAAAGAGCAAATTCAAGCGACTAAAGCGCGGTCATCGCGACGATGAAACTCGTGACACCAAGCATCGAGACCTCAACCAAATGTTTTCGGACGAAGATGAAGAAGGCATCGACGAACGGCCGTACGGTGGTAGATCCAACCGCGCCGCCGCTGATGAATTCGAAGGCTTCATCGAAGAAGATTATCCTGAGGACGAGGAAGAACTCCAACGCCAAAGGGAGGATGAGGAAGTTGCTCGGCCTCGAGATAAGGGCATGGCTGGTAAAGTCATAGACCGAACTGGGCTCGATAGAGATGCGCTGGAAGACATGGATGCCATCTTTGGCAACGGCGCTGAATATGATTGGGCCCTCGAGGTGGAGGAGGACGAGGAAGTTCGCAAGCAAGAGGAGCAGACCCTTGAGCTCAAGGATGTATTTGAACCATCACAGCTGGCCGAGAAGCTCCTCACCGACGAAGACAACGAAATCCGCTTCACAGATGAGCCCGAGCGATTCCAACTAGATCGCAAGCCGTTCAAGCATCTCCAGATCTCCGCTGACCAATTCAAGGAAGAATCCCATTGGATCGCCAATCTCATGTGGCCAAAGAAGCAACTTGCCGGCGACTTACAAGTGCCATTTCACAAGGCCGTCGGCAAAGTCCTCGAATACTTCGTGGTAGAAGAGCTTGAGGTGCCCTATGTGTTCCAGCATCGCAAGGACTATCTTATTCACGCTCGCAAGACGCGAAATCCCGACCACCGCGACGATCCTGAAGCGCCTGAGTACATTGTCAACGCCGAAAAGCTACTCACACAAGACGATCTTTGGCGTATTCTGGAGCTAGATATCAAGTTCCGTTCCCTCATCGAAAAACGGAATGCCCTCGAAAAGATGTATGACAACTTAAAAGCCATCGCGGATGTTGACGATGACATGGTTCCGAAAATGATAGCACAGGCTGTGGATATGGAACAACTTCAAGATCTACAAGACTACATCAATTTTCAGTACTCGCCACAACTCAAAGATATAGCTGCCATGAATGGAAACTCCAAAGCGACCAAGCGACCAGGTGCCAAATCTTCGGTCTTCGACCGAGTACGAAAATCTCGGGCATACAGGATGGTCAAGGCTTACGGCATAACCCCAGATAGGCTTGCTCAAAATGCACTACGTGAGGGGAAAAAGGTCATAGCAGACGACGAGCAAAGCTTGCCGATTGACTTGGCCGATAGTCTCACCGACAGCGACTTCCCAACCGGAGACCTGGTTCTACATCATGCGAGACAAACGTATGCGGAGGAGTTGTTCATGAGCCCAAGGATGCGCAAGCATTTCCGAGCACAGTACTATCAAATGGGTGAGGTCAGCTGTCGCAGAACCGACAAAGGTCTTCGCAGAATTGACGATGCACATCCGTATTATGAGATCAAGTATCTCATCAACCAGACCATTGCAGATCTGGCCCGCCGACCAGAGCTATTTTTGAAGATGATGAAGGCTGAAGAGGAGGGCTTAGTTGAGGTCACACTTCGTCTGCAAAACGAGCGGGAATTCCGCCGTCAGTTACATGCCGAGTTTGCGTCTGATAATTATAGTGAACTCGCGGATGCTTGGAACGAGGAACGCCTGAAGGTTCTCGATGTTGCTTTTCCAAAGCTCGAAAGAGTCGTAGTGAAAGGAGTCAAGGATTCACTTCGTACGGCGTGTCAAGAGGAAATTTTGAAGCTATGCCGCGAAGAATATCTAAAGCGGCTCGACCAAGCCCCTCTGAAGCCCAAGGGTATGATCTTGGGTACTACACCACGTGTCCTCACGCTGTCAAACGGGATGGGCGATCCAAACCGAGATCCTGTGTTCTGGGCTTGGGTCGAAGAAGATGGTCGAGTTATCGACCATGGCAAATTCGTGAATCTTGCTCGTGACGAAAGTCAGCGAGATGCTTTTGCGGACCTTATCGAGCATCGGAAGCCAGACGTTATCGGTGTCTCCGGTTTCTCGACTGAAACACACCGGTTGGTTCGGGACTTAGAGACACTCGTTCAAGAGAAGCGTCTCATGGGACCGGAGTACCTTGATACAGAGTCGGACGACTACCGCACTGATCCACTCGACATAGTCGTCGTCAATGATGAAGTAGCTCGCCTCTACAAAGACAGTCCACGAGCCCAAGCAGAACATGCCACCTTGGGATCCGTTACGAGATACTGCATCGCCCTTGCCAAATATCTTCAAAATCCTATGAAGGAGTACGCCGCACTAGGAAAAGATGTGGCGACACTACTTTACAACCCCTGTCAGCATCTGCTTCCACAAGATAAGCTATGGAAGGTCCTCGAAACATCCATGGTCGACATGGTCAACCTCTGTGGTGTCGACATAAACGAAGCCGTCAGTGATCCATACACGGCAAATCTACTTCCTTATGTAGCTGGCCTTGGCCCTCGAAAAGCCACTAGCGTCATCAAGACGATCAATACAAACGGTGGGGTTGTCAATACCCGCGAGGAACTTGTCGGCGACCCGGACAATAAGAAACTACCGGTGGTCGGTCCTCGGGTATGGAACAATTGTGCTAGCTTCTTATCGATCGAATTCGATTCTTCGAACCCTACATCGGAACCCTTGGATAATACACGTGTTCACCCCGAAGACTATGAACTCGGTCGGAAAATGGCTGCAGACGCTCTAGAGTTAGACGAGGAGGATGTCAAGGCGGAGACAGATGAAAATGGACCTGGTGCCATTGTTCGCAAGCTCTTTAGAGACGATGAACAGGAGAAGGTCAACGAACTGATTCTCGAAGAATACGCGGAACAATTAGAGAAGAACTTCAACCAGAGAAAGCGTGCTACTTTAGAAACGATCAGGGCAGAATTACAGGTTCCGTACGAAGAGCTACGGCGACCGATTGCTCCCCTTTCACCCGACCAGGTTTTTGTCATGTTTACTGGTGAAACCAAAGATTCCCTCGCAGAAGGGATGACTATTCCCGTCAATGTTCGTGTGGTTAAGGAGGATTTTGCCATTGCCAAGCTCGACTGCGGTATTGAAGGGCGGATTGAGGCTCATGATGTTAACTTGCGGAACGGGTCGATGCGTGACTCGATACACGTTGGTCAAACTGTTCAGGCAAAGCTTCTGGATCTTAACCGCAAAGATTTCCATGCCAAGCTTTCAGTACGCAAGGAGATAGTACAAAAGCCTTACAAGCGACCCTCAGAATATGATCAGCATAGCGGGACCTGGGACAGTCAATTAGAGGACCAAGACAAGGAAGACTTGAAGGAGAAGGATAAAGCCACGGGACGCACCCAGCGAGTCATCAAGCATCCCTTGTTCCGAACTTTCAACTCCACGCAGGCCGAAGAGTATCTAGGATCCCAAGCATCAGGCGATGTGGTCATACGTCCTTCATCAAAGGGACATGATCACCTAACTGTTACTTGGAAAGTTGCAGATGGTGTTTTCCAACACATCGACGTTCTCGAGCTAGACAAAGAGACTGAGTATACACTCGGGAGGCAACTTCGTATTGGCGGCAAATATCAATACAGCGATTTGGACGAATTGATTGTGGACCACGTAAAAGCGATGGCTAAGAAAGTCGACGAACTGATGGGTCACGAGAAGTTCAAGAAGGGAAGCCTCGCAGATTTAGGTAAGTGATGCCGTTTTATCTCCCTTTTAATCGTGTCGACTAGGACCATCTACTGACGGCAAGTTACAGAGCGGTGGTTGACCTCGTACTCTGACGCCAACCCGAATCGTTCGATTTATATGTTCTGCATCAATCCCAAGTATCCTGGCTACTTCAATCTTTGCTTCAAGGCCAGCCGCACTTCTCCGATTGGCATGTGGAATGTCAAGGTGGTTCCCCATGCCTTTGAGATGAAGCAAAACCAGTACCCTGACATGCGAGCTCTTTGCAATGGATTCAAGCTGAGGTTTAACAGTGAAATGACAAGGCAGCATCAGCAGGCAAGAAGATAGAGAGACGGGAAATCTCTTCCATCCCTCTTCATCATAATATGGTCGCTATTTTCTTTGAGATGATTCACTCTTGCACATGTGTATAGCTAGCGATGGGCCTGTTTGCATTGTTCGAATGAAAAAAAATCATGGCCGTAACGAAAGTCTGCTTGGCGAAGTGTGTGGTTACGAGCCAGCTTGTACTGTGCTACAAGGACCTGGCAAATCGCTCAGAGACTGGAATAGGCAACCACCCCAATCTACAAGCTCTAAGAGGCCACGGCCCTACATCGATCCTCAGAACACGAAAGGCTTCGGCGCAGACGCGTTTGGTCTTGGGTGGAGGGCAAAATGAGAGAAACTAGGAGAAAAGGAGGGAGTGTGTGTAAAAATAATTCTGTGTGCTATGAACGCATACACCGATTGTCCGTCTAGCTGGTTCCTGATGATCCGCGATAGCCTCATTTCGCTGTATAGTCGTCCCCTTTCGATCTTGATTCATACAAAGATAGCTAGACAAAATCGATATGATAATTCTTTAATGAACTCCTGCTCTTAGATTTTGATGTCGAAATACTAAGGTCGTGATCAAAGCATAAGGTTGGAGCTGGCACACCCGCGGCGTAGAACTAAGATTATGATATGTGGGCGACTCTGCACGGCAAATTGATATTTACGATAGGTGCCTCGGCGCGAGCCTGCGTTTAAATATTGAACAAGGTCAGAAGAATCTCCAGTAAACTAGTTGAGTCCTGATTGCCGTGGGTTTTATCAGGAAACGGACGATTTCATTCAGTTCATGTGACGGAGCGCCCCATTGATAGGAGCGCTCCTCAGTTAGGCTGAAGGGCACACAATAGGACGTGAACACACCAGCCGTGTTAGGAAGCTCACATGTGCAAGCGCTGGCTCAATTCCATACTGCTAGACTACTTCGTGAGAGTTCAATATATGTAGATCAAATTTATCCTATGAAACAGCCTCAATATCAGTCAGTAGATGCTTGCGTCGAGACGATATACAAGACTATCGCGCCTCTCAAGGAAGCTGGGTCCTGGTGGCTATGACCCTATCCACCAAAATATGTACTATTCTACGTGCTATAGCCTATGCGCTTCTGATTTAAAAACAACCCAATGCCCTAATATCAGTGATTCTCTTTGTACCGTCCATCACCAAGTTGTCTTTTCCTAATAAGTATGCAAAGCAATTGATAGCATATTCGTCTCCTTTTCCCACAAGCCCTAGCCGGAGAGTATCGCTGTCAATACTTCTTGTTACTTCATCGCCACTTACTTTCCAAGTTCATCTAAATTGACAAGAGTAGTCCCAAATTGAAGCTCCGAAGCCACCTGTTTTGCAAGGATGGCCTTCCCAAAAGACGTCATGTAAGCTGTCCCCTCAAGTATGCCGAGGTCACATCCATCTTTTACGCGAACTACAGTTGTTAGATTAGTCTTCGGGTTCCAAGAAAAAAGATACTGGAAAGGCGGTGGGCATTTAAATATATTCTTCCCACTCAAGTGCAATTCAGACAGCCGAGAGCCTGTATCCAAGTCCAGAACGTACAATTTCCTAGGCCACCGCTCTCTTCTATCCTGAGCTTCGTTGGGCTCGACTAATATCAGTCTTCGTGTTTCAAGGTCAGCTTTGGCAGAATGGATAGATCGTATATGTCGGGGAAGTCGATATCTTGCTGTCACGCGGGCTTGTTTGATAACATCATCGCTATACCTTGTTGTAACGGACACCCTCTGGAGATCTGTTGTTGAAGGCAGGCGGTAAATTTCAGTCAAACATGGTGATCTTTTGCCTCGGGCTAAGTTGTGTCGCATGGTCGACCTTTTCCACATGATACAAATTTCGCGGCGGGAGACGAACAAGACATATTCATTTAGGTTTTCCAAATCTCCTTGGGGTCGTCCAGTCAGCATTGACAATGATATTTTTCGAGATACCAATGGTTCATCGAGGTCTACCACCATCAGATCGCCCTTATGATCGAGTGCATAAATGAGCGTAGTCTGATGTAATACCCAATCAATCGAATCTTTGTCGAACGTTGCCTGCGCATCAGACGCTATACTAATTTTGCAAATCCTTTTCCAATTCCACACCTCCACCTTGTGAGGCATTTGGATGAGAATAAACTCAGGCTTCGCAGGGAAGAACGTTAGGCGGGTATAGTGACGGATCGGCTTTATCGTATCTACACTCGGATCGCCAGAGACCCCGCGAAGGACTGGCAGCGACACAATAAGTTCCGCGTTGCGGGATGACCACAATCGTAGTATGAGATCTTCATGCAGTGTAGCCCAGAAGTCGAGCTCCATGCAATGCCAAGACCTTACGATATTGGAAATGCATGGTATAGAAGCTATCATATTGTGGGATATTCTGTTAGTAGCCACTGGTATATGCGTTTGCATAGGCCTCGTTCTTGGCGAGCCCAGCGAATCATCTTCGATTTCGCTGTCAATCCGGTCTTTTCCGGAAGCCATGGAAGTATCACGACGACATACCGATGTTTTGGTGTCACCGGCATATATCGACTTCGTACCTGGCGTTATACATGGTGATGGTTGACTGGCAACTCCGTCATTTGACACGCCTTGTTCTCCTACGTTCTGAGAATGGTTAGTTTCGCCATCTGACCCTTTTTCTTCGGTGTCATCTGGGAAGCTAACTACGTCCAAAAGCTCCTCGGATACGACTGTTTCCGCATAATGAGTCAGACTGTCGAGCCACTGTTCACAACGAAATCGATCCTGATCTGATGGATAGCTGGGTGGCAATTGAGTTCGTAGTTGATAGATTTCGGCCAATATCTCGCTGGTATCGCGTTTGATCTCACGTGTTATAGATCTTGAGTGGTGTTAGCTAATCCATTCAGCATAAGTGGTTACGAAGACCGAACAAATTGACTGTTTCAAGTGTAAGGTTTAAGCAGCTCTTGAAGGCCTCGAGTGAGCCCTTCAATGTATTCACATTATCCTTCTCGAACATTGTCCAACGTAATGGCCCAGGCTTCCCGCGGCACTTGGCAAGGGTATGTTCGATTTGCTGCACGGTAGTCGTGCAGCTCAACAACATAGCTTGGACTTGAGCTTCAAGTTCATTTGGCAAACGGTGCTTCGTATTTGCGGAGTTGTCATCTCTAATGAGTTCAATTATCAAGGTGAGCTCTGATAACTCTCCTGTGACCCGAGTAAGATCTGCACGGGCCTCCCTGCAGTCTCGGATGAATTTATAGATCACAGAGGCGGTACTCTGCGTCGCAGTGATCACTGCCAACGCACCACTAGCGATTGAGAGCGGATCGGCCATATTGATTGTTGTGGGAAGGTTGTAGTAAACCTATGACCAAGTTTATCGCGAACGGAATGCGTGTCCAAATCGACGAGGTGTGAAGCCACAGCTGTGTGAGGGGTGCTTAACGCCGCATTCTCACCATTTGGTGGTTATCATTGGTGGCCTCGATGTGGCTATGCTTACGATGTTACATCCAAGTACGCGAAAATGCCTAACACCCTGGGTGCTCAGTTTCTATAGGTCACGACCTCTGAATACTGATAACAAGGTAGGGGAAGTCTTGAATACTTGTTGTCGCGCAAGGAGCTCCAACTACTACATCTGTAGGCTGGGATATATATACAAAATGCCCTCTTTGTTCTGTATCGGTATGCAGCTGTAGGTATCGCGAGAGCTTGACACTATGGCAAGTGGCCATAAGTGTATAGCAGCAGCCTCATCGTGACTTCATGCCTCTTTATCGTCAAAACAACTTTCACCGAGGATGCGCTCTTTCTGTCCAAGATTTCTTCTCCGGCACCAACTTCGTGCTACTCGGCGTAATGACAGGACGAAACGATCCAGAGCCTAGATCCTCCGGCGTCGTTCACGTCAGCAATACGGCAAAGCTACACATGCTGGCCCTAGAGGATGGCGCCCCTTAAAAATTGGCGCGTCAATACCTCATGTATTCGATGAAGCTTGGGACATTGTTGCGAAGCACTTTCCCAAGGAAATCGAGAGCGGTGTTCTCACCAAGGGCAGCCAGCCCACTGTACCTGTCATCTAGGGCTCTAGCAAGACCGAGTCTCACTTCAACTTCAACTTCCAGTCGTGGGAGGACATAGTTCTCAGCGCGTCCAGTCAATACCTCGAGTTGTTAGGTAACGAGCCGAAGCTATAAAATGTCCGACACTGGATTATGGACCGTAGCGTATTAGCTTTATTCAACTTCATTCAGCCTGAACGTTTTCATGGTGATTTCATTATATTTTGTGTGAAACTCCATAAATCACTGATTCCATATCAACCTGTAACCGAGCGAAGCGAAGTAAAGAAAGAGAATATTAATTCGTGGTGCCGCAGCCTCGACTACATCTGCTACAGCTATAGATTCCTTTAAACACAAGTACACTTCGAGTCTTTTATTATCCTTACATGAACGTAAGATATTATATATTTAATATATTAATAGTAGGTCCTGCACGGGCTACCGTTGCTTCCGGAATATCATGCTTCTTTATCTTCAAAGGGAGCCTCGCAAGCGACACCCGTTCCTGCAAGCACTCGAGCGACCGAAGCCCGTTCGACATGTCTAATTCCTTTGACTCTCTCACTTTCTATCCTTTTCTTATCTTCGTGGAGAATATATATAAGAACCACGCTAAATTCGAATTCACCAAGATCACCTAGCGAAGTCGAAGTTTACAGGCGTCCCGTAGTGCTTACTCCTCCAGCTGCTGGCCAATTTTCGAGCGCGGTGTCGGCATGGTGGGATTTAGCGATGGCCTGATAGTAATCGTATCGTGCCGACATGTCGAAGACGAGCCATGATTCTATCTAGTTCGACGTGATGTTTATATTTCCTCCAGCAGACATGTTGTTCCCTTGAACTATCTGCCGGCCGTGTACAGACCTGGGGTAAGGCAGATTTTGAACTGGAAAATTCCTACTAGGTTCGGTCGGTAGCTGCCGATAGGTCTCCGCCGCCGGCCTGTCGTGGTTGTTGCCAAGTGTACTCGCCCATAGCTCTAGTTGCGCAGAGACACTCTGGTAGCCAGCATCGTCATGCCGTCCAAATTTAGTCATATCTTGATGATTTGCATGTATCCCCTCACTTGTATGACCGGGAATTATTGCTGAGTGCTGCGGAACAATGAGCCGTCCCAAGGTTCCATGAGCCAATTCCTCGTAGAAACAATGTAAAAAAGGGACGTTGGCGCCTCGTGATCGATGTTGGTGGAGCATCTCATGGAATTCTTGCTGCAGTGCTGCTAGTGACTCGGAGCTTCTTCGCAATACTTCTACTATCCCTCGATTCGTCGGTCTCACCAGGCTGGTCAAGCTGGTCAAGATTGAAGCCCAGTCAGCGATGCTGGATCCGGCATGCGGAGTGCCCATGAAGATAATGCCGACGGTGGATTCGAGCAAGGCACTCTTCCAAGTCTCTTGGGCTCCTCGGCATATCAGAAGAGCCTATGGGAACTCGATCAGTAAGAACTAAACAAAATCAAAGCCAGAACGGCGCTAATTAACTGACTTGCTCAGTGACTAGGCCTCCAAGGCTGTGGGCGACGAAGATCACAGGTCTTTCAATCTTTTTGGATAACTCTACTTTAGCCCATCGCCCGACAAGTCTCGCGAACTTTCGAACTCACACATTTGTCTAACGCGCGTTTCCTACCGAGTTGCTGAGCCAGGTCTCTCCCATGATCTCGAATTGTGCTTGAGGAAGCAACAGCGAACATTCGAACAACGTCGGCATCATAACCAAATGTGAAGATTCTTGCATCGGGGAGTGTTGCTGGAAGAAAGTCGCGCGGCCAAAAGCTTCCACTCTCTGGGTGTGTCCACGTCTTGATACGGCCTCCTGTTAGGCCGTGTACGAAAACTATACTGCACGTCGAATAAGCGGTTGTAAATGAAACCACGTCATGCCCGAGGCTCACTCTAAGTTGGCACCATGAGGTTCCTGCAATACTTTGAGGCCATACTCACGACGAGGTGGAGTGTGACTGTATGTACGGTATCAACACCACTACGTAGGCAAAGAACATGTACCGAATTACCTCGTAGGTGATGGCACGGCTTGGTCAGTGGGATCACGGGAAGGCGACGACGCGTTCGCATGCAATACGCGTTTGAGCCAGCCCATCTTCATGCAATTCTAGAAAAAGACAGGTTCCGTAGGCTTGAAGTGCCTATGTTTCGTCTGCCGGAAAATGTTCAAATCCAAGGCGGTACGGAAATGCGGGCACTGAACAGATATGGAGGAGGATATACGTTGTATGATTTGCGACTTGAGTTTGGGGGGAGCATACAGATCAACTGAGGGTATTGGCTTTACCCAATGCGTCGGCAAACAAGGTTAAGAAGAAGCTCCGTCACCGCCTTCCGATCACAATTTGAAGCCAGCCGGTCCTTCGATCTGGAAGACGACATGGAGGTTTGCCCCAAGCTATTAACAGAGATCAATGTAAGTCCGCCTCGTGCACCGCCGTCCCGTGCATCGCCGTCCCGTGCGTGCCCTCCCCAGGACTGCGCCCCGGGCGGTGATGATACAGGCTATGCATCAGGGGGATTCCACCGACAGCTCCCTCGTGCTCTTGACAGTCCTACGACACGAACACCCTGGGTGCTTCTCTCCTGAGGGTGGGTCACATTTTGGAGTACTTATTCGTTATACCCAGCGGGGCTCCGTCCGGGAGAGTTGGACCTCTAGGAACTCGGCCGCCGTCCCTTACGGTCCGGCCCTTTCATAACTATGCTCACTATATTTATTGGAAGGCTTTACCTTTCCCGAACACGTATTGGCAACTACAATTAAGTGTTAGGGAAAGTGAAACTTGAGGAGTTCTAACGGTGACCCCCAAAAATATAAATCTTCTCTGCAACGATCCTATTGGTCCATACGGACTCTGCAACGAGCTGATTGGTCAAACTCTTAAAAAGGCATCAAGCACTGCAATAGTGAACATGGTCACTAACGGCCACTATAGCTAAATACGAATACGAAGCTCAGCCAGTACAGCTAATACAGCCCACACAACTACAGCACGGTCAAAGATACGCGGCACGAAAGGGTCGGCTGGGGCGAGGGCCGGACCGTGAGGGTCGGCGGCCGAGTTCCCAGAGGTCCAACTCTCCCGGGCGGAGCCCCTCTGGATGTGTGAATTTACCTTCAGTTAACAGGCATGTGGACCTAGGTCCTGGAGGGGGCTGAGTATTGTAGGTTAAATCGAAGTGCTAAAGCACTTCAATTTACAACGTGTTAAAATGGAGCTTCGCCGGCAAGGCTTTCCATTTTACTTAGTGACAGTTTGCCTGGCGCTACAGAGTAAGTATTTACGAAGTATACTTGTAGCATTATTATGCTTAGGTATTGTAACCCCAAAATGTGACCCAGATAAGAGATACCAACCCCTGATCGCTCGTTTGGGGACTTATTGGCCGTACTATGCGCTCGCTGCCTTCAGTGCAATCGTATTGCACCAGTGGCTGCTAGCTCTTTCCCACATCGCGGCTTTCGTTCCAAGTAGCAAAAACTCCTAGTCAGCCACAGTACTAAGACCTTTAGTATTGCATCGCGTCTACGTTCGTAGACATATTTTGTAATGGCACGGACCCAACAGTCGCCTGTGCCGTCGAAAGGCGGTGAACAGGTTATACATGGGAACACCATGAATGCAGGAGGAAACATTAACATCAGTGAGAAGCACTCCCTTTAGAGCTCAGGAACAAAGGGAACTAATTTGTTATTGATAGTTTATGGCAACGTGGTGTCGATGAAACATATGGCAGCAGAAACTGACATTCCTTCGGACCTGAAAAGGCAGCAACTCGAGGACGTGATCGATAGTTTCATTTCAGCCACTGTTGAAACCCGAGATCTTGTAAAAGAGCAATTGGTCAACGGTGTACATGACGCCGAGCTAGAAGATCTGGCCCTCAAGGTCCAGACAACATTCACTCAGGTTCAGGAGGCGAAAGAAAAAATGGAAAGCCAAGGTTCGTCGAGGGATATGGGAAACAAGGACACCCAGGACTTGATTGATGATCTCTGGGGTCAGAGAGAGACCTTGAAGAAATTGAACAAGGATATCAAGTATGGTATCATTGCGTGTTTTCGCAGTCTCTTGCTGACTGACAATAAGGGTCTCGGCGACCAACATCGATGCCATCATTCAAACCCTCCGACAGCAAATGCTGGACAACAGTGGCTCCATTCGCAGCATCTCGTCTACATTTTCCTATTTATCATTGAACGACGAAACAAGCTGGGAGTTCGCTCGTGCAGAGTTCCAGAAGCACGGAATGAGCGCTGACCAGTTCGATGCAAACCGTGAAGTAATCTCAAAGAAGCTAAAAGCAGAACGGTTTCTCAATGTTCCACAAGAGTACCATTCTTCTTTCCGCAAGCAAAAACCAGTACAGCGATTCGTGTCTTTTTTTAGAAGCAAAGACAAGGAACTCCTCCAAGCATGTAGTCGAGGAGATCCCCATGACGTGCAACATTTACTGGACAAAAATGCCAACATTAATTCACCAGACAGAGTAGCAGCTAAAACACCTCTCATAATTGCCGTGGAACACAACCACAGAGAAATTGTACAGCTGCTCATCCAGCGACGTGCTGACAAGGACAGACCAGATTCGTCAGGGTGCACGCCTCTTGTCTACGCCGTCAGATCTGGCAACTATGAGATCACAGAGCTTCTACTACAGAACAGTGTCGAGATCAACAAAGCCGACAAATCTGGACTGACGCCTCTCTGCCATGCTATCGAGCAAGATAAAATTGAGATTGCGGCCCTTTTACTGCAATGGCCACTGAACATCAACCAAGGATCGCCTCTCGGTCTTGCCATAGAGAAGAAGTATTCCGAGATTGTGCAGACACTTATGAACCGGCCTGATTTGGATATAAACCAAACTGATGACATGGGAAGAACCCCTCTGAGTATTGCAGTCAGTCAGCAAGATGAGAGCCTTGTGAAGAACGTGTTGCATCGCAGTCCACAGGTCAACAAGGTCACCGTGCTTCTTGAGAGTATCAAACTAGGCAACATAAAAATCCTAAAGGCCTTGCTTGACAAGGGAGCAGAAGTCGAACCATCAGACTATGACGATAAAGGAATGAATGCCTTACACAGAGCTGTGAGCGATCGTCGCATCGACATGGTGAAGTTGCTATTGGAACGTAACACGGATATTCTCAACCACGTGAACAAGATTGGCCAAGAGCCAACAGCTTTGTATTCTGCCGTAAAAAATGGCGATGAAGCTATGACACGACTCTTACTTATGCATAAAGCTCAAGTCACGATTGCTGGTTCTGAGTTGCGTTTAGCAGCTCGAATGGGTAAAGCAAAAATTGCCAAACTCTTGATCGACCATGGTTGCGATGTCAACGGCCAGAACGTGGGCGAGACACCATTATGGATCGCTGTCGTAGGAGGTCATACTCGTGTAGCTCGATTGCTTTTGGAATACGGTGCGGACCCCAAGACAAGAGCAGCTCCGACGATTTGTCGTAACTCCTCCCACACTAAAGCAACTTGTTTGTTCACGGGATTAGATGGCATCACGGTTCGGAAATGCAACATTGTGCAAATGGCTGTGGCTCATGGCCATAGACGGCTCGCTCTCATGTTACGGGAGAAAGGAGCAGATGTGAACGCTTGGGTCGAGTGCAAACCTTTGACGTCAATAGAGAAATCACAGGCCAAGAAAAACATTTATAGGGGGAAGAAAATGTTGCATATCACCGCCACCAAGCCGGGAAGAGCTATCGCGTTGGACGCAGTACCGCTACTACTCGAACTAGGAGCCAAGGACACAATCAACGACACTGACAGCCAGCAGTGTACAGCACTTCATCTGGCTGCTGAAGGAGACGGACTAGAGAATGACATAACAGAGAAAATGGTGATGCAATTGCTTCAAGGGGGCGCAAGCGTGGAAAGGGTGAACAGTAGACTACAGACGCCGCTTCACGTTGCCGCCCAGAAGGGGCAATTAGCCATTGCCAACATTCTCATAAAGGCGGGATCCCCGCTGAATGCGAAAGACTACCATGGGCAGTCGCCATTGCACTATGCCGCAAGAAAAGAAGACACGGAATTATACAAGCTTTTGGTTAATTCTGGGGGGAACGAAAAGCTACGTGATACACATAGTGCAACTCCCCCATACTTGTGGGCTACAGCAAAACAAAAGAGAAATGAATACCCGTTTCCTATCTTTACCTTTAGGTACCTTTTTGGCTACTCATAACAGGCTTGACAGGGACCAGCCTGCCCATTTTTGTAGATTAGATAAGTCAGGACCTAAACTTACTTAGTATTTTATATATAAAATAAAATATTAACTAACCAGTTTATTAAAAATAAAATATGTGTCCAAATCTACGAGATATGAAGTTATAGCTCTACGAAAAGTGCTTAACGCCGCATTTTTGTCATTTGGTGGTTATCATTAGTGGCCCTTATGTGGCTATGCTTACAATGTTGCATCCAAGCACGTTGGAATGCCTAACCTAACACCTTGTGTGCCTATGTGGCTATGAGTATTCGTAATTTCATGCGTGCCGCTTGGTCGCCAAAACATCTTCAACCAAAGACATCGCAGGAACTGGGATAATATGCTGACTTCGTCCTAGAGGGCGTCGGCTATAATCTTTGCAGAAACTGTGAAGAGGGTCTCATGGAGATTTTATATGAGGCGTGAAATCAAGCTATCGGTCGTGGATTATAATCTTTCCGAATCTCAATCGAAGTATGTGGTCTTAGGCAACAAGGAAGCGGAGATTCCGAAATTTGAGCAGTAATGAGTGCAATAGTGACATTGGGCACTGTCGCTCGTATGAATGTTGCCTTCTAAACACGTGGCGACCTCAACCACCAACACCATTCAGCTGAGAGCATCACATCGCCACATCAGTGTGTAGCCTTATGTTATTGGTGACTGACACACCCACAATCACATATCTCTCTAATTTATTCAACCATCTATGCTTCTTTTTTTGATGCCCTAATTTCTGCCTTGTAAAGCACCGGATATGCCATTTGAAGGCGCTTATTACCCTATGCTGTTATATGAACTCTCACATCCGGAAAATAAGTTGCAATGCGATCTCATTCTCCAAGTCTTTATTTTAAATCGTGGATATCTCACTATAGACACTAAACTTGAACTATGGACGCATCATCTAGTTATAGCTACACGCCGCTCAAGGCCACCAACGAAGTCCGACTCATGAACCTCCTCCCCGGTCGGGATTCATCGCCCATATCAGTCGAGATCTTCCACGTTATGCTGGACTCCAGCCCCCAATATGAAGCCCTATCGTACGCATGGGGATTGAAAGATGACGCCTACCATGCATTGGCCGGATCTGCGAAAATCGCCATTTCTACTAATTTGCATGAAGCGCTTCAACATCTGCGCTCCACGGAACACAAACGCACTCTGTGGATTGACGCACTCTGTATTGATCAAAATAATGACAAAGAACGCAGTCAGCAAATCAGCCTCATGCGAGATATCTATCGAACAGCAAGCCAGGTGGTAATCTGGCTGGGCGCTAAAAGTTCCTCGAGTGATTGTGCCCTGAAGTTCTTGGAATATCTCAGTAAGATGAAAGAGAGGAAAATCTATAGATGGACGGAAATAGGGTTGAAGCAGAGAGATGAGGAGGACTGGGAAGCACTAGATGAGTTGTTGGCACGTCCGTGGTGGTCTCGTGCCTGGGTTCTCCAAGAGGCCTGGAGTGCAACTGATGCGATCCTTCAGTGCGGGCAATCCATCATCTCATGGGATATCATCAAGCGAGCTTCGTTGCAGCTGGCGAAGTTGGACGATCCTCTTCTTTCAAGACGAGAAAGAGGTCTTCACAGAGATAAAATTAGCTGGGTGGATGCAACCACCCCATTACTTGAGAGGCTAGTATTGGGCCTTTTATATGTCAATGGTCAGCGGCTTTGCTTGTGGGAATCAAACAAAAGGCGTTACGGCTTAGCCCTCCACTTAGTATATGGGAAGCCCGAAAGAAGCTACCATAGCACTTTCTCGGATTTGCTTTGGAATACCTGGGATCGTCAGGCTGCCGATCCCCGAGATAAGGTTTATTCTCTCATAGGCGTGGCTGAAGGCGAGCTATCGCCGATGATTATACCCGATTATTCAAAGCCTATGGAACAGGTGTATAAAGAGGTTGCTCGCAGCATTATAATGACGGAAAAGCACCTAGATATGCTCCTTGCTGCGAATGGTGTGGCTGGGTCGGACTTGCTTCCATCATGGGTTCCAGACTGGAGAACAGAAGCCAATGACTTTCGACCAACTTTACTTGTCAATGGAAGCAGGATGTTCACCCTTTTTCATTTCAGCTCGCTCACCATTGTGGATGATTCTCATCATTGCCTATTCTCAGCATCGGGCGGAAGCAAAGCGACTTTCGAGTTCGACAGCACGTTAGATACCCTGACTGTATCAGCGGTGATTTTTGATAAAATCGCTGATATGACGCATACGTTTCGCACCAGTGAAACACGCCGTTTTTGGGACAAAAGGGCAACATACTTTCACAACCCTACTGACACAAGCTTGCAACAATTTCACGAAGACGTTAGCTCAGCATATATGCTCGCTGCGAGAAGCCGAGGGGTTCTACCAAACAATCAGGCACGTGTCGTCGATGCCTCCCTGGAGAAAGACGTCGACGAGGTCCTGATGGCTGGCTACACGAGGGACTTCAACGGTCGCTGGGGCGATGAATGTGAGTACAAATATATGTACTATGTAGCAGCTAACATCATGAGGCAAAGGAGGTTTTTCGTCACAGAAGCAGGTCATTTTGCGATTGGCGCTAACGTTGCCCAACCGGGTGACTATTTATGTGTTATTGTGGGCTGCAACTATCCCATGATACTTCGTAGAGACGACCGTAATGATGGTTTTCGACTCGTCGCCGACGCCTACGGTAAGCAGACTAGATCTATACGTGAAGAATATCACTAACTAGGTCCAGTTGGCGGTGCCATGGAAGGCGAAGTTCTTAGTCCCGGAAGCCCTTGGCCTTCGAGTTCATCATCAGACATGAGTCAGCAGCCAATAGAGCCGACTCAATGGCAGAGAATTATGATTAGATAACAATTCGAGGCCTGATTCACAACACCCAGGTCATCGCTACCATACATGGAATCCCGCAAGCGCGATAGATGCAGAGAACTTTAAAGAGACCCGGATTGAAAGTAGACCCATGCCGGGCACTTCGGTAACAATGGGCTTTGTGTAAGTATATAAATACGGGTGGATCTGATGAAGAAATGAAGGAAGTCATACATTAAACTAAGAATACTACAATATCAGGCGTGTCTGCTCCTCACGACATCTCATCTAGCTCACACAATCCAGTTTTCATCGTGAAGCATTGTACTCTCTTTGTCGAGGTTGATTACCTATCAGAGAGACACTTACTTCTTTGAAGTATGGTGCTCTTAACATGCGCCAACCGCAGAGACGGGCGAAGAGCGCCAGCTGACCACCCCGGAAAGTGCGGGATTCAGTCGCTCAACTACTCAGCTTATATCGCATCGCAGGTGACGTATGCCCTGAATTTTGGTAGGAGAGCATCATAAATATCTCTCAAATGTCACATGCCGTTCGACCCGACGTGGGACAGTCTAGACCGATAGGCAGATTGAGGATACTAGGTAATCAAGAGTCCAAAGAGGCTAGCTTAACATTCTCTGTAACGGGAATTTTTAAAGCCTAGTCTAGGCATGTAGTAAACTGAGTGAAACAAATTCATGCGTGGAAATAATATGGTGGAAAGCTCGGCTGAAAGGTAGAGACACCTTACTTGTAGTTAAGTACCTTGCCTAAGTTGGTGGGGTTGGCGAAATGCCGCTATAAACGGCTCGCGTAGCCCCACCCGTATCCAAAGAAATGGATCGCGATGCTGATCATCTGCTCAGCGCCTCTCCGACATCAAGCAACCAAATTAGGAGTCGTTAATTAGATTGACTGCTGCCTGCATGCCTCCTCCCCGACAACCATAATTGCCCCCTTACCGACCGTTTGTCGCCTGAGAGTTGTTTCCGCTCGTTACCAAACGTACATAGAACCGAACTACTGGAATTGGTCTTCTTTTAATCCACTTATACATACTGCTGTACCGTATTCTGCCTGGGGAATGGACATGCATATTCCCCCCTTACGTAACCGCCCATCCATCCATCTCGACATTCGTTCGCGTCCCTCATACCGAAAATGGCTGGAATAGAGCGCCTCGAAATCCACAGCAAGGTGCGACCAGGCATCCTTTGCATTGGGAGCGCGCCCCGTGCGTTGCTGACCGTATTTTTCTTTGTAGTCCTATATCGTGCGATGGGTCAAGGTCGAAGAAGGCCATACTCTGTCTTGGAGCATCCAACCGGATAGAAAGTCCATGTAATGACCAATTCCCGTTTGGCCCTTTGTTTCTTCGTATTAGTTGCTAACCGATCGTTTTTTTCTGTTACAGTAACTTTGGCATCGTCAAGCACCCTGGCTCTGGGGCTACCAAATACCACTCCGTCCCCAATGATCTCGATAGCTCGCTCGAACAACTCGATGGCTCCGAAGGTGGCGGCGGCAAGAACAGCATTTTTGCTAAGAAGGATGCCAGCACGGCACGCGAGCAATTAGCCAATAAAGGCTTCATACTGGTGAAATGGCACGGAAAATGCGAGGCCGACAAGGTATCTATGGGCACACACGACGTGGGCGCTAACCAAGGGGGTATGTTTGGTCTGATATTCGACAACACCTTCTCTAAGCAGACCTCAAAAACGGCTACTTTGGTCATCCTCACATACCCTACCGGCGCACCTCCCCAGGGCGCCCACTATCTGCCCAATATGCAGGCAGCTTCAACCGCAACTACAAGCAAGACCAGTTTAGGAAAACCCAGTCCTCACATTGGCGCCACTGCGGCCGAGTCTTCCGAGAGTCTACATAGCCATTCGGGCGGAGGAAGGCCAATATCAAGTGCTGGGCGAGGCGATGCGACAGGTTCGGCGGCTCCGTATCACACCGGCACTCTATACAAGAGACGGAGAAAGAAGGGGCAGGGCCATGCTCGTCGATTCTTCTCACTGGATTACTCCTCGTGTACATTGTCTTACTACCACAATCGAAATAGTTCGGCTCTCAGGGGCGCCATTCCCCTCGGCCTGGCTGCTATTGCGGCCGATGAACGGAGACGGGAAATTAGTATCGATTCAGGTGCTGAAGTTTGGCATCTTCGGGCAGCTAACGACAAGGAGTTTCAGGAGTGGGCGCAGGCTCTCGAGAGGGCTAGTAGAGTTGCGCGAGGCGTTGAACAGGCGCCTGAGTTAAGTCAAGTGAGCCGTGCAAGGCTAAGTGTGCCTGTTACCCAGTATCCACCTGCCCCTAACACCCAACAAGAGGAGGATCGTGATTGGCAACAAGTCGAGGCTCTCGTGAGCCGGATAGTGGGAACACGGGATGCTCTCCGTCGTCTCGTGAAGGACATGGCTGCTGAGAAGCAGTCACACCGTCCTGTAAGTTCGCATTTATCACCTAACAGCGCAGACATGTCTGAAGAAGGTGACGGATATTTTAATGCGTCGCAGCCGGAGAGGAGGCCCTTTTGGAAAAGGAAATCTAGTGCTTCACTGCGTTCACCAGGTCCCTTAGCACCCACGGTGTCGTCATCGTTGGCTGTGCCGATGCCCAGCTCTGCTGCCGCTGCCGCCAAGTCCAAGGCCGGTGGTCAAGTAGAGAGAAGCACGGAGGACCACTGCACTGCCCTTCTCAATGATCTGGACCTCGTTGTAGCCGATTTTACCAATGTCATTGCCAATAGCAAGAAACGCCGATCGCCATTGTCTAGGGTTTCTACAGCAAGAAAAAGCATGGAGTCGTCTTTATCTGCCGATGAATTTTTCGATGCAGAAGCAGGTGAACCTAACAATAGTAGTGTTTTGGTTATTGATCGTCACGAAAGCGATGCCGAGTCTCCTGAGTCCGTCGCGGACGATGCTTCTATTGATGACGTCTCGTCGGTCTCTTCTATCGAAAGCGATACAGAATTGGCTGATAAGAGTGGCGTGGCCGCTCTATACCCATTAAGGCCCAAAAGTCTACATCCCTTGCCGATCGACATAGCTGTTAATCGCCGTAACACTGTTCCCGCAGCCACCGTTCCTCCACCCAGCCTCATTGCCTTTTTCCGCAAAAATGTTGGTAAGGATCTCAGTACGATCAGTATGCCAGTCTCGGCCAATGAGCCAACTTCAATGTTGCAAAGAGTGGCAGAACAATTAGAGTACGCACAGCTCCTCGACCAAGCAGCCCAACAGAAGATCCCGAGAGATAGGCTGCTTTTTGTTACGGCATTCGCTATCTCGTCGTTCAGTATCAACCGTGCTAAAGAGCGAGCCATACGAAAACCATTCAACCCTCTCCTAGGCGAAACATTTGAATTTCTTCGTACAGAGAGCGAGGTGCCAGGTGGCTTCCGTCTGCTTGTGGAAAAGGTTACACATCGGCCAGTTCGGCTGGCTATGCAAGCTGATGCAGAAAACTGGTCATTAGCTCAGAGTCCGGCTCCCGGCCAGAAGTTCTGGGGCAAAAGCGCCGAGATTACTACGGATGGGCGCGTGCGTTTAATATTGCATTTACCTGATGGGACTGACGAGCTTTACTCTTGGGCCATTGGTACCATGTTCCTACGGAACGTGGTAGTGGGCGAGAAATACGTTGAGCCAGTTGGCAATATGACAGTATCGAACGAGTCAACTGGGGCCAAAGCAATCGTTGAGTTTAAAACCAAAGGCATGTTCGGCGGACGCTGTGAAGACGTTCAGGTCGATACCTTTGGGCCGGATGGCGCGGCCATTGGCGTTGGTCTCACAGGGACATGGACAAAATCACTACAGGTGGTAGAGGGCGGTAAAAGCACAGGGCAAGAGATCTGGAAAGCTGGCCAATTAGTCCCTAATGCGGCGAATACCTACGGGCTGACGACGTTCGCCGCGAGCATGAATGAGATCACCGATGTAGAGAAAGGTCGCCTCCCCCCGACAGATACCAGACTTCGTCAGGATCAGCGACTCGCCGAAGAAGGAAATCTTGACGACGCAGAGATATGGAAAGTTAAGCTCGAAGAGGCACAGCGCGCTAGACGAAGAGAGATGGAAGAGAGAGGAGACGAGCATAAGCCCAAATGGTTCTACAAGGTCTCTGATACGCCAGAGGGCGAGGAAGTCTGGAGATTCAAGGGCGGTAAGGACAGTTACTGGGAAGAACGAGGCAGGGGCGAGTGGAAGGGCGTTGAGAAGATCTTCGATGTACCGGAATAAGCCTTGGGATTTTAGATTCTGTAGAGAGTGTCAAGCATAGGTGAAGCTAGCTCTTATAATGTTGCTTAAAGAGAGCGGCTCGCCGTATGGAGTTAGCGCTTGGTGTCTATTGTCTAATAATTGGGAAAGCGGGATATAGAGTGTAATTGTTTCTATGAAGCATGTCATGGGTTTTTAACTCGTGAAATTAGATCACTCAATGCCTCACTCAATATATCAAAATATCGGAGAATAGAATCTAGTGTCTCCGCACATGTATGTCCATCCCCATTGGCGTCCCTCATTGGTACGGATGGGACATGGTGCCGTGATAGTGGTAGTGGGGTCTCAGAGGACGGAATAATTCGAACACGATGATCTCGGCTATAGATGTCGGTGGTATGATCAATCCATGGTAACCAGACGGGGTTCATTGATACGACTTCGTCATGTCACTTGCCAAAGAGGGGATTCGATGCGGGGATCTATTGAAGATATAGTATCTGGAGATCTAGATCTTGTATTTATAGATAGCGATGTTTGGCATCGGTGGCTATTGGCTTCATGGGTTTATAATGAGGTACTTAAAGTAATCTGGTTCTGATAATCAATAATTCATAGCTTCATATAATAACTTCTAAAGCTCGTACAAAATGCGCTGGGGTACACGCTTCGCGGCGCTCATCACAGCCGCGAATATATGCGTCGCAGCGCCTTCACTGCTGTCAACACCGACGGCGACATCATCCGCGTCGGCGGCGGCATTCACGTACGACCGAACGTCGTTCTACTTACACGGCGAACACTATGTCATCATCGGGGGACAGATGGATCCGCAACGGATCCCGGCCGCGTACTGGCGAGACCGGCTGGCGAAGGCGCGGGCGATGGGACTGAATACTATTTTCAGCTACGTCTACTGGAACCTACTGGAGCCGATTCCCGGGGAATGGAGGAATGATAGAGATAAGGGAAGTAGTGAGACCATCAGTGGGATTAGTAATGATGTCGCGGCGTTCTTCCGCATCGCGCAGGAGGAAGGGTTGAATGTGATTCTGCGTCCGGGACCGTATATCTGCGGCGAGCGAGAATGGGGCGGGTTTCCGGCGTAAGGATTTCTTGGAGCCTTCATTTTCTTGTTTTCCTTGAGCATAAAGCTTCTTCCTAGGGCTATGATTGCGTTCAGAAGCTTTGGAAGCCTCAGGTATGATCCTTTGAATGGCAATGACTAACTCCAGCTGTGCAGATGGTTGGCCCAGGTCCCCGACATGCGCGTGCGCTCCTCCAACGAAAAGTTCATGCAGGCTGCAGAGCAGTACCTAGTGCGTCTCGCAGCCGATCTGGAGGACATGCAAGTGACGCGCGGCGGCCCGCTGCTCATGGTGCAGGTGGAGAACGAGTACGGCTCGTACGGCGAGGACCACGTCTACACGGCGGGCCTGCGGGACATCCTGCGGGCGCACTTCGAGGTGCCGCTGTACACGAACGACGGCGGCGTGGACTGGACGCTTGCGGGAGGCGAGGTGCCCGGCGTGCTGGCGGAGATCGACGGCGATCCGTGGAGCGGGTTCGCGGCGCGAGACAGATACATCACGAGGGAGGACGAGCTGGGACCCCTGATGGATGGCGAGTATTATACGCTTGCGCCGGACTTCTGGGGCGCGGACAACGTGCATAATACCACGGTTGGACGCCCGAGCCAGATCGCGCAGTTCGTGACGGATCTGGACTATGTACTCGGGGCGAATAACTCTATCTCGCTATACATGTTCCACGGCGGGACGAATTTCGGTTTCTCGAATGGGGCTATCTGGAAGAACTTCACGGCGAGCTTCACCACGAGCTACGACTACGGGTCTCCGCTTGATGAGAGCGGACGCACGAATGAGCTGTATTTCACGCTGCGGAATACCATATTGAAATATGTCCCGCCCGATACTGTCCCTGAGCCTCCTGCGAACCTTCCCAGGTTAGAGATCCCGGAATTTGAGCTCGCGCCGATGGTCGGGTTGTTCGATACCCTTGGCAATGCGACGGCGAACGAGACGCCTTTGACTATGGAACAATTGGGACAGGAGTACGGTCTTATTCTGTACGAACACATGGTCAACACTACGTTAAGCGGTACCTTGCAACCTGGAGACCGGGCCAGAGATCGCGTGATAGTATATGTGAACGACGTGAAGAAAGGTGTAGTCGACAGCACTTATTCCAGACCGGCGCAAGTTTCGGTGTCCTTGCAGCCGGGCGACAAGCTGCAGCTCCTTGTCGAGAATCTTGGGCGTGTAGATTACTGGTCCCGGGAGTCCGGAACGTTCGTCGCGCTCGAGGACCCATATAAGGGCATTAAAGGAGACGGTGAGTGATTCTCTGAGAAATTACATGGCAACAACTGACTCCGAGAATTGCAGTCACGGTCGGCTCGGCAGTGCTCTCGGGCTGGAGCATCTACTCGTTACCTCTGGAGGCTCCTCCATCCCCATCCAGTAAAAACCAAGCAAGGAATAACTCAGGTACGATTGCGACTGGCTCTCCGCCCGTCTTCTACCGCGCCACATTCGACGCCGGTCAGGGCAACGAGACGAGCCCGGCCTTGCTGGACACGTTTCTCAGCGTCCCGAGCGGCGTCAAGGGAAACGTCTGGGTGAACGGGTTCAATCTGGGCCGGTATTGGATCATTGGGCCGCAGCAGTCGCTGTACCTGCCAGGAACCGTCTTGAAACCGGTGGGGAACGAGGTTGTGATCCTCGAGCTGGAGCCAGAGGCGGAGACCTTGACCGTGTTCGGAGCCGCGGAGAGGGAATGGGGGAATTATCCCGATCCTGACTATCCGTAAATCTATGTACACTAGATACACTTAGCGGTGGTATCTAGAGGAGTGAAGTGGTCTTTGCAATTATTTATATATATTTACAAATCCCGTTCCACCTGGTGTCGTCCAGATGGAATCGAAGCACACCAGGTGTGAAATACGAGCAGCATTGAAGTCTAAATTTCAAGATTTGTTGCTCTTGAAGGCTTGGCGATGCAGCTAAGAAGACTCCCCGGGGTAGTGACCGGAAAAGGATCAATTCAGTTATGATGATTGGCAGCGATTTACCAGGGACCGTGCTAAAGGAGCTGACAGACCCGCGCATGTGCCGCAATCCCGGCGGTTCGACACCATCAAGAGGCCAAGAGTGGCAGTGCAGCGGTTGCAAGCCCTGAGACGAAATGAAGATGGCACCTTTTGTAGGACGCCATTGGTCATGATCGCGCCCTCCCAAACATGCATTGTCACAGACCAAGAGAGCTTTTTGCCTGCTGACTGAAGTTTCGTATCTAACAAGGTTAAGTCGGTACTCGTCATGAGCTCTTGTGTTTCACTCGTTTTTATTCTCCCAATACGAAAAAAAAGGCTAACGCCTCCCCAAGACCAATAGCCCATTAACACTAACTATATTCATGCGATCAGTAACATAATATGTGGCGGAATTGTGGTCGGCTAGGCTGTGTTGCATTGGATGATTGGCATAGAAATGTCTGCAGCATGTCCAATGATGCAATGGCTACCATCGTGACATCGTCGTGCTGCACAACCTGTTTTGTGCTGGACAATCATAGTGCCTACTTATGCGGTATTACTCTATCATGATTCGGCTATGTTTGGTTCCATAGCAACATTTGATAAACAGCCGCATGGCCGATCTCTCGACGTCAGCAATACGAGTGGAAACCACAGTAAATGGCCAAATTTGTGTCTGTTCAAGCCGCCAAGGGCCTCTAGCGATTTGGCGCAGACGCGGCAGCCCTTGGATCTCAAGGCCCGCCATCTACTCACTAACATTCATATCTAAGAAGCGAGTCATTAGCAAGACGAAATAGCGGAGCAGATGTTTGAGGTACGAGATGAAAAAGTACTATGTAGTACTTCGTGTTGCGCTGTGTTAATTCTCGGCGGGGGCTGCACAACCAGTCTTCAGCGGCTTGTTGATGCGTAATTTGCTTCTGCATTCCATCTTCAATGCCCGCCGAGTTAAACTGGAATTGTTGCAGTTGGCTGGATGGCAATTCACTCCAGCCGTCAGGCCTCTCAAGTGTCCTGGACGGTTCATCGCCAGCTGTGCAGGACTATATCCATTAAGTGACTAGCTATTTTAGGAAGGCGGGTCCACCACCCCGATTTATCCATTGTCTCCACCCGTCCCCTTTCTTGTCCGACCTGCTAGTTTCGCCCATGCTCAATTGATTCAAGGTTTAGGTAGTGTACTACTCGCGCTGGTTCCTTGAAGTCTCCCTCCCTCACTCACCTGAGTTCACACCATTCCAACGAAGCACCTAAACTACATCACCGACCAAAGTCACTCTCTGAAACCCCATTTCTCTTCTCCTGCCACCCTCCACTAATTTTCAGCCCTTTCGATCGTGTCCGATTTCTCGTTGACGATTACATCACGACTACCACAATCCCGTTCTGCGAAGGGGATTTGTCGTTTGCCATTTCGTTGTATCGTCGACCTCGTAGCCCAAGTTGCCTCCTTTTTGGCGACTTCCCTCCCCAAAGACGACACGTACACGCTCGCTAGTTACGAACTTTCAGGAAACCCTATTCTCACAATCGGTAAAATAAAAAGGAACGGCAGATTTGCTTAATCACCAACCACGTTCGCTCGCCAAACCCCAACCACATCGCAACATTTCGTGGTGTATTTGATCGACTTTGGCGAAGGGAACGCCCGGCCACTCTGTGTCTTTGTTTGAGCCAGCCTTCGCCAAGCCCGCCAATGTATTCGATTGTCCACGATCATTAAACTTAAAAACATCCAATACGCCTCATCGCAAAGGCATCTAATCGGTAACTCAACCAGAGATATCGCAATACTCTTAATATTAGGTCCGTTTCGCAACGATTGACCTCCATCATCATGAGAATCCCTAGCGTACGGCCGGCAGTATTGCTGTCCGCCCTTGCGGCAGTCCAACTGGGTGCTGGCTCAGAGCCCATGCTCTCGTCGACCTCCCTAAACTCTTGCCAGCCGAACTCGCAGTTTACCGCCAGTCTCTTCAACGTCGTATATACACCAGTCAATAACTCTGCCGCCGTCAACGTTGTCGCGACATCCTCTGTCGAAGGATATGTCAGTTTCGACGTTTCTGTCGTTGCTTACGGCTACCAAATCATCAAGCAGAGCGTCGACCCTTGCAAGCTGGGACTAGCTGGTCTTTGTCCTATGACTGCTGGTAAAATTCCGCTCAAATTCAATTTCGAAGTCGATCCATCCGCAAAGACCCTGCTACCCGGTATCGCATTCACTTTCCCCGATCTGGATGCTACCGTTCGAGTTGTCTTGAATAACACAGAAACCCATGAGAGCGTAGCCTGTGTCGAGGCTGACGTCTCTAATGGCAAGACTGTTGATTTACTGGCTGTGAAATGGACTCTTGCCATCATCGCTGGCCTCGTTCTCTGCTCGTCTGCCGTCCTCAACGGTCTTGGTCACTCTAACGCTGCTGCTCACATCGCCTCGGGTGCTCTGTCCCTATTTGGATTCTTCCAGGCTCAGGCCATACTTGGCATGATGAGCGTCCACCTCCCGCCGGTTGTCCAGTCCTGGACACAGGATTTTCAATGGACAATGGGTATCATTAACGTAAATTTCTTGGAGGATATTTTCACTTGGTACCAACGCGCTACCGGTGGCACTCCTTCGACTATCTTTGATACGTTGACTACAGTCTCGGTCCAAGTTGAGAAGCGTGCTCTATCGGTCTTACCAGAGGCGGCAGTTAACCTCTACCGAAGATCTGCATCTCTTGTCCCTGGCGTTTCCACTGACATAGTGAAGCGGGGCAATATCATGACAGGTTCAGGAAGTTACATCGTTTATGGTATTCAGCGTGTTGCGTTCAGGGCTAACATTGAGTCAACCAATCTATTTCTAACCGGTTTGGTTTTCTACTCTCTGCTGGTCGTCTTCACCATTGGTGGTATTGCTGCTTTCAAAGGCTTCTGCGAGCTGGCCGCCAAGAACAAGTGGATGAAGAGTGATACCTTCCTCGAGTTCCGCAACGGATGGCTCACCTATCTTAAGGGAATTCTCTTCCGACTGACCCTTATTGGCTACCCGCAGATGACTATACTATGTCTCTGGGAATTTACTCAGGTCGACTCTCCCGCTGAAGTTGTGTTGGCTGTTTTCTTCTTGGTCGGTATGACAGTAACCCTTGGATGGGCTGCAATGAAGGTTGTTCGTATTGCACGCCGCTCAGTTGCCATGCACCGCAACCCTGCCTACATCCTTTTCTCGGACCCCCACGCATTGAACAAATGGGGCTTCCTCTACGTTCAGTTCAGAGCGTCGGCTTACTACTTCGTGATCCCTGTTCTCGGTTACACATTTATTAAGTCGCTTTTCATCGCGTTTGCCCAAGGCAAAGGAAATGTCCAAGCAATTGGCCTACTCCTGATTGAAGCCGGCGCTCTCATCGGTGTGAGCGTACTCCGACCTTGGATGGACAAGAGCACCAACACATTCAATATCTCCATTTGTTCTATCAACTTCATCAACTCCATCTTCCTTTTGATCTTCTCAGATGTCTTCGATCAACCACCAATCGTTAATGGTGTGATTGGTCTGATTCTGTTTTTCCTCAACGCCATTTTTGCTACCGTTTTACTGATCATGGTCATTGTTTCGACAATCTTGGTCTTCTACCGCAAAAACCCTGATGGACGTTATCAGTTCATGGCTGATGATCGAACATCATTCATGAAGTCCCAATCTCAATTGACAGGCACCACAGAGCTTGACGCTCTAGCAGCGACCGCTCGAGGTGACAAGGCTGGCGGATACTACAAGCCTGGATTAGACTTGGACGACGACAACGAGTCGATATCGTCCGAGTCCATGAGGCGCCGAACCGATACTTCACGTCTGAGTATTCCCGTTGGATCCTCTCACGGTTCTCAGGGTGCTCACTATCAGAACCAGCCCCGTTCTCCCGTTGAAGCATCGGTTCCACTGTTCCCGGCCAGCGGAAATAGGTCACAAAGCCCGTATGGCGCTTCGGCGGGTGCCTTCCGGGCGCAAAATAACTCTACTCCTACGAGTTTTAGAGCACAAAACAACGCAAGGTGAGTAGTTTACAGCTGCTATCGACATACGCCATTACTAACTACTTGAGTTGCAGTCCATGGCAACGAGGTGCTGGCTATGATCATTAGGTAGTGGTCAACCCACCCGAAGCAAGGGGTTTCTTTTAGCTGGAATACGGACCAGCTATTGTTTATATTGGAGTAATCATGACAAATGGGACAGGATTGTTGCTTTGATCTATATCCGCTTGTGGCAATGTTTTGATGGAATTCTAATCTCCGATCGTACAGTCCCACTATTAGGGCTTCCTTTACCAAGGGGCGAGGACTAGCGGCACTATCGTAAAGCGAGTGCTAGCTAGCCTCGTATTCTCTCCAGGTCAAATAGAGTTTTCTCACGACAAGGACGCGAAAAGCGCGTCTATCAGCATTAAGAGGCGGCGTCAATTGAAAATAGTAGGGTTAACCTGCTGTTGTTATTTTTTTTCTGGGTTATTATATGTATAAATTTTTATACCACCTGGTCAGTCTGACGGTTTGCTAAATGCATCCAGCGATACAGACAGCTGGGCTGGGATTTTCGGGTTATGACGACTGTGTTGCTCTGCTGAAGGAGTTTGACGTATTCGAAGAATAGAAAACAGTAGCCATTAACTGACACTTCTGACATATCGGCTCGTGATTGAAGAACTCGTATACAAGGTTCCCTAGCTAAAGAGTGTGAGATCCACACTATTATACTGAATAGCTGAGGTCACAGTTGCAACGCAAATCAGCGGGGCGCCGTAAGTACCTAACCCATTGTTAAGGTATCGACCTACATTAGCTCGACACATTGATACGTTGTTTTCAACCATCTGCCTATGTACATATCTAGATCGGGTACTTGGGTGCTATTGAGATTTACATGCGGGGCAGCTAAATCGACTTGATAACTCATCACTCAGTCTCAGTCAGTCGCTTGTAGCCAATTCTCTATCGCGTTCTACTTCGCTTCTCTTGAGGTCCGCCCGTAGTAGCCGCCAGGCGTTGGTGTGTATTCCCTAGCTGGGCGCTTTATCGTTAGCACTGCTTGCCATTTCTCCTAAGTTAGCGAGCTTGACCGGCGAGGCCCCGCTTCGTCTTGGTCAAGCCGCGCTGGCAACAGCGCGTGGTTCCGTCTTATACATATTTTCGCTCGTACCGCGTCTCTATACCCTATTTCTCCCCGAAAAGGGTTGGCCATGGCAACCTCCGCTGCTATGGCTGGCCAGATGGGCGTTGTGCCCGCTCAACTGGGCTTTTTGGCCATCTTCAACCCGTCTCTTGGAGCAACCGACGAGACATTGGATGACCAGATAGTTTACTATGCTTCTATCAACACTCAATCCCAAAAGCGGCGCCATCGGTCCCGCGGCAAGCCTACAGCCGATATATCTCAGGAGGAACGTAATGAGCGGCTGAGGCAGATCGGCCTTGCGCAAGGCATGGTCGAGTTTAGTCGTGGCTTCGCTAATGGCCAGCCGGTCAATACTATAGAGACTGAGAAAACAAGGGTGGTGCTGCAGGAAGTCGAGCCCGGATGGTGGATACTAGCAGTAGGTATTTAGGTTTACCTCTTTGCAGGTTGATACTGATCGATTGTCGGTTGCATCTAGTCTATTGATCTCACCAAGATCCCCCTTCCTCCGAGGATCGGGTCGCCTACTCCCGGTAAGGCAGATGAACAACCAGACAATGTCGAGTATTCATCAAGGGAACTAAAACCAAGCACGTTGCTTATGCGCGACTTGATACGGGCGCACTCCGTGTTCCTGATACATCATGCTGCATCTTTAAGTGCGCTTTTTGTCAAATCGAGGCGATCTAATTTCGTCAAAATATTAGGCCGATTTTGGGACCTTTTTATATCTACGTGGGATGTCATGCTCCACGGCAATCCGGCAAGCAATGTCTTCAGAAGTATCAAGATTGCAGCTTGCGGAGAACTTGGTGTGGGTGTTGGAGAGGAAAACCGCGGCAGCGGTGAAAGAGAAGTGCTTGAAGGGTTTGTTGGCAGAATAGAGGGTCTGACAGATCTGGTTGTCTCGAGGTTTGGTTCCTCTGAGTCTACATCGGACGTGGAGCCTCCTAAAGATGAGAAGGCCGATACATCGTCAGCACAATGGCTTGGAACTGGAGAAGAACCCGGCGCCGAAGATGGAGCAGTTTTTCTGGGCGTTGGCGCTTTATCTAGGAAGTCGTTACGTGATATCACCTATTGGATGGAAGATATCTATACATGGGGCGAAGACGCATATGGCGTAAAGGATAGTCCGACATCTACACGACAAACGAGAAGGAGGCGGAAATCTGTGGCCGTTCTGGCAGATGGCAGTAGAAGTCAGCCGCAACCTAGTGATAAGACAACAATCCCCGACCATGGCGTTTCGGCTCGCGATTTCGCGCCGCAAGAACCCAACAAGTCGGAATCGACCGGACCAGCACAGGACGAGGCGGCGGTCGACGAAGGTGGCATGAATAGGTTCATGAGCTATCTGAAGATGGGGTATGGGACACACTGGAGTTTGGGTATTTCGGAGGAAGGGGCACACTCCACCACACCCACGAAAGAAGATGTTAAATCCGCCGAAGCTAACGAACCTACCTCACACAAACCCCCTGACGGTGGGAGCTATCTTATTGGACTCCTGGGCGATGTGGAAGAACCCAACGCTGACGACGGCGAACATGGAAGTCAAGCAAGCGATGAGTCGGAATACAATTCTAGAATTCTACTTCGGACACTTACTGTTGAACTCGACGGCGGCGAGCGAGTGGAAGCCCAACAAATGGAAGACCTGGGGAGCCAGAGTAGGGAGTTAACCTTGACAAGATCGGGCAACAAGGACCTCACGAATCCGGATTCCCAATTCGACAGCCAAGACCGCAACAAGACGCAAAAGATGCGCGTAGTAGTCTATGTCAACAAACCTTTTATATTCACCTTTCTCTTCCGGAACAGGACGGATTCGTTGGCCTGGGAGCCGTTGTACCGATCTCTACACCACCAGCTGGCGCCGCTGCGGAAGCCCTTAGCGATGTCCACCGATTATCGACCTAGCAAACCAGACGTAGGGGAGAAAACATCACACATATTCGATCTTGTCTGGGATCCCAAGGCGACGACTGTTCATTCTACTATACCCAACATCCCCACCCCCGCCGAGATGTTGCGCGAGGACGCGGCGCCCGTCTGGTCCCGCGCCGAGGCCGTCACCACGCACAACCAGATCCTCAACATGTACACGGCCACGCTGAACGATTACTCGGAGCTCGAACGGACGTGCAAGACGAGTCGTGGGTGGTGGGTTGTCTGGACGCGGATACTGGAGCGTGATGCCGCTCTGCCGCCTGATGGGGAAAATACCTCCTCCGAAGAAAGACCCGTCGTGCCTACGCTGCGGCAGGCTGAGTCCCAAGAGTCTGATGACCCTCGCGTGCACCCGGCTGTCAACAAGGAGATCTTCCTTATCCGCCGCGCGGGCGAACATAGAGGGATCGCTGGCGGCTCGTATGCCGAGAGTGCTGGTGGAGGTTGGGCTGAAGGGGCTAGTCGGCTTGCGCAGGGGATTGGCGTTGATACGCATAAGTATATTGAGGGTTTGCTTAATATGGGCCGGTGATATACGTTGTGTTCATGTTATATAAATATATAAACCTCGTGAGGTTGTTTTAGTCTGTTGAAGTATCACTATAAAACGAGAGATCATGCAAAATTTTGAACTATAGTTGGATTTTCAGGCCACCAACCTGTTCTCGCTTATTCTATTGATGTTGGTAAAAATGTTGATGTTAATAGTAAGTGAGTTGATAGTATTATGACGAGCCCAGAGGTTTCTGGGACTTAATTACGTGTCGCCAACCGCATAGACAACAGGCAGATGCGAAGTTTCTCTATTTCAATAAGCCTAATCCGATCCGTACTTAAGATAGAGAGACAGGTTGGGGCAATGTGAGCAAGGTAGAGAAAGGTCCTGGTAAACAGTGCTAGTATAGGATCTTGAGCTTGGAAGTCGTTCACGCTCGTTTGCTTGTTTGCCTAATTATAGGAGTATGAGGCTTAGATGCTTGCTTGGGGTTTGGTGTATGAACGGAGTTCACATGTGATTTAATCTTATCTCACAGGGTTTATACGAGTTCTTCATGCGAAGAACTCGCTGTTAGAGTTGATGGTTCGCAGGTTCTAGCGGCCCGCTATGGGGTAGCAGTTTCCATGTTGGTAACTTCGTTACTTACCTTACTCCACGTACTTTTTTTTAATGGGAAATAAATTCTCATATTCACAGCTGCACACAAGTTTTCGCGCGTGTATATGTGGAATGATAAATGCCAAATTCAATTGGATGAATATGTACAAGAAGTATATATAAGTCTATTTATCTGGCAAGACATATATCCCAGCCAATAGGTACTGAGACAAGCTCGAGGGCTGCCCAGTCCAGGGAGATGGCACAAGGCAAGCGCAAAGCTAAAATTTGAACTCTGACGCGACTTCCCTTTGAAGGGTTCGACCGACACTGCCAAGCTGCCTTGGATTCGCTGTTTGTCTTTTTCCCTTTTTCTACCAGATTCCATCCAATCCAAAACCCAACGCCCTTGACGTGCGCTTACGCACGTCTTCCGACCCGACGGAATAGAATATTTCAAAATAGGGTACTTCGCTGCGATTGGCTTGCTTTCATACACCCAAGTATTCACACGAAAAAAGAAGCAGATTCGTCATCATGAACCGGAGCGCATCTGGGAGTGCGCTCCGCCCTTTGCGGTGGGAAGGACTTATCCGAATCCCATTGATTGGCAGCTTAGTTGAATGACCATGTAGCTGACTCACGGCCGCCTGTTGTGCTTCCGAACAGGAAGTCAAAGACAGCCTCTGAGACGTCGATGGAACCAGAATCGCAGCCGGGGCAGATATCGTGGACCAAGGCTGTTGTGGACTTGCCACCAGCGTTGATGGTGATGGTCTGGTCGCACCAGGGGTGGTTGGGCATATCGAGACCGAGACTGGTTCCAGAACCACGGCTATACCAATCGGCGTGTGAGATGGCAACAATATGTTTTGTCAGATCGACTCCACTATCATCGTATCCGCAGGCGCCGAGACCAAGGGCGTAGTACGTGATGTCACCCGAGTATTTCTTGGTGTCCAAACTGGAAGTGCCGAACCCGTCTGCACCGGCATACGACGCGCCCGAAGCAGGGGCGTCAGAGGACTCCGTAGAGACAGGAGCAGGAGGGGCCTGGACGCTGGTGGTGGGCTCTGGGACAGGAGCAGGCGCAGGGGTGGTTGTGGAAGTAGTGGTGGGAGCCGGAGGTGGTGGCGGCGGCGCCTGTGTGGTGGTCTCGGCAACAGATGTCGTCGTGGGAGGCGCCTGAACAGAGGTAGAGGTGGACGAGGGCTCAACGACTGTGGGCTCGGGCTGAGGCTCAGGCTCAGGTGTGCTGGTGGGTGGCGGCTGGAAGAACTCGCCTGGCGCACCGGAGCCGGTTCCCGTTGGTAAGAGGGTCTGCGTGGTGCTCTCGTCAACGAGAACGGTCACGGTATCCCAGACGGTCTCCCATTCGGTGACAAGGTCACGCTTTGCGTGTAGGTGCTGATGACCATGGTGACCGTGAGGCTGAGCAGCGGTCAAGCCAGCCAGGAGGGCGGCGACGGCAGCAGTAGACATAGACTTCATGGTGAATATTGTGTGACGGTTTTCTTGTTTTGTTGTTTGTTCTGAATGTTTAACAGTCGCGAGAGGTCCAGCCAGAGGGTATATTGTTAAAGCAGGAGCAGAAAGGACTATGCACTGTAACTGTCTTTGTCTGACAAGGAGAGAAGTGTTGGGTCCTAGTCCGGTGTTGTACCGAAGTATGGTTTCCAAGACTCTTATTTCGATTCACGAAGGAAGGTGGCGAGCAGCAGATGGTCCAGGGAAAATGAATGTATATCGGTGAGCACTGCTCAGGTCGAAAGAATGTACGAGTATGGATAACCGAAGAGGTGAGGGTAAGAGAAGGGCTAGAAAAAGACGGAAAGGAATACTACCAGGCCTCTTTATTACGGGTGCCTTGCATAGGAGCCCTGTCAATCGGGGGAAAACAGCTGATTGCCCTAAGGACTGAAGCTGGGGCTGCGGCTGGGATTGGGCCATGTCGGGGGCACTAGTCATCACTAACTTACACAGGTACCAACATGGGATCAAAGCCACGCCGGCGCGCGGAAAAGAACCAGGGCAGGGACAAGGGATAGGCCCGGAACACGGGAAAGCAAATGAGAGGACGGAAACAAGGCAAGGAGATGGAGAAACGAGCACGTTCTCGTTCTTGGTGTGTTCTTCGGCCAATAGTGTGGGCGGACTGGGGCTGAAACAATCAGTCTGCTAAGCAGGCCATTGGAGCCGCCCGTGGTGCAATTGTTGAGAGTCCTACCTACGATATCGGTAATTCTGTCCATCAGGTACAGACAGACAGTTGTCAGCTTCCCCTCTCTTCGTCTGTTCTATTTTCTTCACTTCTCCTCTTTTCGTGCCTCCTTCGGCGCCAACGGTGCGCCAACAGTATGATACCCAAGCTCGGCGTGTTGTGGAGGCGGTTCGCATTCTATGCTACTGTCTACCTACTTCTAAAAAGTGGTATCTATTTAACGTGGAGCTCATTCATTATCCACTCCGCCGGTCCGTTGGCTAAAAGGTGAGCGGCGCACATAATGAAAAATACGGCTTTGCTAGAGGCACTTACAAAGGCTGCCTCTTTTCTCTCCCCTCTCTCGCTATTTATTTTTTCTTGGTTGAAGCCCGCAGCTAATGCAAGGCACCGATCCGCCTGTCAGCACACTTTGACCAACCACAATTCGATCTCCAGCCCCTGACAGGGATCTTATTGGATCCAGGAAGCATACCACGCATTCCCGTAGTGTAATGTATGTACCTGGCGATCCTAGCCCAGTCCCGGCATATGCAGGGGTTTGGGGCCAGGGCAAAAATAAGACTTTTTTTTTCTCTCCTCTCTTTCGGATTGAACAGCGCAGCACCGCCCCCAGGGAGCTGACCACGCACGCACACACGCACACCACTTAGGGCAAGGGAATGTTTCTCCGTTTCGCTGATCTCTGTCTAAGCTAAGAGATGCCACAAAAGCCAGAGCTGAGTCGACTGGCTTTTTGGGCCTCCTAAGGAAAGAAATGTGTAGCGAACATGATGACCTGGCAGATCTATTAGACCTATTTATTGCCAATCAGAATCGTGTACAATTCTCAGCCTGTCGTGAGACTGTCTGATGATCTTTTTTCTGTTCATTTAAAACTGGGGTCGGAGGCCACGAAGACTCGATAGCCGGCCACGTCGCTGGCGGACTAAGCGTGCTAGTCTTACTTGTTATGTGTATTACAGCACTTATGCTGTGCACTACGCAAGTATTTCCAAAATGCATTCGAGAGGTACGGAAACCGATCCGAAGTAGATCGGGGCTTCTGTTGTGTAAGTTGAGTGCATATTTGCTACCCAACTGAGAAATCCGAAGCTGGGCCGTTCAATTCAGGTTTTTCTAACGTAACGAAATTGCCGTACCTGCATAGAAAAAGCCTGAGCGCTATGCGAAATATAGGACGGGTTCTATCTTATGGGTATATCTTCAACCTGCTCTGACTAACTATCGCGAAACTCGCACAGCAAATAATCCTGTTTATTTTGCCCTCTCTGATATTGCTGTATCAGGGCCGTAGAGCCGTGACATTATCAATAATGCCCGAGATTGACATACATACCTACATGCAGACCATAGTTATATTTGGTAGTCATATAAGCTTAAAAAAACGCCCGAGATGATCGAACCGAAATGATAATGGATGGCATCATCTAACATTCCCCCGCGCTGTCGCTATCCGACGGGTCGCCGCGCCTGCCGAATCGCGGAGGGAACGTGGGCATCGCATCGCGTCGCAATCGATGCTACACTTCCTCGGCAATTCCTCTGTTGTGCGTATGTGCGTTGCATGGACAGCGACATAAACCTCTCCTCTCAGTATCCGTGCGCCACAGCATGTTGTGTGCACTCACGATTGGTATCGGGGTTATGTAAGGCAGTAATGGTTCGATAAACTTGATAATGGCATAGGAAAGCCCATCCGCTGAAAACCGACGTTCCCAATTTTTGTTTTCTTTTTGGCCGTTTCTATCAACCGGTGTACGATGCATCTCTATGATCTACTGTACGCCACGATAATGCACCTAGCCGCGCCCAACCAACCGGTCGACTGACCCCGACTGATCGTCTCGATAAACCATCTGCATGCACTTTACAACTTGCATCGCACGCGCATACATACGCCCCAACTCCAAGCCATGCCAGCGATGCTCTAGATATTGAACACAGACACCATACTCCATGACCACAACTCATCAACCAATGCCCGGCCTTGGACTCGGAAACCTTGACTCTCACATCACGCAATGGAAAGAGACAGGTCATTTTAGGATAGCCAATCCGCCATTTCTCCACGCCCGGACAATGAATCAGAGAACATCACCTCACGTCACGCCCGCCGACTATTGATGTAGTGTATCTTGACGTCATCTCATAACCCCTCTTTCACTCACTCACTCACTCACTCCCCCTTGCTCGCGTTGCTTTTCGAGGTGATAGCGAACATGAACAGACCCTGCCGGCTCCAGACGGGTCGCTCGTCGTCCTCGACCTCGACGACGCTGAAGCGTCGGCGGGCCTGCTTGAGGAACTGCATGTCCGCCCGACGGCGCTTCTTGAAGCAGAAGTAGATGACGGCTGATGGCCGCAGCGCGAGGAGGTCGGACAACGTCGTCTGCAGCAGCGGGAAGGCGGGCTCGAAGTACACGCAGTCCGCGGCTAGAACGACGTCTGGTGGGTTTGCGGTTACTTCTGCGGGGAGTGGCTCGCCCCTGTATGCGCGTGCTCTGTCAGTATGTACGTGCGTGAGGGGGAGAGGGTGTGAGGTGATCTTCGTCGTGAGACATTGTGTGTAAGGAAGAGGCCATCCACATGGCCACGTAGATATATCGTATCGTACATGAAGGGGAGAGCTCAAGGCGTAAAACATGCAGGTAAGTTGTTGGGAGTGAGACATGCATTGCTATCAACGAGAAGGTGGCAGTGAGGGGTAAATGTACACTCACCAGTTTAGCAGCATCGCCTCGACCTTCCCCTCAAGCTCGTTGAGAGCGATGTTATGCTGCATGAGCGAGAACATCTCCATCTGGTCCGTGATGTACAGCGGAGGGTGGTTCTCTCCCAGATCACAGCCGCGAGCGACGGCGAGACCTACGAGTCCGCCGCCTGCGCCAAGTTCTAGTCTACAATATGAGATGCTCGTCAGTCGTTTGTTGACGTAAGTTATGCATAGGTATTGAGGATAGGATATCCCTGTTAAGTAACCCCGAATTTTGAGTCTGCATGCAGCATGGTCCAGTCCGAGTTTACTTCATCATACAACAATACAGCACGACATCAAAGCGGAAAGCGACTACTACACCGTAACCAAAACATACACCACAGAGAACAAGAAAACTCACATCCTTTTACCAGCCAAGCTCTTCGCATGATACCTCAACATATACCTCGCAAGCGTCATACCCGCAGGCCAAAGCTGCCCACCACACCCATTCGTCAGATCCTCGTGGAGACGCAGCTGCTTTCCAACGGGCAGTAAACCCTCGAAGTCAGTTTCTGTTGTTCCCGCAGCCTTGTATGCGGGAAGTGGCGTGAAGTCCTCGGCGAGTGCCAGCGGGGAAAACTCCTCTCCTTCTGCATCTGATGAGTCTGCTGATGCGGACGAGGACGACGCCACTGGAACCACCTTTGCCGTGACGAGCGGCTCTTTTATTTCTATCGTGCTTGGCATGTTTTTTATGCGAAAGTGAGATGTAGTTGAAAAAGTTATGAATGGTCTAGTTATGCCTTTTAGTCGTAACAGTTGGTTATTCCTCAGTGTAATGGCGTTATAGTACCGTCATAAACGGGGCGTTTAACTAGCGGATTCTTTCTTCCTTTTTGCGCCTTTTTGTCTCGGAATTCAAGACTACGGAACGGGCAGTTTTCACCGAGATTTAAAACCACATATACGAAAAAATTGTTCCTTCGTCGTCGCTGCTGTCGTCGGGCAGAGATTGGGAGCGGACGTGACCGCCCACTTTCTTCGTCGAAGATCTAGAACCTGTCCGACCTTCCCGCATTTCGGCCCCCCTCTTTCCCTATCTCGAGCTTATCGCCATTACACAAATCCACTACGTCAGTATGGATATGCATCAACATACCTACGAACCCAAATATCATCGTAGAGAAATTGAAGACGAAGTGCATGTATATCTGATAGAATAAGAAGATGTACGATTAGTGGAATCGCCAAGAGCGGTTTCCCAATACGAATAGTCGTCGTCGAAAGCGTGTGCTCTTATTGGTTATTGTCGACAGAACATCCCGTCCGCTTGGAGTAGCTATTAGCTAAGATATACACTGCCGTTTCATCCGATCACACATAGTGTTGATGACCCAAGTTAGGTATATCGGATACATCTTCACTCTAATTGAGAACCGGATCACAAACATCTATGACAACTAGACTATGAGGCTTGAGCCCCTCTAGTCAACAACTATGTACTAGGTACATATTAGGGAGTGCTAATGAGTTAATATGGCTTGAAGCGTGGGACTGCATTCCCTCAGGCCGGTTCGGACAAGTATCCTAGCTGCGGAAACCTTCGGCTGCAAAGTCAGGATTCGCGTATTCAATAAGGACCGCGAAGAGAAGAGAAGAGAAGAGAGAAGCCGGGACTCTATTTCTCTATTTCTCACCTTTATCATCTCCGGGTTACTTATCCTGAGTTATCTCAGGAGTAGGAATGACCTGCAATGTAAGTTTCGTATCAGATGATAAGTATCTTCAGGGCTATTAAGCATAGTATGAGTAATGTATATTAAGGCTCGAGATTCGGCCATGCTAAACCCACATACCTAGACAGGCATCATTGCTACCAGATTATATGATAGCGCATCCCATATAACTTGATAAATTTCCCTTGGGTTGTTCATTGAGACTAGTACAGGTTATTGGCTTTCTATAGAAAGCCTAAGTGTGATATGGAGAACCTCCTATGTAGGCTATTCTATCCTCACCTTAGCTCTGGGGCTCTTCTGCAACGTAGTGCAGATAAGCACCCAATAGCTTGATGCCTTCGATGTAGTTGCGCTTATCCAACTTCTCGTTGATCGAGTGCGCGCCGTCCGTTGAGCTACCCATGGGCAGCAATAGGACGTTCTTCCCTGTGGCTTGCTCGAAAGTCAGGGTAACGGGGATACTAAATATAGTCAGTAACTGCTTTCCTCTTCTGACAAGATGTTTGGGACTTACCTTCCACCCTCACGGGTGAAGTCGGGCTTCACACCCCATACGCGCTCCGTAGCCTTGCTGGCGGCACGGAAATTCCAGTGGTTCGGGCTTGCGACCCACCACTTACCGGTGTGCTGAGCGTAGACCTTGAGCGAGTTCTTGGACTTGAGTTTCGCGAAAACCTCCTTGACGTAGCTGTAGACAGCCTCGTTGGTCTTGTCGATGTCCATGTCAGGAACGGTACGTATGGAGAACTTGCCGATGACCTTGGCGGGAATGACAGTCTTGGCGCCAGGGGCCGAGAAGGCACCCTCGACACCGTGAACACTCAGTGACGGATACCGCCAGCGTGCCATCAGGGTGGGCTTCTTATCCTCGAAGATGGTGGTCTTGGAACCAAGTGATTCATGCAACGTCTCCATGGTGAAGGCGATTCCATCGTACAGTCCCTCCTCATCCGACGTCACCGGTGCTACCTGCTCGTAGATGCCGGGGATCTGGATCTTGCCACCCGTGTCGACAAGGCTGCCTAATACGCGCACCAGGTCCGTCATAGGCTCCTGCGCAGTACCACCGAAGACACCACTGTGCAAGTCAGCACCAGGACCAGCAATCTCGACGCTGTAGTAGTTGCAGCCACGGAGACCGTAGGTCAGGCAAGGCTTCTCGGTGCCGAGCCAGTAGTTGTCACTGATGCAGACGGCATCAGCGTCGGCAAAGTAGCCCTTGCCCTCCTTCTCGATCAGTTCGTCGAGCCCCTCTGACCCATACTCCTCCATACCTTCAAAGCACATGAGCAGGTTGACGGGGAAGTCGACACCGGCCTTCTGATGGGCCTCGATAGCGTTCAGCCAGCCAAGAACGGGTCCCTTGTCGTCAGTGCTACCACGGCCAAACATGCGACCATCTTCGCCAACAGACAACGTGAAGGGCTCGGTGGACCAGCCGTCGCTCTTCTCGGCGGGCTGAACGTCGTAGTGGCCATATACTAGAATTGTTCGCTTGTTCTTGTCGCTGCCGTAACGAGCGAGCACGACGGGCGGGAGGTCCAGCTCGGGCTTATCGGGTTGCTTTCCAAGCGGGCGCAACTCAACGCTGGCACCTAGGTTTTTCAGCTCAGCAGCCAGAAACTCGCCCATACGGACGACATCAGGACGACGGCTAGCATCTGAGGAGACGGAAGGGATGGCAACAGCCTTGGCGAGTCTGTCGATGAAGTGGTTCGACAATTTATCGACCTCGGCAAAATAGCCGTCAAGTTGGGGTGCCATTTTGCGTGCTTGGTGGGCTTGGATGGTGGGGGTTAGATATGTCCTTTTGGTAGAGATTGGACAACGGCTGGGAGGTCTGGCCGTTGATATAGAGGATTTACGTGAGGGGAATGTGCGGAGAGATGGAGAATAGGAGCTGAAGGGTCGAGGAGAGCAGGCCTTCAGATGCAATGGCGATGGCGCAAGATGTTGGCGAGGAAGTCGTGTGAGCAGAGTGCGGGGCATTTGGATATTATTATGTATTAGACCGAGGGGCGTACCAGGTTGGGCGAGTAACGGGTGAGGGGCAATGGATTAGCGATTAGATAGTGAATAGCTTGCGGCGTTGTAGGGTAAGCTACGGTAGGTGTTATATCATAGGCACAGTTGGTAGGTACGTTATGGCTAGCTCATTGGACACTGGGCGTGAGGCAACGCTGAGATGGAGGCTCGTAAGCTGCTCACATGGCAGAAAATTGCAGCGAGCTCCACTCAATCCGAGACGGCTATTGATGGCTTTCGCACAAACGCGGAAGGTAAGGTAGCCAAGCCAATTTGTGCCCACCTGCTTCTGTATGCATACCTCGTAACGGACTTGAAGGAATTGGAGATAAGATGAACCACGAGTATGTCTAGTATTTCAGCCGAGACGGCACATAAATCAACGAGACTGGGCCATCTACACACACAAAGGCGATAATCGAGAATTCACAAGTATTTGCAGGAGTTCAGAATCAAGAGATGGAGAGCATATTTTTGGAGGTTAAGCTGCGTTATATTTTATATACGTTATACTGATTTACAGTAATATTGAGGTTGATACAGTACATACCTAATGCTATAGCCATGTATATATACAGATGTCTATTGCCGTCTCTTATATATAGAAAGCAGCCTCAAGCCCTTTTCCGAGCTACTTCTTCTGCTCCCAGCGAGAATAAGGATCTACTAAGCCAAGATTTATTCGAAAATGGGCTACGCTATGTGACCCTTAATACCAAGGCATGTTCCACCGGGAAGCCTACTTTTGTTTCAGTTTGATGCCCAGGGGTATGTCTACCGTGAGGTTTTCCCTCATAGAGGAGGACACTTCAACTCCCTCTTTATTGAGTTTATGGATCTTCATATCCATATCATACGCCTCCTGGAGTTTGGTTTCAAGCCGAACGAGAGGCCGTAGATTGTCTGCGTCTTTTATGTATTTGTCCATCAACTGCTTCGCGCCGAAACCACGAGAGCCATCGGGATCCAGGAGTCTACTGGCGACGAGTTCACTCCGACCTAAGATGATGTCCTCCCATGCCTTTAAGAATGCCCGGTTTTTGCTCAGAACTGACTCGGAATGCATCAACTTCGTAAGAGTATGACGCATATGTGAACTGGTCAGGTTGGCAAAGGCGCCGTATCGCCAAATCACTCGGAGCATATTGGGAAGTCGCTGCCGCCAAGCCACCTGAAAAAGTTGATTGTATGTGACACCATCTGGTTCCAACCCCGGCCATCGTGATAGGAGCACAATCTTCTGCGAGATAGACTTGGTATGCGTTAGCATGGTGTTGAGCGTGTACTGGTCGGGCCGTGCCCGACGATGTTGATCGACTGAGTCTAATAGTTCGTGGCAAGCCCGGAGATTTCCATGAGCGCCGATGACGTCGATCATCCTATTGAGTGTGATGGTATCTAACCATGATGGACCATATTGTCTGTCCTGCGCGTGCAGCAGATGCTGGATGCTCATTTCCGTGCTTGCACGACGTTCAATATCTAGCATCACATTTTGCCTGCCAAGCTCTTCCAGAATGGGCCGCAGATGGTGCAGGCAGCGGGATCTCATTCTTTTCATAACATATAACTTGATCTGGGGATCTTGGATCATGGTCAAAAATGCTGTCCAGGTCTCAGCTCGCACGTAAAGGCCTCTCCTAAGCATTGCTCTCAGAATACTATTGAAATTGTCAAGATCACTAGCCCTCGACGCACTAATCAAGAAAGTTTGGAAGACTTCGGCGTCTAGAGGTAGATGCTGCAGTTGCACTTGGTAAAATATAGTTCGAGCCGCGGGTCGGAACATCGGTCCCCGTGAATGTATGTACCGGAGAGCCAACTTCAAAGCAGTGACCGATACGGCAGCTCGTAAATCTTCAGAGGTGAACAGCCCAGTAAGAAGCTGGACAACAGTCGACTGATGGTCTGAGCCGACTGGATAGAGGGACTTGTGAAGGTGAGTAGGCACCCGTGCCAACACCAATTTGGCAACATATTGCTCAAATGACGATTTCGTCCAAACACTTGGTCGGGGGATCTCATCTGCTCGTATGGTCAATTGGTACGGCTGGTGCTTTGGACGTTGAGCCATCTTGATAAAGTCGGCATTGTGGCCATATACGGTGATTATATCGTCCCAAGAAGCGGGTTCTCTGTCACTAAGCAGCTGGATTGGAAGCTGGCCTTGACTGTTGCCTTTCCAGGTCTCGGGTAAGGAGAGTTGTAAAGCCGGATCGAGGACTCTGACAGCCGAGACTTTACCAACAGCTCTAACGATCTCGAACAGTGATTCCCGAACGGAGACAGTCGTGCCTGACAGGCTGAGAATAAGAGGTTGATCTTCCTGAAACCCCGACTCTATGTGGATCTTGCAGTGGTGCTTTCGCTGTATCTGCCAGATGTTCGTGTCCAATTCGGAAAGGGTTGCACGTGCTTGCGCCGCAGTTCCTTTCCCGATGCCTACCTTGAAATCTAATATCTCGCCAAACTTGGGGGTATGCCGGATCATGAGGTCCAACGCGGTGCGCCAATCGCTGGCGGATTTCTCGAGAGCCTTGCGAACATCATCGTAGAGGACCTGTCTTCTCATGCTATCCACATGCTTACGTAGGCTTCTCTGGGATGCGAGTCGGTCTGAATACCGGATCGGTCGCTTGATCATAACAGTGGCATGCGGCCCGGGCGCTAATCGACGTCTTGGGGATAGCCGTTTAAGCGCTGTAGTACGGGGAGAAGACGCCGGAGTGGCGATCTTCCGGGAGATCGCATGTTCGGGCTCTTCTGCCGGTGAAGGCGACTCGGCCGCGGAGGAAAGCCAGCATCGGGGTTGTATTCTACTGGCGAAGAGCAGATTCCATGACTCCCTGGGAACCGAGGAGAGCCGCTGGACAAGACTAATGCGAGGCCGAGCTCTCCATAGCGATCTGACTCCCAGGGACATGGGCTATGAGTTCATCATATCACTCGACTGTGACGTGGGGTGAATTATGGGAGGGCGCTGTCAGGCGCGTAGACAGACAGACCAGCTTTGAACTTGCAACTTTGCGATAAGAGCTCCTATCTTCGGATATCTTGACTTACTTAAGTGGGTCGGTAGGTGACAATTTCATACGCAGGCGTAGGGGTGCTCGGCTGTTGCCAGCTGATTCCATTTACTCTATGCCAAAATGGCCTATATATGGCTCAGGTATGGCCTGATGCTTTAATTTGTCGCGTCAACCCAGTGGAGAGAAGAAGCCAGAACGCTTGTCATCTGCATCATGAGGCCATCTTCACAAAGCATGCTTATACAGACTAGTCACACGGCGGAGAGTTACTGGTATACATTTCCACTACTCATGCGGCTAAACACAACTGACTAACAAGAAAACTGTAATAGAAGCTTAAGCAATCATTCTTTCAAGACCGAGAGACAATGAAGACTGAAATCAGAACTTTGCGAACTGGACTCGAGCTACTCAGGCCACTCTCTAAAGAAAGGTCCCTATCATACAACAGGGTATCCTCGCTCGAAAATGCGCTTGCCCAGCCCGATATCGTATGCTCAAGGTGATGCTTATCATTGTCCCCCAAGGAGATCCTCGCTTTCGCCTGGGTATTCTCAGCACCCGTACTCTTGTACTAACGTTTCGACATGGCCTAAGCAAGAAACGCGCCTTCATCGATACCGGCGCTGCCGCGTCTAAACATTTAGGCCGCGCTTGATTTTTCTTCCTAACGCGCTGACGAGATGCTTTAACAAATCTAGTTTATCCCGTCTCGAGAAACCCGTCCCAACGCCTGAATCAGTCTTTTGACACAGACGAGGATGCTGGTTTCGTGTCTTCCCCGGCGACCTCCTTGGAAGCCTTATCATCATCAGTTTCTTTTTTCGTCGATTCGTCGGTTGCCACTTTGGATGGCTCTTGCTCTTTCTTCGTTCCACGAGGGGGAGGCGAGGGGGCTCTCGGCGGGGGCTCGTGATCATCCGCACTATTCTTAGAGACCTGACTTGCTAGATCTTTATCTTCTTCCGAGTTGTCGAACATTTCGGGGTCGTCAGAGTCCGTAAGAACTTCAGTACCATCACCAAGGAATATAATGCGGCCCTTGTACCCACCAATACCGAAATTTCTAGACTTGTTTTCCACATCAACATCATAGCCGCCGTCGCTATCGTCGTAGTTGTGGTGAACACCAGGTCCCCGGAATTCCGCTGAGGCAACGCGAGTCAGTTCGTTCCAGGAGACCTGGGCTCTAAGATGGCCTACCGTATTCGGGAGGGGCGCAGGGGCCGTCGCCTTTGGCTACTCGGCTGGCAACCTCTTCATACCATGCCTCTTTTGTCTTGCCTCTGAGGAACCCTATAATGACCATGGTCATGTTGTCGCATCCCACTCCCCCGGTTTCCGAGTTAGAGGCTAAACAGTTATCCATCATATTTTCGCATATTTTATCTAGGTCTTGTTTCGCGGCGATGCCTCGACGCACAAACTCGACAACAGCTTGCGAAGACTGGCAGTCCCAAATGCCTGGTATGTGTTAGATGAGAACAACACGGAATTGTACGAGGGAAAGTGAACAACGCACCATCACATGCAATGACCAGGAACTCATCATCGTCATCGAGTTCGTGCATAACGACGTCAGGATAAGCCGTTACTATCTGTTGTTCTGGCGCAAGTTCAGCACTCTTTTTAAACTCAAAATCTCCAATGGCCCGAGAGAGAGCGAGGTTGCCATTGACTCGACCGAAGTCGACGAAACCACCAGCAGCAGTGATTCGAGCCTTTTCGCCTATAGAAATTATAATTAATTAGCTAAGCACACTATCGCAGGGCTGGGATGAAAAGAACAAACCTTCGTTCTGCGGCTTATGGTCAAAGGAGAGGGGTTTGGCCCGGCCCTTAACTCCCAAGACACTTCTTGAATCTCCAGCATTCGCCTAAGAAAACCTGATCAGTCTCTGCACAGATGATCAGGGTTTGCAATCATTGGCGGTATCACGAACAATGAAGATCTTATCAGCACTGATTAATCCACAGCAAGCAGTGCATCCAGACACTTCTTCCTCGTATTGGGGATCTGAACTGGGGTTAGCAGGGTCATGAACACAACATGTTACATTTATTGGCAGTTGCATACCACTCAATATCGCGCGATCGGTGGCGAGGAAGCAATCCTTGAGCGATTGCTCGTAGTTGCCCTTCTTGAACGTATCCTGCTTAACAAGAATATCGGTTATGTGCGTGCCGGCGAACTGGGCGACCTTGTCTCCACCATGGCCGTCGAAGACGCCGAAGAATGATAATCGCGAAGGATGTGCCTTCGCTTCATCGCCTTTAGGAGTTAGGAGGTCGAGAACGGTGCAATGGGCATCCTCCATGCTGATACGCCATCCCTGCATGGCCGAGACGCCGTATATGAGCCGGTCATCCTCACCCTTGGCCGAAGTCTAGTTTCACGAAAAGCAGGTTAGTGACGGGCCAAGTAAGGACGGCGACTCAGCACGACGGAAGCAGCAGGGTAGAAGTAGGTAGAAGGAATATGATGAGGTCATCAGGCACGCGCTCAGATAACAGGATCGGTGGCGGGACACGGAAGCGGCGCAATTGACGTAAGAGAGTGCAAAGCGCTATTAATCTACCTTCTCGACGACGGGCTCTGAAAGGGTCTGGCCCATGGCGACGGAAGACGCTGAATTCTTCACGGGTGGTTGTCAAGGTGGTGGTGGTGAGTCGAGATGGGCGTCGACAGGCTGGAGGAGGGGCAGGTTGGTTGTCAACGGGTTGACGGGTCGTTGGCGCTAAGATACGTCCCTGAACAAGTCGTGGTATAGCAGGATACGGTGAAGATATCCAGGCAAGTACTTAGTTACGTGTTGCGGGCGCTGGGGAATTGCGCTGTAGATAAACCGAGAGTAAAGGTTTGAAGTTGGTGTGAGAAAGGTAGAGTCAAGTCCGGATCACGCCAGAGAACACAGTCGAGCGACTACTGCACAAGACTGGAACTGGGACCGTCAGTGCTAGAAGGGAATAGAACCCAACAAAAATATAACAATCGTTGGTTTCTTGTTCTCGTAGGTGGAGGGAGAAAACAAAGACAACAAGACTAGATAGAGGGTGGTGATAAGTTAGGCAGGACAAGACAGCACGGTAGGCAGGGTGATCACTTGTGAACGTGGATGGCGATATGGCGGCGGGTGGGCTAACAGCCAGTGAGGACAAGAACTGGTGAGGGAGAACGAAGGCGGGGTTGCGAAGGGTGCAGGGCAAAAAGATGTGGGCAAATGCCAAATGACTTGAACAAAAAAAAAGACCATTCACTGCCACAGTACCTGGTTGTACATAGAACGCGGCCGCGCCAGACGCAGGCTGGAGGTACAGTTGTCAAGAGGGGAGGTACCTGGAGGGACCCAAGGTTCTGCTTGAACAGAAAGATTTGAGAGAGCTAGAGCAAGATAGGCTTAGTTACGGGCTACCTAGAGATCGTCGTCACGCCCCTCCACTGTATCCTTCACTACACCAGTGCAAATAGCATGAGAAGTTGCTGTAGTATAATAACTTAGGCAAGACAAGCTTGACACACCTGATCCTTCGAGATAGATTACCACTGCGTAACAATCGAAATTTGTCACAAGTTTGGTAGGACAAAGGCAAGGTACCTTACTCAAGTTGGAAGAATCCAACTCGATGTAAGTTGGGTGCTCCGGTATGCCTTATTCCCCTCGCTACGTCTCACAGACTAAATTGCTAGGTAGGCACCTAAACTTGGGGAAAATTTTGGTTGGACTAGAACATGCACTAACGGCCTTATCAAGCACCTAGCTAGACCAGATGTAGAGACGGTACAAACATCCGGAGGTAACCTTTGTGAAGAGAACCAATGACGCAGAATCCCTTTGTTACCAATTGCGATCAATTTACCTGTAAGAGCCTAATGCTTTGAAAAATCTTGTTTGCATTGTCTACCTGCCTGATTATGTGTACCTGTACCAAGTTCTCAGAAGGTAAGGGAGGGTTGGAATACATAACAAATAAGAGCAGTGACATGTTATCACCACGTTGGGTTCCCTACGGCAGGTACACCAACGCCCATGCGCGCAATTTAGGTTTCTGTAGCCTATCATGGGCCATGGGCACTTCGTACTAATATGTATTAGGTAACCCATGTGATAGGCCGAGGGGTTCTACATGTTAGGCCCAGTCTCAACCATTTCCAATTTGTTAAGGTTAAACTATAGAGAACAATGGACTTGAACATCACCTACTCGACACAATGGTCTCGAATCCTCGGGATTGTATTGGAGCTTCGTCATCAACAGCAACAAACTTATTACTATCCTTGTTTGTTCTTGTTTCATACACTCTTTGCCATCAAGTGAGACGATCCCTTACAAGGGAGAAGAGCATTTGCCGTGAACCTTGCATTGGCTTACTGCACGATTCCCTATCTTCGCTAACATGGACGCGCTAATGGGTATGCCTCTCGCGTAGACCGAGAGGCCCCTTACGAGTAACCAGAAAATTGAAGCCAAAGGGTTCACGGCCCTGCATACGGTACTGCCGGACGGTCAAGGACCAGAAGCGGTGAGCGCTCAACTTAACTTGAACGAGTGCGAGCCACTGTGGCCTGGCCGTGGTTGGGCTGCTTGCTCATGTCGGCACCGTCGAGCCAAGACCGCATCTTGCTGCCCAGGCTCTATTACACCACTAGGGTTGCGGCTGGCTGCTATCCCGTGACCTGCATCACTACATCTTCTCAGGAGCCTGGCTTTATAATCAACTTTTCCCCTCTTTTTCCCCAAGCTAAAATAACTATGCTGTTTGTAGATTATATCACTTCACGATATATCACATGGTTGCATTCCAATAGGGCGCAAGTGCTTCCAGAGAGACACTTAGATTCAAACTCCACGTTTTTCTAGCTAGGTTTAACAAGATTAGGTACTACAGACAGATCGACATGAGGTCTTCAGATATAAACTGGAAAGCTGCCATCGCTTGCTACTCCATCCCATTCACCCAAGACTGACTCGGGTGGCCGAATGTCTTCCCAGGCATCATCGTCATCATCATCTGCATATTCGCTCCGCACACTCCGTATGCTCTTGGTGCTATGCAATGTTTTAGCACTCCTCTTTGAGAGCGTACTTTTAAGTCCTCTTGATTGGCTCAAATAATCGGTTGGCGGTACTTTGCTTGCCCGCGACGGTGTCTCTGGCAATTGCCTAGACCTTGATGGAGGCCATTCTTCGCGAGGTGATGGCGTCTGTGATGACACCATTGCTCGAAACCCGTCAAGCGCTTTCTGTTCGCGGATGCGGCTTAGGCGTAAGCGCTCTTCGCGAGAGTTTCGCGTCTTGCTTCGCCTATGTGCCGATTGCACCTGCATAAGCGACGATATAGAGCTGGACCTGCGGCTTGACCTGCGCGCCGAGCTTCCGTTTCTCTTTCTCACGCCTGTGGACGTTATCGGAGGCTCAATCTTACTGAATAGTTTGACAGGCGGAGGCTGAGATGGCTCTCCCCGGTTTTGGAACACGTCCGCTGAGCCTCCCATGCCTATAAATGCGTCTGGTATGGGCCACCGATCAGGAGACATGAGGGATGAATCAATTGGATGAGTGTTCCAGTTCGGCTCTTCCTTTGTTGCGCGTTTCGTTTGGACGTGGTCTTTGTAAACGATACCTAGGGCATTCCTTGCCTCGCGATCCCGTGTCATGTTGCCATCACGATCTCCATTTTGCTCCTTACTAGCAGTAGACGATTCGGGGTACTCTCTAGAAAGATCTGCTGTCGCAGGCGTCGCGTCCTTTGCTAGCTTAAAGTTCCGCTGAGATTTCGTGAGCGAACCGCCGCCGAAGAATGATATCGAGTCGTTAGTTCTCCTGCTCAACTGTCGCGCCTCATCTAGCCTGCTCGGTATATGGACCACTGTTGGTTTTGCAATGACATTGGTGCTCGCCGTGCTCGCTTCCTGTGGGGCTCCAGATGCGAGGATACTTGTCCGAGTTGTTGCGTCTGAAGATGCACTGAGGCGCTGGCCATGTTTCTCTTTCCAAAGTTTGGAGAACCTATGTTGGACTCGAATGGGACTTTTACTTTTCTGGTGACCTAATCTTTGCCGTGCCGCATAACCGAGAGTCGACGGCTTCTCGTCATCAGAGACGTAGTCATATTTTCCAGCTGTTGTGTAAGCAAGCTCCGGGGTTGGTTGTATACTAAACGGTTCGGCAGTAGTTGGAATCGCTAACCCAATGTTCTTTGCAGGTGAGTTTTCTAAGGTAAGTGTCCTCCGCGCATTTAGAAACAGGTCTTCGTGAGTTGTCCTCCGTGCATTTGGAAATAGTTCCTCATGAGTCATAAGCACTGCCTCCCCGATACTTGTATCGGAGAGCAAACTGACTTCATCTGTACCTGGCGGGGATGGCCGAGATGGTCGACTAGTGAACCATGAACTCCTTGTGGTCGCGACTTGTGGGATGACATGGCTTATTTCGATATTAGGGATTGACGATGTCCGCGACTTTCGAAGGTTGGAAGGGGTTGCTGACGATGAGCCAGTTGGCTGTGAGGAAGAAGACGCCTCTGGTGGCCCTGGATCCATCAATCTGCGTATATCGTGCAACGAGGCGCCCGTGAAACCATTAGCCACGAAAGTACCCGGCACAGGTCTCGAGACCTCAGGGAAATCCTTCCTCGGCCGATCCCTCCGTCTTCGTGCCCTAAATATCATCATGATGATAGCGACCGCAACGGTCAGGACCGGAATCGTAAGTAACCAGTACAGATCCCTCCGCGACTCCTCTTGATTCTTAGGGGTTGGGTTGGGGCTTTCTGTCGGACTTTGTGTTGGATCATCCTCGACCACGTGCATAACCAAATGCTTTACCCCCCGATCCTTCGTCTGCGTTTGGATTGCATTGACAGTGACCCGTATCTCGTTCACAGACCCCGCGGGTAGGGTCTTGGGCACCGTACCGGAGAGAACCTTGGAAGAATCATCAAAGCGGATCCAGGAGTTGTCAGGCTGCGTTTCGATCGATATCTCCGTATCCATAGGGGCTGCGAGGAACTTCTTCATGTCAAGCGAGAAGTCGTCGCCCGCTGATGCATCGAGATCGGGAAGGTCGGACATGAAGACTTCCGTGTGAAAATTGACCGTAAGGGTCACATTTAGAGCGTCCCAAAAATTATCCACTACCGCGATCGTAATGTTTTTCGGCTCTGCTATTGCTTCTGGGGTTCCGCTTATTTCCCAAGACTTCTCGTCGAACGAGAGCCATGGTGGTAGCCCATCGGCTATAATGGAAGAAACGTTTTCAGGTGCCAACGGCTGCTTGTCCAGTTTTAGAATGTTGGGCAAATCCTTATACTCCAGAAGTTTGCCTGGCACAGCATTTAGTTCAATGATGGGCTTATCAGCGGTCAGTTCGTGAGGACCGACAGCGACTGAAAATCCGACAGATACCGATGAGAAGCCGACAACATCTGAGGCAACTAGCCGAAAGTCGAACTTTTGAGGTGGTTGTACGAGAGACTCAAAGGGCGGTGTTCTTCCCGAGAAAGCGAGTTTTCCCGCGTCGAATGCAATCCATGATGGAAGGGGCGCATTGTCTCCCGTTACTGCATAGTAATTCAGTCCCGGCCCCGGAACGCTCAAGATTTTTTCTCCATCGCTTTTCACATTGCCCTGGATATTTCTATCTCCTGCGGCATCGACGCCGAAGGTATTTGGATCGAACTCGAACTCGAACTCGCTTGATGGATGAAACAAGACTGAAGCAGGCGCGGCGTACGAGCCAAGTTTCTTGATCTGCTCCTCGAGTGGTATCCGCACCTTGGGCTCAGGATTGCGTGATACGACGAGCGTCGCGTTCGTAGCCGTCTCGCCCGTCTCGTCGCTTGCTACAAGGCTAATTACGATTCCAACTAGTGCCTCGCCCGAGGGTATCGATGCCTCGTCAGGAGTGCCCGATAGCCTCCGAGACGCGCTATCGAGAGAGAGCCAGGATGGTGAGCCATCGCCTAGCGCATAACTCATTTCCATATCAGATGTGAACGTTATGGGCGAGAAAACGAACGAGAATGGCTGCGAGACTCGCGCCACGGGCGGGAGCTGCGAGTTTAAGGGGAAGTACGATGTCGGCGTTCCGGCTACGGATCTGACACTGCTGAGAAGTAGGATGGCGAGCTGAGTGCCGAGAAACCATCGTGAGCGCCGTGATTTCATCTCGGCGGTGTTTCTGCGACGAGGGCTAGCCTGCCGCCGCGTCACCATCATCGTGGAAGGAAAGTTCGACGGTAAGGGCGGTAACAATTGGCTCTTGTCATAGGAACATCAACCACGCAGGGCTTTTTTCATCGAGACTTTTCTGGGTTATCGTGATAAAGTCGTGGTTAGTTACCCGCTATCACGCGCATGCGTATCATGTGTATATGGATTATCATAAGAGACAAAAAGATGAACATCGCGAAAAAGGAAGCATCGCGTGCGAACGAAGAGCACCACCGCGACTGAACTGAACTTTCCATCCCTTCCACTCCTTCCCGTTCTACTAAGTCCCCCACCTTCCAGTTAACGATCTAGAGGTCTACATTGCAGCTCGCGGCAATGTGGTGTGGTAGAGTAGTGGCCACTCGAGACCATGCTCTATACCCGAAACGGGCATCTCTTTCGCCCTCGCCGACGCGACTGGCACGCGATTCCTCTATATCGCAGGCGGGATGTCTCACATCTTGCCCAATCCGCGAGCACTATATTGGCTCAGGGTTCCCATGCTACCGGTAGCCTCTGGAAATTGCTGGCGCTGGAATTCGTCGGGCTGAGACATATGTCTTAGCCACGTGCTGTCATTGATGTTGGCATTCCGGACTTAAGAGGGATGACTTCATGATTGAAATTCATTTCCCATTAATTGAGAGTTAATTCCTATTTAATGTTGATATCAAAGTGAAATGTACTCTTTAATCCTTTTAGATGAGAGTGACGAGCTAAAGGAAGCTTCTATTAATTATCGTGACTTATATTCCAAGTTCCGCGATGCCCCGATCACCATGCCCTTAACTGTCGATAATAACATATCGACCAGTATCAGTTGAAGTGGAGGACTCGGATAGGAAACAGGTCAAAATGTAGCAAATCGAATAGGAAGATAAGTTTAGTTCACGCTAGCTTGTCCCGAATGGTTCCAGGGACATTATGCATAAGGTTACGGAATTGGCTTAACCGATACAGCGTGAGGCATCCAGTACCGGCGGCCAAGCTGCTTATAACCAAATAGAGGAAGTCTTCTAAAAAAAACTGAAAGAAAAAAAAAGTTATGAAAAATGTTCAAGTTTGACTTGGAGTAATAGTAGCTAAAGACCCTTTTCTCTTTTCTTCATCCTTTAAATTCTATGCCTCGAATATCTCGATAATTTGCATTATTACAAGATATGTTATAATCTGCCACCGCGACACCAAATAGTAATCACCGCCTGGTAGTCACACATGGTACATATGACTCATGTAATTAATATTTTGCTTTCTCGCACTGTTGGGACTGACATCTATTTTCAGATAGTAAGATGGCCCGTCTACGTTATCAAATTTATATTGCCTAACCTAATATTCTTTTAGTATAAGAAGATAAGCAAAATTGAAAGTAAACAAGTTGTCGCACAGAGCTTTAAGGTGAATCTCATAGGTGGAAAACACCCTTCTATATTGCTTACAGCGATTTTAACTATAGGTAGTTTGGATGATCTATCAAGATGAAATATATACAAAAGAAAGTAAACTGTAATATATATGTAGTATGCTATATGTGAGCTCCGTATGGGCCCCAGGATCCCACCCATACAGATAAGTTCCTAACTCAAAATGATCGTGGTCGTCTAAATCATGGCCGCGGCACCGAGAATTCCTCCTACGGCGGCTGCGCCTAAATAGGCGCCGGTGGGCTTAGCTGCAGCGCCCGTGACAATGAGGGTGGTAGAGCTGTTCAAGCCGGGATAGGAGCTCGTAGCCGTCGGGGTGGGTGTTGGGTAGGTGCCATTGGACGCGCCGCCGGGGGCAGGTGTCTCCGTGCAGAAATTGCCCGTGGCAGTAAAGACGTAGTCAAGATAGCTGGTCCGGCTAGCCACCTCGCTTTCCGGAGCACAGTCTGTAACATAGGCTATATGCTCGCTGCTATGGTCTTTGCCAAACTCGAGAAGTGCCGCGGCATAGGTCTGAAATTCGGGCAAAAGAGACGAAGGCAGCTCAGTGGCGATATGGCAAAGTTCTTGTGCGTGACTTGCAAAATCAAGGTAAGTCAGAGGCGGTGCGGTTGTTGTCGGCGAAACGGTTTCAGTCTGGGAAGCGAGAAAGGAGAGGATCGCTGGAGGTGTCATGGGAGCATCCTCTTCAATAATGGAAACCAGGGAAGTGAAAAACGCGGAACAGAATTGACTGTCCGATTTTTGGGATAGTGATGTGCCTGCAAGAGCGGCTATAGAGAGGAAGATTTTGGTGCTATACATGTTGCTTGTCGGTTTCAAGGTTGTAGTATGTTAGGATTGTAAGTACAGGTGAGGTTAGAAGGGTGTGTTTGAAGTATTCGCGGGCCAAGGCGCATCGTTTTATATCTAGTTGAGGTTGATTTAAGCATTCTGATGACTGTAAATACTTGCAGCGTGTGTTAATAAGAAGAAGCTATCTAGCAAGGGTAAGTATACAGATGGAGTCATTCCCTGTCAGCTTAAGCCTAATCTTTGAACTAGGACGCATAAGTTCTTCTCCACCTCGGAGATATTGGTGTCATTTATTTCCTGACACCCATAATTCCGAGATGCTGGATACACATGTTTCTATACATAGTAATTTTCGACCAATCTCCCACTCCTCCTGTATACTGCGTATTATCACATTTGAAGTAATACAGTAATTGATTAATTGGCACCCAGTCTGTAACAGCACAAAGGTATTAAATGTCCCTCAGCCACCGAAGCATTGTCCGTGCCCGCCAGTGGGGACTCTTATATGGGGTCATGGGAATTAGTCTCTTTTCAAGTCGACGTCTATAGTCCCTTACTTTTTTGGCTAGTCAACTATAGAGAAATGTTAGAGTAGAACTACGAAGGGAATTTGGTGTCAAACTGGTTGTGAGGGGCTCAGTCAGGCTATCGATATTGTTAATCTAATTCGTGCGGTCGGCTTCTGAAATTTGGCTGGCGGGTAATACATATTGTTATGGGTTCGAGACGGTAACATTGTGCTCGGGTGTACTAATTATACTTTATAGAATAATTAAACTGACAAAAAGTTTACCTGTTTCTTGAATACATCTATATGTGCAATGATAAAATATTGGCGAGGAACATAACGTCGTCCAATAATAAAGTTTTAAGTAAAAATGTGGTCTTTAGTTATAGTTGCTAGCTTATTAGGGAGTGACACCTTTGCGTTATGCTTATACTTAGTCCGAAAAGGGCTGGGTTCCGAGCGGTCCTAACAAGGTTGTTTTAATCGAAAGATCATATCCCCACGTAAGCTTAGTAGAGGTAAGGCTTGAGGCGAGTTCTGTAAGAGGCGCTTAGGCTTGATGTCCAGGAGCTTACGACTTAGACTCGTAATAGAGAGTCGTATCTTAAAGCAACACACCAATAATTCTCTTTGGGTCCAAAAGGGCCCTTGGTTTTCTTTTTCAGTTCGGAGTACGACCTCGCCCTTTTGTCAACTCTTTATTCACTTAGATCTTGGGTCGGTACTTCTTCTCCGATCAAGCTTCCCTTGCAATTAGGTGGTCAAGAAAAGGGGGGTTGAGGCAAGTCTAGATCCATCATACGGCAAAGACTGCCAGAGACCCGGCAGGGTCTGATACGCCCCATCAAGACATATAGATCGAGAGCACAGCAGCTATTAGCCGACAATATTACAACGAGTAACATCTTAAATGTGTCTGCCGGCTTCTTGGGCCTTAGTATGGCACAATTACCGTAAGGCAGTATAGTGTCTGCGTCGAGATCTGACACGAATTAGACGCCTTCTACTCGTGGAGATGCTGAATCCGATACGGCGTATTCTCCTACCCCCTGCAAGAGACGGCTTAGCGGGCACCCTGCGCCAGACAAGTTTCTAAAGATAAGGGGCAAGACAACGCACGAGCTAACAAAATGATTTTTACTCGATTAGTATATGTGAGGCGGGTTGTTGTATTCGGTCTCGTCTATGCATTGATCATGCTTGTAAAAGCTATGGCGTATAGCGATACCTATTTCTAGACTTATGTGTATGGCTCTTACGTAACACTACTATTGTAACGGAGATAGTGTTGGTAGAAGGCTTGAGATAGACTGTGTTAAGCTATTGAATATATATTTTCGGGAAATGCAGAGACATCGGCATGGTGGAGTGGCAATAAATGGAAAATAACAATGAGTAAAGAAACGAAAGAACTTAGGTCATATTAAAGAGCTACGTGAACGGGGACGCGTTTGTTAAGTGACCTAGTATAAGTAGTATGCTTGTAATTCTTTTCTGTAACTAAAACTTAGTCTTTGGATCATCTGAATACACTGCTGACGATCTCATCTGGAGAGTGCACTTAGCCAGTTTCTCACCAAAGCTTACCACCCTTGCTGATCAATAAGATAAGCTTAACGAGTAAATTAAAATAATAAAAATAATAGTACCGTTATTTCCTACTTGAAGTATCATATTAGAACTCTCAAATAATTTATACATTTGTTTTGTTTCTTTATGCAGTTACAAAGATTCTGGAGATCGAACGCCCACCAGATTCAACTAGTAAATTTACCCTGAGATCACGGGCTTAAATCTGCCATCCCTCACATAACTTCCGATAGAAGTGAACGCGCCGAAATAGTAGACCGTGAACCTCAATGCTGAAGGATTTGATTTTTCATTTCTTTTTGCACTTTGTCTCCCAGTGATCGAATCCCAAAACCAATGTAACCAAGCTGAAGCAACTTGGGGTCGGTTTGGTCGCATAGCCTAAGCCTCCAACCTTACGTGGACCTACAGCTAACCTTAATATAATCACTGGGATTAACCGATAGAGTAACTTCATCCTTGTCAAGATACTTGCCAACTTCTAATGGCAAAGTAATGACTTTCGATCATTCTCAGCCAGTGACTCAGTAACGAGGAAGTATCCTAAGGGTTGGTTGACGCTAGCCCCGGCCTGCGACACTACTTATCTATATGGGCAATCAAATCCTACATAAAGAAGACATCACACAGCAAACAATGAACTGGTTCATTCGCGCTATGTGGCTAGACGCCTTCTCTCAAACGGCAATTCATCTATTCCGTTATGGCATTCAGTAGATTCAGTTCCCAGACAATGCATCCTCCAAAATCATTGCAGCACCCTTCTCGCCAATCGCATATACTGTGGCTTGCAGGTGTGCGCTGATTTGCAAGGGTATCACGCTTGCGTCAACCACCCGCAACCTCTTGGTCCCATAAACCCGGAGCTTGTGGTCTACAACTCCACCTCCGACCGAGCCCATGCCCTTGTGTCCCCCCATAGCGCAGGTCCCCACGGGGTGCCAATCGGTGATTGTCGTACGTGTCAGCCAATCTCGCCAGAAGGACTCGTCTTCATCATCGAGCGACGATTGAGGAGGGAAGACACGCCGGCGAATAATACCAGCCAGGGGTGAGGTTTGCGAGATACGGTACGCCGCGAAGCGCGCAGCATGGATCATTACCGAGAGATCTATATGGCCGCCGTGGACGCCGCTGTAATACTGAGGGTCGATTATGGGCTTGTTGCTAGCATCCCCTGAGGCAATGTGAATGGAACCTTTCGAGAAAGGATATTGTAGGATCTGGAGGCAGGTCGCATACTTCTTGTCAGGTGAGGGCGCAGGTTTGAAATAAGGATTCCAGTTGCCGAGATCGAAGATAAATTCGATTTGGCCTAATTTGGCCGAAGAAAAAGGGTCTAGGCGACGCTGTCGTATACTCTGTCTTGGGTCGGATGTGGGATTTATAGAGCTGATGGCCTCTACAACGGCATGCCGCTCGTCGGAAGACATGATATAAGAGAAAGGGAGATAGCAAATTGAGTTGGGCAAAATTGTCAGCGGTCCTGTGCGAGAAGAATTGAACTGCTGCCGGGCCAAGTCTGCTTTGGATTTGTCTTCCTTAAGGTCATCTGGGTTTGCAAGCCTTGGGTCTACTTCGAAGATCATGGCCGCCACTGGAATTGTCAGCGGAATCACACCCGTACTTTGAGGTGAGAGCACTTACTAATGTGATCCTGCAAGTTCTCGCCAACATTTGCATTGCGGACTTTGACGGAAACTCCCGCCTTCGAGAGGATATCCGGGTCGCCGATTCCAGATAATTCAAGCAACTGGGGAGATTGGACACTACCAGCCGAGACGATGACCTCGCGAGAGGCAGATACAGAGAATGACAGACCATCTCGTTGGAATCGAACACCTGTAGCGGCATACTCTCCATCGTCTTGTTCGAGGATGATTTCAGTGACATGAGCCTCCGTCAGAAGCAGAAGATTGGGCCGTGATGCATTGGGTGCGTAATATGCTGTAGTCGAATACGACCTTGTCCCTGTTGTAGGGTCGACAGAACCAAGATTCGTCCACGCGCCTATATTTGAGCCGGAAAGATGTGCTTTGTTCGTCTGAACCCCAAGAGTTCTCATCGTCTCATGCCACAGTGCGTGCGAAGCTGAATATTCAGAGGCATAGTATATCTGGACTGGACCAGACTTGCCTAAAGCCTGGTCGTCATAATACAGAGAGTTCATCTTCTGATTTTGTTCGTCAGGGACATGGAAAGATTCCGACTTCTTGAAATATGGCCTATCATCGCGTTTAATGTCAGCACGAAGTACAAGCAAGTCAACACGCCGCGATCCCTACCTACAACAGGTCATCCCAACCCCAGCCCTCATTCCCCAGATCTCTCCACGCATCATAATCCTCACGGCTTGCTCGATTCCACGTCATGAAGTTCAGCGCGCTCGTCCCGCCAAGAACCTTCCCTCTAGGCCAAGCCAGTGTGCGCCCACCAAGACCCCCCTGTGGGACAGTCTCGAAATTCCAGTCATAATCCGTACCTAATGCCTGGCCATAGAGCCCGGGAACGTCGATAGCCTCGATGCCGACGGCCACTGGACCAGCTTCAAGGATACCAACGGTCAGAGCGGGGTTTTCTGACAGACGGGCAGCGACAACGAGACCTGCAGTTCCTCCACCGACAATGAGATAGTCAAACTTGCAGGCTAAGAAATCCGCGGTGCTCGTAAGAGGGATTCGAGAATTTCCGGAAGCCATCGAGGGTTATGTTGCCTGTATCGTTCCTTGCAGAACCCAGTTCTTGTTTCCGCTAGCACGCGATCCCTGCTACCTTTAGCTACCTAAACAAAGGGACCATCTAGCTTCTTGCAATAGTAGTTTGAGCTCTTCGTGCGACAACAGGTATTTAGATTTCACCCTTGCCTTGCCGTAAGTAACATGTATCACAAGAGGTCGGAGATAGATCTATCTCCTGCATGTTGCTTATTAGTGACCTTTCGTGCATGTGCCGCTACAATCTATCACCAATCAGGACGCAGATTCCCCGCAATCACTCGCGGATAATTGTCTTTGCTATACCTTCGTTTCTAGCGAAGGAGGTACAGTACCAACAATACTAGGCAAGCAGTGTATAATCAAGTGTGTGTGATATACGACGAGTTTTATTCGGGCGTAAAATCGCCACACTCTCACTAAAAGTCAACAGACGCCTTTGTAGTTCAATGCTTCATAAAAGCAACTGGCTTACAGCGTTGAGTCAGTGCACAAATCATGACTTTAATGATCGTAACGAATATGAAGCTTAAGGCAACATATATGTTGTAAAGAGTGAACAATAGCATAGTGGTCCAATACTCCAAGGCATACCTGAATAGCTGCCAACAACGAAAAAACTTCTCGCACTGTTCGCTAGCGATGACATTGATAGCTCAGTCCAGAGCTTAACAGTAATGTTGAGATGCTCGCGTCGCTTGTTAGAACCACAGTATACCGAGGTAAAAGATCCGAGCATCAACTAGGGACGGCGGTCAAAGTACCACTTGGTGTTGTCCGCATTGGAAACGGGCAAGGATAGGATGTCAGCTCCTGAGGTAGTTGAGGAACCGCTGACATTCAGCTGGCCCCGAGATGGAACCTTGTTGTTAATGCTAATGACATATCTTAACATTAGCACACGTAGCATTCGCTCAACGTCCAACAAGGATAAGAAGGGAAACTTACGTGAAGACATCATAACCGTTAGTCGGGGCCGATTTGATCGTCCAATGAGTAGCAGGGTCCGCAGGGGAGATCTGCGGAGTAGAGGTAATCTTATTATCGCCTATAGCATAAAGTTAGATGTGTCCCATCATGGTTCACAGGATTCTTTGAGCTGACCGGTAGCAGTCAGGAAATATCCGGTGCGCTGATTGATGATCAGGTACTCGGCGCTGTCTCCAGAACCAGCGACAAGAGCTATCTGCCATATGGCATTGGTGCTCGGTTTGGAGCGGTCTCGAGGGCTACAGGTGAAAGAAAATACTAATTAGTGCTGATGGCCTCTTAGAGAATTTGGCTGCAATCATCAATGAAACGACAAAATTAGCTCACAATGTTCGAACTACGGCTCCAGGTTCCATGCCACCGCCCCATGAGTTGGCACTTAGGTCTGGTGCCTGGTACGGCACGATCTCGTAAAGTCCGGGGCCTGAGAAACCCATTATAAAAATTCTAGGAAGGCTTTGGATTCGAGTAAGCCGGTGTGTCTGAGTGCTTTGATCTAGAAGAGATGGGTTCTAGGAATCCTGGACAGAATCTGTTGGGCTTTTATAATGTAGAATCTCTCGAGCCCGCCTCTGACGTATAATATAAATCTTCTAGAATGGCAAATTCCGACTCTGCTGCACATCTAGCTTGAAGGAGCTCTGACGAGCTCAAGGCCAACTGGAATACGGATGTCCCATCCCTGGTTCCCCAAGGTAATTAGCTCAAGTTGCAACCGACGATACACCAAGCACAGATGACCAAGAGCAGCAATAAGTTAGGCCTCAGGAGCATACATACACGTACATATATTAATTGAAATTTTACTGTTTACTGATCTTGGCTCAATCCTCAGCCATGTCCGCAGCATCACCCCGCGTATGGATATCTTGCCACATCATCGGCTGCGTGTTATTGATTCGATCTCCTTCGATGAAGACTCGTTTCTCTGTATGCTACTCTCTGTTGTGTCAGCTAAGTCAAGAGACCATTGGTTCCATATGTTCAAGCAGCATGCCTCGAGGAGGCTTGAACCTGCTAGGAAATCATGAAAAGAACAAACATGAAGATAATATTCTTGTGCATGCATACATAACATATGATAGATGCATGCAATAGTTTGGTCTAGTCTTGTCTTATTGTATTACACGAGCAGTCAGTTGCTTGGCACCGGTGTCATTTGGCGGGAAAGTACAGACTGTATGTTCTTGTATCTCCCTGCGCGACTCGCAGCTTTAGTGTAGCTCTACCTCATACGCAAACTAGTTCTAATGCGTAGCATGTCGAATCGTCCCGCCGCGTGTAGTACGTCCCGAAACGGGAATGATCAGGTTCTGCCGGCAAATGGTCACTGCTCCTCGTCGCTCACTAGGGTCCGATAGACTGCAGCCGGGCTCAGGTAGCACAATCCATCGGTGTAGACATTATACTATCCATCATTCATCTGATTTTGGTTGACACTAAAGTAGGTGATGCCAGTCGGGTCCACTTTCGAAAACAAGGGGCGCGGGATGTCCCGCACAACCCGCAGTGGGCAACTTCAAGAAATTGTGGAACGACAACCCTGTAGATCTCATCTACAACATCAAAAACACTTGTTACCCCCATTTTCTCCCACAGCCTAGCTTAATGGGACGCTTTAACTTCCCGTGATAGGCTGAGTGAAAGGATTTACGATTTGGCCGAAACATAGTTCGAGCGGCTAACTGCCGGCGTTCCAGAAACAGTGAGTTGTGGCTCTCAAGATCTATAGTCGATTTCGATCTTTCATAGCAGCCAATCATTCGAAGGGTATAAGAGAACAGGTTCGGGTATGCATGCATGGTTCTCACAGGGTCGGGAAAAAAGGACACACTATCGCCACAGAGTGCATTAGTACAAGCCACCAAGCATTGAACGTGAGCGCCCGAATCTTTGCGTACGCGAAGCTACCACACTGAACAACTGAACATTGCAGCAGCGATACTGTAAAAATGACATCACATGAACTCGGTGATATACCACAGATTGAGATCATCGCCTAGTGATACGTCACTCATTCCTTCGGATGCAGGTTACGAAACTGCAAAAGCTAGTAACTAGTTGTGAACCATTAGCTAAGTAACAACGTATAGAGCTTCTCGAGTTATCATGCAACGCAACAAAGAGGACACGGGCATCAATTGCCGGACCGCTGAAAGCCTGATATCCGTCTTTTCACAAACACGTAGTCATGTAACTAGAGAACATCTGGACCCGGCAATTCTTTCGAAAAAGTTGCTTAACCATCTTTTCGTGCCTATTTATACCTGCAAGATTCTAGAGTACTCGACTATCATTTCACGAATAAGTTCCCGTAAATATTAGGTCCTTCATAAAGTATTTATTAATAGCCTAAGATTTGCCCATCTGATAGGATGGATACCTAGCCACACCGCCGATAGGTAGGTCACTAAACACTATATATCTAATGCAATTAAAAGGCTTTTTACAAGTGCTAAGTTGTCAATGTAATTTGTTGGTAAAACCTAAACTGAACTACCTAAAACGATTGCTCTTGATCTCAATACCTTGTGTTTGTGTGCATAGTACGGCTTGGCACTAACTGTTTCAGCTAGTGTCTGGTAAGAGCTACCTATAGCATCTAAATGAGTGGTACAGATTACATCTTCGAATGATAGTGTGGATAGATACTAGTGACATCAAAGAAGTAGCTTCACACTAGAAGCTCGGACTAATCTTCAATAGAGTCTCGACATAGACACTCGATCATCACTCTCCCCACATGCCTGCGAGCGCTTCTTGAACTTCAAGCGGCAGTGGCTGGAACTTCGTGCCTGCAGGCGGCGTCAAATTTTCCATCATCGATTCTGTAATATCGACTCTCCGGCCTTCCGTCCAGCGCTGTAGCTGCTCGAAGTCCAAACACTTCCTGTTGAAGTCAAAGTCAGCCAGATGTGCAGGACCCAGGCCATGGGTGCTCTCAGTCCACTTGGCCGTTAGGATGTCGAGACTCGGTTGGCACATGAGGGTCTTCATCAGCGCTTCGACGCAGTGTGAAACATGCGCTCGCGCTATAGGGCTCAGCGGGCCTCGGTGATAGTGGTTGAAATTATCACGGAGGTTTGACCGCAGCATGTCTAAACAGTGGAGTTGGTGATAAACATCGATGGTACCCAAGTAGACGTCCGGACCCAGCCCCCAGTCCTCTGGCGGCCGCGCTGCCTCAGCCGGGTCCTTACCCAAATCACGCACCTCGGCACCCGAGAGCACAATGAATGGTGGATTGGCGAGCGCAGCCCAGGCAGCATCGACGGCGTCATCAGGTGGCTGACGGTAAATGGCGTCAGGGTTTCCAAGACGAGACGACGTGAGCTGGACTGTCGACCAGTTCGCTTGAAGCTCTTTGGCTACCGGAGCTACGAGCCAAACTTGTGTCAGATTTCTCTTTAAAGCTTACTCATTTGGAAGCACTTACAGTTATAGCTAGTCTCCGCGAGGAGGCTGTGGGAGGTTTGAAAGCCGCCGGATCGACGAATGATAGCACCGGTCGTGACAAGGCATGCCACCGATATAACGAAGAAAACAATATTGAGCCCGGTGCCTACTGCATACAAGGCCTTTCCTGGGTTCACATTAGTCTTATTGTTGAAGTGAAAGCGGGAGCTCTTGTGTTTATCAAGTCTTACTGTTGACCAGAGTCTTCTTCATCACTGGTCTTTCCGACTCATCAACGGGCAGGAGTACGTAACGTTCAGTTTCTCCCATCTTGTGTTAAAGTCCCAGGATTCTTGGTTTAGTAATTCGTGAGGTTATGCTGTGAATGTAGTTGACCAAGTTAGAAACTCGAGTCAGCCAGGTAGCGAGAAATAAGTCTCGAGGGATTGAAGTCTCTAGGATCTCGGGATCAGCTATGAATCTTTGGTCCGTCACCTTTGCGCTTATCTCTGCCATCTAGGGAAGCCACACGAGAAGATGATGCTGCAATATCAAGCTAGTGGTCTCACTTGTAGAGGGATCGCCATTGTGGTTCCGGGCATCCGGCGGTGGCGGCGATTACAATACTTCGGCTATTGGTAAGACTAGTTGGACTAACCGGCCGGCATGGACCGTGTGGGGCTATAGGTCCGCGGTAGCGTCTTGATATCGTGAGTTATGTCTTAGCACAGGAAACTAGGGTCTATTTCTGACAGCGAGGTCGGAATACCTCATCAGCTATTCATGCCACGCATTAATTCCAGTGAAAATAAATATCACTCCTACACCTAAAAGTATCTACAACTGTTTAGAATTAAAACTAGTAAACCAAGAAGCCGATCGGTTGTAAACTGCTAGATCGGTATCGTGATAAGTGAGGATCGAGAGAATCATATGATATCTTGCTAATCAGTTCAGAATAGCGGTGAACAATACGATGCACCCCAGTCAGAAAGATAATTCATGTTTCTAGCTCTTTGCCTACGTGTCATCTGCTGTCTCACGGTTGGTAGCGTAGAAAGAGAAGAGATACGCAATGTAATCTTATTGCCAAGTTATGAACCGAATCAGTTTCGAACAGAAACACCAAACCCTTCTGGACAGTCTCAGTACCATCAAGGAGTATTATACTTTATATTGCACACTGGAAGGAAACAAACGCGGCGCTTCGTGCAGGAATCAGATAGGAATGATAGCTTCCACATAACTACATAACTATTCAAACAATTAACCACCTCATTATAAATTTTGAGGATAATAATAGCAGTGTCTCTTCCATGGGAGAAGGGAGAGAGTTTCGGTTCAGCCAGCCTCATTCAAGACATGTAGTGCATTATCTAAGTGGATCAAACTAGCCTTGCCTATAGGATCAATAATCCATGCTAGTAAGAGTAGGAGAAGTACGACAGGACGAAGATCTCTCCAATTCCCAATACACCGCCTACAATGTTCGAGTAGATCTCGGGTGGCGCTGGCATTCTTGCTAGTTACCGTCAGATCGAGAGCTCAAGTCAAGTTTACGCTGTCTTCGCGAGAATATAAATACCTAGCAGCAGCACCACCTTGTGTGATTTCTCCTCAACTACTAACCATTCCTACATCTCATCACCCAACCTCTTCATTACCAGTCCAAGTCATCTTCTCATCAAGAAAGTCAAACAAAATGCAGTCCAAGATCCTCCTCGTTATTGGCGCAATTCTTGCACCCCTAGTCGCGGCAGCCCCTGCTGTCAACACCGGTACGCATTCCCCCTCGTGCCTGACCTTCAACCTACCTTTTGCTAGCTCTCGACTATTTTATTATTGGCTAACCTCCTTGCTGGTGTATTAGAAGCCCAGGCTGCCGATCATGCTATCAAGGACCGGAGCATGGACCCTCTCTTTGAGGTCATGGCCTGGAAGGAAGGACTTGATGAGATCTTGAAGAATGCCATGAAGAACAAGGCTGAGGATCACGACAGCAAGAAAAACAACGGCGGCTGGAGCCACCCCATCTGGCCTTACGAGTAAATTCGTAAATGGCTCACGATCAGAGCTTCAAGCTCTCTACGCTCAGCCTGCTCATGAGATGAGCACAGTTGGTTATCAAGCATCATGATGACGGTAATGATGATGATGGGGGAGAAAGGGTGGACTCTCGAGACGTCTTGTTCGTAGATCTATGACCACACACATTCATTTAAAGAGAAAACTCAGTCAGCATCACCTATTATTGCTCGCATCCTGTCTCTTACACTAGTGACTGCGTAGTCTATATCTCTCACTGTGGAAAGTCTTAGCAGTCTGTATACATACTATATTAGTATACAATGAGGATGCAGTCAATCCAACGACTTGTCAATGCTTTCCATGTTCTATAAATAACAATTCGATGGATACTCAGGGAAGTTCACCGGTAGTTTGTCAGTGCTTGTTATTAACAATTCGATCATCTTTGCAACATCATACATCTTTCATGACCATATCTGAAGCAGGCCTCATAGCCTTTTGAATTCTTTCCTCGGAACCTATTATCATCAGTCAAGACACAAGGTGCCCATCGTCGCTTTTCAAATAAATTGAATCATGTGAAAACGACTATGTTTAGCAGCGATGGATTATTGGCCTCCGATTTGTGAAGGTCGCATATTGGAGTCAGCCGGGTAACTTACCCCTGAGTCCCAGGTAAAAAGGTAACCTCACTATCACACACTCAACGAATTGAATGGGAAGTTACTTAATGAGCTAGAACGTGAGTCAATTGAATAGGCTTCGTAAAAATCAACGAAGAATTCATCCAAAAATAAGTAGTAAACTAAGTGTGTAGCGTAGGTGATTAAAGCCCCTCTTTGCCCGTCCCACATATGTGAATAAGCCCCTTTTCCAATTAGTCGGGTCAGCAGTGTTCGCCCATACTACCTCAATATCCTTCTAACTCCTGTTGCATTATGTGTTGACTCAGTTCAAAACTAGATTGAATAAGTAACTATATGAAGTCCGACGGGTTGATTAACTCAACATTAAAATCAAACTGACAAGGCGAATCATTAGAATGAATCGATTTGCTTAATAGTTAGGCAACCATGGCTTGTATTTTCCTGGGATCAGCAATCGAAGTGTCCGCGTGAGACTAGGCATACACTTCCTGAAATCGACAGAAAACATTAGAGCAATGCAACATCATAATACTGTGACATCGTGGCTTTCTCTTGGGAAAATTCTGTCTCACCTTCCGAATTGCCGCGGGTTGCAAAATCCCCCCTCGTAATTGGTTAAAGATGTCACACAACTTACTGGGTAGCTGCACAAGTCGTATGAGAGCCGCAATATGCAATTTTAATAGTCACATATATGCTCCGCCTTGCGCAGGGACGGCAGCATATTGGGTGGAGGTCCGAAAAGCGGACTCAAGCTACTGCATTGTCGTAAAAAGCTGTTGGTCCTGACCAGGCCATGGTCGGGCGGTTAATCAAACACTGTAACCTACGAAAGAAAATGTCAACTCATAAATAGGACCAAAACCTAAGATTTTCACCGCGTAATTAGCCGTAGTGCACTCCGTCAGTTGCCTACAACTGAGTCGACAACTCCCAGGTGCGGGCTAACTTCATGATTATCAAGCAATAGAATATTATCCGTGAATCGCTGAACTAGGTATAACCTTTTCCTAGTAAGTTCTAGCCACATCGCTCTGATATTCCTTAATGGCACACTTAGACTAGATCCTATAAAACGGATACTCTGAACAAGGGAGGTAGAGGCGCATGTGCATCCGTGACAGTAAGTAATCATGGCTTATTCGGTTCCGAATTTGCCGGCGTTTGCTGCACTGGATTTTGTGAATGAAACCCTGAGGCGTAATCTGACGAACCAGATAGTACCAATACGTGGGGAAAGAAGGCGCGTATTCATACATTGGCGGCGTTAAGTGACTAGCGAGTGGTAGCTAAGCAGACAGGCTTGAGTTTCGTTTCACCATTTCGAGGCGCCCGCAACTATCTCGCAGCAACGAAGTCACCTGCATCCCCCTTATACACCATCACCAGGATGGTGGCCAGAGGTTGGTGCAGTGGAAGGGACTCAAGAGGCTGAAGTCGTAAATGGTGGTTGTCAATTCCTCCCAAACCACCAATAATAGCCTGCTTCATCCAACAGACACCCTGGTTTTTATGAACGATTCACACAGTATCATATAATATCAGGCACCGCCAAGAATACGGTGCGCCGCACAACAGGTAAGAAAGCACCTCTTAATCCACCAAGGCACAAACTGTTTCATATTAATAACAAGGCTCTCCTTAGAAGGAGGAGACGACTGCGAGGCCATACTTGATGACTGCATCATATAGTAAGACGCTTCTATAGTGGTAGGATCAGGACAGGATTGCGCGTACGAGCCTCCTTTAATTAATATTCGGTGATTACAGTTTCCCAATCATCAGGCTACATAAACTAATCGGTACGCGTGTAATTCAGGCGAGTAACCTGCACATATGTAGGTATCATATGGCCAATACGTGTTAGAAACAAAAGCGTAATCAAATCTCTCCCCAATACCAGCCCTTTCGTCGGCAACGACACCATTGAAAGTCATTGTTTTGACACATGTTTCCAGTTTCTCTACATTAATGTTGGGTGAGCTACCATATAAAGCAAAGCCAATCAAACAGGAGTACCATTACTAGTGTACATAATGATAACGTCTTCATCTGTAGTCAGTAGTAAAACAAATCATGTAGTTATCTATGAATGAGCCCCCGCAAACTTGGCCCTTAGCTGTAGGTCTAGACGCTCAAGCTCAGCCATGCAACACACCAAGTGCGAAGGTTACTGTAAAAAGTCCTACATATAATACTATCAATATCAGAGGCTACGTGGCAAGGGGTGTAGGCTAACGTGCCTAGAATCTTTTTTTAACTACTACCTATCAGTTTGGGATCCCAACGCAGCTATCACAGATAGGGTTCTTGTCAAGCCACGTGATTAATGTTAGCGGTGGCTATAATTCAGAGCCGACATGTCCAGACTTCTCCCACCTTGTTTTTTAATCAGTGAGTAGCAATACGAACCCTAATTATAAGATTTATTACCGTACGCCCTGCCCTCCATTTACACAGTTCGCTCGCCCTCGCTCTTAAATTAACCTTACCGAGTTGCAGATCTCAAGCCAGACCTCGATCTAATCAACTCTCAAGAGAAGTTGAGAACGATAAACAATAAGTCACACTATTTGTACAATTCATCAACAGCCGACTGCTCGGTTGGCCTATTCCATAACTTCCACGTTAGTCTTTTGCTGCCATCACCTCTACCTCATTTTATATCCCATTCGATAATAACAATGTCGCGACCACGGCAATCTCCCTACAGTAGAGTAGTGGTGAGGGGAATTTTCTGGGAAGGACACGACCATTATCGTCGAGGTGGACCAGTCTACAATGCTGAACAGGAATTGCACATGGTTCTGAATGCCTTTCAGAGCTACGGCTATAGCGTGGGACGAATGCCCATAGCTCAGGATCCCCGAAGGAGAAGCGCATTTCCCGGTTTCTTGCAAGATAGGCTCGTCGATTTTGCATCATCATCCCCTAGGACCTTGATCGTGCTCTACTACCAAGGGCATGGGGTTATGGATCGACACGGGCACTTATTGTTGTCTAAGTATTAAATCCTGACCCCAACTTCTCCAAGCGTAGCATTGCTGACACTTCCTCAGTGGGAACGGCCAATACATGCACTGGACCGAAATTGCTAACGCGATCATCAACGTTAGATGCGATGTTCTTGCCATACTAAATTGTTGTCATGCTGGTGCTGCGATGAAAAATAGTCTTGTACATCGTCCCAACTACGAAAGATACGCGAAAGAAGTCATGATGGCCACACCCTATAATCAAAAGAGCCATTGGGGCTCTGCCGCCGGCTTCGCGGCATGCTTAGAGCAGGCATTGCGAGATCTTCATTACAATTGGATGCTCGACTTCACAGGCGTTCCACCTCATTGGGCCAGCTACATCAACTACATCATGAAGAAGAAGAAACCTGACTCACGTAACCCAGTTGGTGTTGCGCATCTCATCAAGCCACCTGAGAGTACGCGTAGAGGGCATCCGTATGAGATTGTTCTAAGCCCATTGAGCGCCTGTTGACAGTCCAGAGACAGAGACTAATAGGGTCGGTGATGATGTATGGAAATGATAGAACTAGGCAGAATGATATTGCAGCCAATAAGAAGAACAGTCGGCAGGGCTGATTGCAAATTTCTACTTGTTTGTACCATAAGATTTGGGGTTTGAAATAAGGAAAACAATGTGGCGTAGGATCATGAAGGCGAAACTTAGCCAGTATTGATCGAGACTTTGGTACCAAGCTAGAGCACAATCAACAAGTAAAAATATTCAAGTCGCCGGATTTGGCAATCATCCTAAGAGAACGCGGCGTAAAGTAGGGGTAAGGAAAGCAGCTTTACGGAAAGTCCTATCATTTTTATTCCGAATACGAACAGTATAAGAACTCAGTTATAGTGTAGACTCGTCTTAGCTAACGAGGATAGTGCTTCAGCCTGCTTTGTTGAGGTGGTATTCAAACATGCAGAAAATAGCTCTACTTTTTATCCTAGCCTTGAGGTAGGCGCTTATCATTTTTACTATGGAAACTTGCCGGCCGGGAAAGGCAGAGTTGCACGCTTCTAATACTGAGGAAATCAGCGGTCAGTCTTACATACTTAAAGTAGAGTAAAGGATTTGGAGCGTACTTGCCCGTGAAAGAGCAGCAGGGTGCGCCTGCAGTTGGAACTCTTCAGGGGTTAGATGAGTCAGAACCGCCCCTTGTATTAACACGATTGAGATAGCGTCTAATCGAATTGGAGAACGACCACATATCAGACCTGTTGCACAAGCTGCTGCATTGTTATGATGTAACGTGTATGCCGGGACCACTTGGCAGTGGCGTGCGCAGTATCTAAGTATTCAAGAGGGTTTCGTACGAAGTAATCGAGGTCTAGTTTCTCCAGCGTGGTCAAATTCTGGAGGATTTCCCCAAGAATTCAGCGCAGAATACAAGGCCTTAAGCCCAACTCACGCAGTTCCTGGTTCTTATTAAGCCAAAATGAGCAGCTTTTCGTCAAGTACCCTCTGCGTGGTATATTTTGTACGGGCCACAAGAATAACCAACATTATCAATCACCATAGCTTTCCCTACCAATCAATCATCTAAATGAAAAAAAACGACATTAGGATATAGGTAAGTTCCCTGCACCCGAGATAATTGTTGGTATGCAACCAAAATAATAGTGGAGGACCCCCACTCACGGGTTCCGGGAGAGAAGCGAAGCGGCTTAGGTGATTTTAGCTCCCTTGGCGCGGGTTCGGCCTTGGGTCAGGCCAAAGTAACCGGTGGAGGCAAAGGCAATCGAGAAGAAGATACGAGACCACGCCCAAAGTTGATTGCCATGGTCGCGGATCACCAGGTAGTCGTTGACTCCGAGAACGGCGACACCCATTAAGAGAGCGTCACACTCGGCGTACTGGCCGCGCCAGTAGAAGTAGTGCATCATGAGACCGAGCAGAATTGTTCGTCCCTGGCCCGCTTGCCAAACCGGCCAGGTCTCCGGGACTGTGGAAATGGATGGCGGAAGCCCGTAGAGCTCCATAACAGCGCGGCAGCCATGGAGGGGCGCTATGACCAGCCCGATACAGTTTGCGAATGCGAAGTAGAGCGCTGGTACGTGCCGGATGCTGAATCTTTTGTTGTCCGTGATGCTGTGGTTTTGGTTGCTTGAGGTTGGCGGTCCTGATGGCAGACTCTTCGATACGTGGTGGAAAGCAGGGTATAGCAATGTTGTAAAAGACAGCAGGGTCGCCACGGCGAGATGCAAGGAGGAAGAGATGAGAAAGTAGAGCTTGAAATGATGAATGGCTAGTCAAGTCATCTTGATGACATGCAAACGGATTGGAGGGGTAGCATCTAGTACACTTCTGACACTTACCTAAGCGCAGATGGAGGACTAACATGCATATGTACAATAGGTACTTGTGCAAAAGTCTTTGACATTTGTAAGCCATTGATGTCATGTAGCTTCTTTTGAAGTTGTCTGTGTAATATATCAGAGTACAGCTGCATACCGCTTCCCTAGAGTAACAGAACAAAAAGGTATTTTGTATATAGATCTCTAGCCTGCAGATGTAGTAGTTGGTGCTCCTTATGCGACAACAAGTACTCAAGACTTACCCCTACGTTGCTATTAGTATCCAGAGGTCATGAAATATGACCATTCATGTCTCTAAAATATTCAACACGCACTGCTTTCCCGAAATCAAACACCATGAAATCCATGGACCCTGTCAACACAGAACCCTTAGAGGCCGTTACTAAAGAGTCGGTGCCTTCTGAGGACTATAACAGCCTAGTAGTCTAGCTATATTAATTCCTCAGTATCGCATATGCTTGGTACTATCTTGTTGAGGTCTTTCTCACCCAGCAACAATGTCCTCTATAAGCTCTAATAGAGCTGTTTTCTCAAACTCACCAAAGAAATGACGCGGGATCTTTGACTTCGTGGTTATTGATGAAGCGACAGCACGTATAGGCGATCTCCAGAGCTTCTCATGTCACACACCTGATGATTACGATAGGCTGCTAAATTGCAAAATCCATATTCTCGTGCCTCGTTGTAACAAGGGCTAGGTATCTAGGGCTTGGAAGGGGTCTTCAATATTGCAATAATCTTCTGGGGCATGAAGGAGGCTCTACAGGTCTATCTTTCTCCTCGAGCCTTCGCGGCGAACCTAGGTCTATATACACGAATAGCCTCGCACTTACCTGCCTTGATATTTCAGGTCCGTTTCGCAGCATCAAGCAAACACGGGTAGCTGAATATTTCAGACACCGAATTGTAGTTCAAACGTCAACTTATAGATTTGTTACACGATGTTGCCGACCTAGCCCTGGTAGGCGGGTAGTTTCATCTCCCTACCTGTTGCTAGTCCGTGTGACACTTGTGAAAGCAGCCAGAGATACAGCAAGGGAATATGAATTATCAAAGCTGCGTAGGCGTTTCACCAGGCGAGAGGTACTATAGCATAGCCTGGCGAAGGCTTTCAATAAAGTGATTAACAGCATGCAACTACCCAAGATACGTTGCACGTATAGTTGTCGCTAGTATGGATTCTGAACTCCCTGACTAATTATTGTACTGATTGAAGGTGTGGATATATATATATTGAAACGGTCACGGGTGACTGCGAACTCCGTGAACCTGAAATCTAGATATTAAGATTGATGGGATCCCACGAAATCAATGGTGTATTGCGTGATCACGTAAATCTGTAGATATTCAGGTAATATTTAAGGAAAATCAACGATTAAACTCAACGAAAATATAATTGGTGAGGTCTAAAGATCCGAAGTCCGTAGCTAAGTCTGTATAATAATGATCGCAAATAACCCTCCTACTCCCTTAGCCCTTCACGTAAAATCCAACCCCCGAAATGCAATTTACGTAAGCAAACTCACTTGCCCTGTTTCAGTTTTCTATAGAAAAGCACTATAGTACATAAATTAATCGTAATAGCGTTTGGAAATTAAACGAGGGACCTGTCCTTATATTAGCTTACAAAGATGTAATCTAATCCATCGTCGCCCACCAAGCGTACCCCTTCGTCAGCGGAGGTGTCCTTGAAAGGAAATGAATCCTATGTCTTTCGAGAGTTAATCCGGACAAACTGCCGGTTCTTCCTGACCAGATAGCTATTTTTGTTTGTTACGAGGAACCACGTAATTTACTGTTATTTTCCCCGCCAGGAGGCGAGCGACTGTTGCCAGCGTCTGGACCACTCCTGGCGCTCACATTCCCACACGCTTCGCCGAAGCGAATTATAACACTCGAGCGAACTTGACCAAGTGAGCGTTGTCAAGCTCAACGCAGCGAAGACCGAATACAAAGGACCAACACATCAAGGTCTACGAGAGCGAATTGTCCATCATCTTTATTAGGCAGCCTCTCACTCAAACCCTCCTGTTAACGAGATCTATTTCTTTAAAATTATATAATCCACACATCTACATGCTTACTTTGGGCCCCAGGGCAACGGTGCTGTTCGGCGTGGCCTTCATAAATATGCTCACGCTTTTTGAGAAACTGATAAAAGAGTATACATTCTTCGGCGTTGGGAATGACGAGGACCTCTCTGAGCTAGAAGCTTTCCTTCGAACAAAGTGCGATGAATGCCGGACTGTAAGAGGAATCTAGGCCGAGTTTCTGGCCAATCCTATCTTAACGACACCTAACTTCAGAGGACTGAGGGTGTTGGCGTACGAGTATATGGCCGTCCTAGCCATTGACGATAATGTCGGTCAAATATCGATATATTGAGCGTAACTGATGTCATTGCATGAACTAAGTCCTTCAATGGCTATGCGGATGCAACTGCCGGGTCCGCTGTACTCAACCCATAATCCCGTAAATATGAAGAGCCGAAAAACTCTCTTGATAAGTAGTCCGTACATGAGCTCTACATCGACGATGCTGAGACATTTGAGCGGAATAGCCGGAGCTATCTCCCAGGACACTCAAGATAAATGGCGAGGCAAGGGCCATCACAGAAAATCCACAGCGCGGTGTAGGGGTCTATTGCCGAGCTTTTAGCCCGCCTGGGATCTACTACATGCAATTCATTGGACGGCTCAAGGCCGAATTCTCGCCCGGCTGCGGCTGCCTTTTCAGTGTCGAGTTTGATGACCTACATTTCACGACGGCCTTATATGACAATCTCAATTTATGCAGAGGTTCCCATTTAGGAACACCCTTCACTGTTGTGTTTGCATATTACATGATATGCGCTTATAAGAAGAGGCTAAATATAGCTGCAGACAGATCAGAATTTTGGCGGGCCCCGAGGAGACGGACGGACTCTTAGACGAATTTCGGTGGGCAGTAAAGGCAGCAGATAATACGAAGGTTGAAATAGATATCCATATGGTAACTCGGTGTTTCATAGGTAGCGGCTTGATCTCTCATTTTATTCAAAATATTGAACTATGTGATTCTATTGAAAAGAGCAAAAGCCCAAAGAGCCACGATCAATTTTTACCCAGAAAGTCAGAGTCATGTCAGGTTGGCCCCAGGCATGAATGACTGGCATTGGCATACACGTTGCGAGCATACTCTCCCAAGGGTGCAGCTTGTAGTAGTGTGAATGGCCCATATAGGCGCCATAGTACTTCATGCAATAGAAACGGTCGTCCGGTCCATAGGCTACGACATGGAGATCAACGTGGAGATAATCGGCATCGGCATCTTCCCAAACCCGGGAGCGGGGCTCTTCGGAAGTATTGTGGCTACCCCGGCGCCGAGCGTTAACAAAAATTCAGATGCTACTCATCTTGATACGACGGACAAGGCCAAGTCAGGTGCGTAGCATACCGCTACTTCAAAATGCGGTTGGATACGCTTTAGCAGGCAATTCGCGCTACAAGTCCTGACTTTGTAATGGCAGAATTGAAGCGACGGGCATGCATTGAGTTTCTACCTGTAATCTCCTTTCGTCTTCCGATCACTATCATGTGCATTAAAACATAAGTTGGGTTGACTTATGGTATGGTGTCGATGATTGGATAAGACTATTACTCCGGGACTCGGCGGTAATTAGGCAGACCCACTGCAAAGTAATTGACCATATCGAAGGAAAAATAAATAGAGCCAATAGCCTACTAAGCTTATGAAGTGTCTGTAAAGTGCAACATGATGTGAGAGATGCGGTGGGCGTTTGTTGCATGTGCCCGGTATTTCTCTATGTGGTAGAGTCGCGCTGTTCTCTCGTTGACCGAAAATACAACTGTGTGAAGCTGATTTCCGTTAACGGTAAGAGAAAAACAAACGCTTAGGTCGCGAGATATAACCCGACCTCGGGTACCTTTTCTTATGTCATCCAGATGGGGACATTCATATAAATTTCTCCGGAAAATAGAAAAGTCGTATAAACAAAACATCACTGCCTATTACGTTAATAGCATGACAGTTATGCAGCTTGGCGTACCGACCGAATTTCGACACTGAACCCTGACCGATGGTACTAGCAGCTTCTAAGTACAATATTGGAATAGGACTTTCGAAACATAGCTCCGAAATCGTAATTGCGTTCAGAGAATGAGAGAAGTTACTCTCGTATTGTCTTTGTCTTTCTTTCTCATTCAGAGAAAATCACTTACAGTAATCAGCACTGCCCTGCAATATAGGCTCTCTTTCAACTGGATAGCTTATTATGACAACATTGCCCCGCTTTAATTAGTGTTAAGCTTACCTGAACTACCGTTAGCTTTGTAGCTTATTTCATTGAACATGAAGTAAATCGTATAACATGAAGTATAAACAATTAAAGTAGAACTTGTTTCTTTGATGTCTTTCTACATCGTGCGATTAAAGTATTCCCCTAGTCTCGCCAAACGTAATCACAACAGACCAGCATTGTTGGGCAACAGTATATGTACCTGCTGGTATTCAGTAACGTATGATGACGGCGAGACAGAAATAATGTTGGGCTGTTAAGAGAGGGGCAGCTGGGGTTTAGCGGTGAGTGTTCCGTCTTGGAGTGGACCATCGAGTGCCGCTTCTGGAAGCGCAAGGGGTTCTACTTTGGGTGGCATTGTGCGGGGAGGTACAGTCTGTGCAACCCCTGGAAGCGTGCAACTGGTGTCCCATCACGGATGGCCCCTCCAACTTACCCTCGTGCCAGGGTAATACGAGCAATTGCGGCTCGTATTGCTCTCTTTGTTTTGTGGATGTTGCGATGCTGGCAATGACCTAACCACTCCACAAGCTCAGTTGCAATGTAGCATTGACTTATACCCGGTGCAGCCGGAACCAAGCGAACACGACAATAAACATGCTACGGCGTATATCGTGCCAATGCTATTACCTAACTCGATGCCAAGGAAGGCGTATATCAATATATAAAGGGAGAGCGTCATCGCTAGACCAAAGCTCATTCCCGTTTGCGTCAGTCAGGAGTTTTTCACACAAGGCATTCCAGTCCAACGAGCATATAAAGCACACATCCAGCTCTTGAGCATATTCGTAACTCAACACGATCCTCGTTATCACTCAATCCTTCAAGATGCAGTTTCTTGCTACCGTTATGGGCGCTGCCCTCCTTGCCTCCGGTGTTTCTGCTCAGCAGGCCGTCGTGAAGAACAACTGCCCGTCTACCATCTATGTGCAGTCGTTCCCTTATGATGGCAGCGCTGCCAGTGCCCTCGCTACTGTGACGAACGGACAGACCTTCACTGAGAACTTCCGCCCATCTGGCTCGGTTCGTCGCGTTCAACCATACTGTCGTTACGACGAAGTAAGCTAATCGATATATCAAATATCTAGACTATCAAGATCGCAACCACCAAGACCCTCAACACCCCGCTCTTCTTCGGCTACTCGTTCAGCTCAAACCCTGACTACGCTTACTGTGAGTACACGCCCGCGTCCGCCATTTTGCATCGTGACACATAAGCTGACACAATGTCTCTCATAGATGAGTTTAGCACGTGAGTTATTTCGGTCTAATATGACTACGCGTCTCAATCTACTAACAATATTACAGTGAATACGGCAACCCCTTCGCCTCGTCTCACAATATCTTGACCCCAGGCGAGGGCTGCATGGTCTTCGACTGCGCCCCTGGCCAGACTGACTGCTACAGCACTCCCTCCCAGAAGAAGGTGTTTGGATGCCCTCAGCCCGTCAACCTAACTGCCACCCTCTGCGCTTAGTGTGTGTTACGCATGTTGTCGGGAATTCAAGCAGGACAAAACAGGGGCTCACGGAAAAGAGAAAAATCACGGAGTCGGAGTTTGTACAAATAATGATAATGCTCATACGTCAACGACTATGCTAGTCATAACGCAGCTTGCGTTTTAATATATTACATACACACCAGCGTTGCAGTTTCTGAATGTTTATGAAGCCGTGTGATAAAGCGTCGTGAAATTTATCATCGGAATGAATTTTAGTTTGAAAACAAACTTTAAGCACTTTCCAGGATGGATGTGCACATCACCAGCTACCGGATAGTCAGCTTCGTCAAAGAGATTGCGGCTTTGAGTAGTACGACGTCATCTAAGACACGTGCTTTCTACTTCGGTTAACATTTTCGTCATTCTGTCTCAGGGTTCGATATAAGCTTAACCCCCTTTTTGCCCCTTTCCCAACAGATTGGTATCAATATCTGAGATCGCGACTAAGACCTTCTCGTTTAGTGAATTCAATATACCAATGTCTGTCTCACTTGATGGCCGATTGGCCTTACACAGATCGCTTAATTACACTGTACGAGTTTTCTTTACATCTTACGATACAAGTCAATTTGAGCACGGATGCTCACAGCTACGTTTCTTTTGGCGACCATGGCGTAGCCAGTTCGAATATTCAACAATGCTATATTGAAGAGATTTATCTCTAGTTCTGTAAAAAAAAATGGCCAATACTGCCTCAAAATTCTATCTGTTGACTAGGTAGGCGCGAAAGCCCGCTGTGGCCATGACACACGATCGGCGCGCCAGTGATCGATGAGTACGGCTCTGGGTAAGGAATTCTCCCGGTAGCGATCCTACAAGCCTTGATCAAAACAGGGTCTGTCGCAACATGACCCTGGAGAGGTGAGCTGACGCGTTGAAATTTTGTTAGAATCACCTCCCGTGTGTGCCCTGTGGCACTCTCATATGAAAGGATAAGCGACGCTATTGATGCTATGGCGGCGAGGCGAAATCGGTCGATATACGCTTGTGATTTCCAGATCCGTTGGCTCCACTCCAGTGTTTGCTGTTCGAGTTGTGGGTTGGCTTTTCCTAGATACTCGAGGGCTGCTGCTTGCATTCTGGCTGCCGCAATGCTTATTGTAGCATCTAGTGGAATGTTGTTAGTTGATAGTTTCGTTGCAACTTCTTGCGATATAGGGATAATTCATGCGTTACGAACGAGCCCTTCCAGTTGATAGTAAAACTAGGAGAGTAATTTTGACTTACGCATGATGAATATTTGGCTAGTTGGCCAATCCATGAAGTGGTATGCTTCACTCCATGGTGCTTCTAGATCAGGTACTGTCCACAATGCCCCTGTCGCCCAAAGTGGGCTTATTTTGTCTCTCTCGAAGCTGCGCAACTCTTCTGATAACCTGGATATCTTGGCCGCTATCTGTAGGCCCCAAAGAGGGTTGGGGTTGAGATGAAACTGTCTCGATTCAATAGCCAGATTCGGCCACTGCGCAAGGTGTAATCCAAGGGCATATAGATTCTTATATGGGGAGTGCTCTATCACACCCGCTTGTAATGCCTCTCGCATAGCTTCCATCCAGTCCGTGTGTGTATAGAAGTTATCTTCCTCGTTCATTATTACGTGCATCATCAATCTTGTCATGGTCTCGAAGCAGAGATGCACGTCCAGTTCGTCGTGAAGCCGCGGCGGTCCCCTAGCTGCTGCCAATGCATATAAACCCGCGGCGTGGCTGCTTGGGGTTGCAAAGCACCTTCGGCCGTCAAAATCAACTTCTATCTTATGTATCAATGCAATGGCGGCCAGTGTCCCGGTATCATAAGCCTGCTTCGGATCGCGAAGTGCAGACCGGAGGTATCCAAGCGTCTTGCCGTAGGCTTTGCGATCGATAACTGTAGTCGAGAACGGTGTAACGGCCTCACGTGCTTTCCCCCAAGTGTCTATATAGAAACAAATGGCCGCGGCAAAGGCAGCAGACGAGTATAGTCGACGAGGGGCGAGGTCAGCCCATGTGATGCTCAGGGTGATATCGTGCTCCGTTCCTGCAGTGGACTGGAGGCAACAGACAACTCGTGCGATTACGTGGTCGAAGCAGTTTCGTGAAAGTCTGCCCGGCAGTGGTGTCCGGAGATCAACTGGCCTCACGCGTCGCATCTTAGCAAACGTTCCACCTCCCTGCCCAGCTGCTTTCTGGCGAACCTGTATCAGCGTTACTTTATCCTCCTCTGCCCTCTCAAACTCAATAACGTCACCCGGGAGAAGCATTCGCGAGCTAGACGCTGTGTCATTTTGATTAATAAGTCCGGCCCTCTCACTTCCTCTGTAGTTATCGGCATCCATTGCGTGGTCTCCATTATGAATGAATTTCACAGGCCTAGGTGGTCCAGAGCAGACTTTCCTCGCTCGACGACATGTGCCACATGTCGGCCAATCTTCGTCACACTGTCTCTACGTTAGTTAATTGCTCTAAATCAGTTATTATGGGAGTTATAGATATCGAATTGGTTTGACGTGCTGTCGTCGAAGGCTCAAGATCTCATTACCTTCACCCGCCGTCTCCTGCAATGCTCACAGCGATTGACCTTTGGTATCCCAACCATACTACGATCCGATCACGGGGTAGCGAAAAGCGTCCATATCAGATTTTTGATGAAAGACAGAAAAATGATGACCGTGAGTAGCAATTAGTGAGTTGATAGTTGAACTTTTAAATTCAGGATTCGAGAATATTTACAGAAAGCTTGTTGTCATCGCATATCTGAGTGGGCCTATCTCCCCACCAAACAGACGAGCGTCATCTTTCCTAAACAGGAAATTTCTGCAATGCCAAGCTTTTCAGGACCCGGTTTAGCTTCTCGAAATAATCATGCATCAGCACACTGGAGAGTCTTCTACGATCAGACAAACTAGTCCTTAGGATATGTGCAAAGAAAAATTATACTGAAACCATCAATGTATTAATTTTTGTAGCAAGGCGCATATTAGCTAGCTGCGTCTCCCGATTGTTCAGTCTAATCGACCTAGCTAAAGTTCCCGAACTTCAATTCGTCGGGAAGTGGGAGCTACGCACGAAATTACAAATCACCTTATTTCTATAATACAATATTCTAGCAGGTAGCCATTATCTTCATGGGATGGCCATTAAGTTCGTCTAAGACGCGTTGAAACCTCCCAAGGCCGCATTTCGATAGGTACCGTAGAACCCAATCTTCAGAGTGACTCTGTCTTTCAGATATGACAGATCGAGGTCCGGGATAGGGGTAGAATCCCTAAAAAACTGCGCCAGACGATTTGCCGTCCAAGCGGGGTTCTCATCGCCTATTTTTCGTCATTAGCATTAGCATCAGTCAAAGCCCCTCGGCTAACACAGTAAGCCAACTCACCAATCCAATGCCCCGCCTTCGGGATTACGTCAATCTCCAGGTTCTCCGCGATAGGGTCGTAGAGTTGATGCAGAGCCGATGGAATGCCAGTGCTCGCCTCGCCTCCCAATCCCAGAACAGGCATGTCAAGCTTCTGCGACGCCAGCGCGCCCTTGAAGAAGCTCGCGTCGGCGGATATAGACGCGGTGCTGAACGGGCCGAACATGGCGTGCAAGAACCCGGGCTTCGAGATGCTGGTCGCGTATCGGTTGACGGTGTCCTCGGTAAACGCCGTGGGCCCAGAGTAGGAGCCGTGGTAGAAGTACCACTCCAAAAAGCCCTTCTCGCGCCCAGCGATTAGGTACTCTGCCAGGTCTGGAATTTGGAAGAGCGCCAGCTGCGGATTCTGGTAGAGGTCCCAGAACGGCGCCGGGTTTGCGAAGGTCTCGTACCCGAAGCCGGGAAGCGGGTACTCGGATATTCCGAGTCGCCGCACGAGCCCCGGGTTCCGCAGCGCGAGCGCCACCGCCATGCCCACGCCCTTGTCGTGCGCGAACACGTACGCCGACGTGATGTTGAGGAAGTCGAGCACGCCCTCAAGGTCAGCCGCCGATGCCGTCGCGCTGTAGTTCCCGTCAGGCGGGATGCTGCTCGCTCCCGCACCGCGGTTGTCTGGCGCGATGACGGTGTAGTTCTCCGCCAGGATTGGTCCGATGGTCTGCCATGTCAGGCTGAACTGCGGGTTCCCGTGAACGAGGAGGAGAGGTGGACCATGGCCAGCGTAACGGAAGTGTATGCTGACGTCCTCCAGAGCAACACGGCCGTGCTCCCACTCATCCCAGGGTGTCAAGGCCGCGGCCTGGGTGGCCAGCGTTGTCAGTGCTAGTTTCGAGATATGCATTCTGATTGTTTGTTCGACGATATCCTATCTAGTTTCTGTCCGTTGTAGTTAATGCCGACCTGGCCTGGCTTTCGAATTTTTTTCTCATTTTGGCCGGGCTTGACTTCGCATTATATAACACCACCGATGACGAGACATTTCAGCCTTGAGCTCGAATTTTTAATCAATAACTTATTCTTACCATCGCTGGCTTGTGTTGATGGGGCGAGCTCGCGAAAACTTGACATCGTTGCTGTGTAATCGAACAGTAGGCAATCTTACGTATTGGCACTTTTTCCATATTTGGTAACGAGCAGCGGGACCCAAGCCCAATATTTTTGGGGAGAAATAATAGCCCGTAGAATGGCGCGACACCTCTTTGTCAGCATTAGAAGATCTGAACGCTATTCTACAATCAAGAGCTAGTCAGTGTCCTACTCAGTAGGAAATGTCCGAGGTACTCGGTAGTCAATCGGGATTATGCATATAGAGCTGCGTTTGACAGTTGTAGAAGGCTAGTGGATGCTACTAATTGCCCCCAATAGATTGCATGATAGCGGAAGTGCGGAAACGACTCTTCGCCCTATACAAAATCGAATTTCTCTCTCGCAACCTTCAGATAATATCCCAAGATTCCACCGAGTCACCAAGCTTGACAATAGCTTGAGCTATTTTTTGTTCTAGCACTATTATGCGATGCCGTTACATGGGTAGTTAGGAAGCTTCTATACGAGCGTATCTTGACTACGTAGGTATTGGGTTGTTGCATACAACGTTTGGTAAAAACACCTAGACAGTAGATTTATTATCTGTTTCACACACGTCATAGCACTTCTACTTTAGCCTCATTAGTTATGGAATGTTTGACTGAGCCGTAAGGCTTGTCGCCAGCGAACTTGCTGACTAAGGTCACGGAATTTTCTATTCTGAATATTGACCCAGGTAGCTCTTAACCGCGATAATGAAAAGTCGAAACAGAACTCTTCGTTAGGTATTCTGGCAAATCCTTCTTCCTAGCTAGCTCTTTTTCAGATATTCAAGTCATTTATCGCCGCTCCTTGTAATCGGACTTAGAGGATAACACCGAATCTTTCTCGGAGTAAAGCTTGCCTTGCCTCAAACTTGGCACCTATCGCTGCGTCTTACTAGAAAGACAATTCGGCAATCTCGCGGAAAGTTGCTCTGAATTCTCGGTGTCAGGAACCTTGTATTGAGATGAACAAAAGATACTTGTTATCGCGCGAAGAGCTCTAAAGCACCGTCGTGTATGCTATCTCCTAGATATTAGAGAAAAGTTCGACATAAGAAAGCTAACAATGCTTCACCCGCTGCTTACCTCTTGATATACAGTAGAGTTATTAATACGATTTACCCTAGAAGATGATTCAAGTACTCGAGAACCATACAACGCAACTCGGGCAGAATGTCACGGAGCAAACCGTAGCATTAGATCGACAAAATATCAAAAGATGGAGTATTGTGGAGTCGATCTATTGAATAGGTACTGTAACAAGAAATCTAAATGTCGTCCGTAACAACAGCCGTAATTAGTGTATAAAGTTCTGCCAACGCCGAAGCCTCGTTGCTTCATCAATAGCGTTGATCGTATGAGGATCTTCAAAGTCGTTTCAATATTCAGGAATCTTCATATTTGCTTGGGAACTACGGACCCATAAACTTCATTTTCCTCATTAAAGTTTGTATAAGATACGTGTTGTTGCAAGACGCCTATAAAGTTTTTAAGATGTTGAGGTTGCAGAGAAATATCCAATCTACTGTCATCTACAAAGATATAAATCTAATTTGATACCCTTGCCCGACACCGAAGATTATCAGCATGCGTAGTTATAGGTAAGACGAATCATCTGTGTGAACCGTGTTTGGTAGATGTGACCTCTGTTCGTTGTGGTTGGGCCATATTGGATTCACTGAGAAGGTGTTTACACTTGAGCTTCATTATTATGACCGACTCATTTCCTCAAGTAACGTGACTAGGCGACTTTTATCAAGTTATCGTAATTCGTTCCCTGATAACGACAGGGAGTGCAAATAGGGCGGCGAGGAGAAGGTAACAAACATTACATGTAGTGGCAAACATAACCGTGGAGAGTTAGATCATCTGGCATCAAACAGCACTTACTTCACAAATAGGAGCGGTATTTCTGAGATAAAACTGATCAATATAGAGGTATCATTGACGGATCTATTTAGCATACTATATCAGCATGCGTAAAAGTGTAACTGTGTACAAAGATCCTTTTCCCTTCCTTTTTACAAATCCTATCCTATCCATAATAATGTGCAGGCAAGCAAGCAAACAAGCCACGAACGCCGTCGCAATGCAAGATAGCCAGAGATAGCCACGGACTACATAGGCAGCCAGTATGTTGCTCTGGGTAAGTTTATCTCCTCCTCAACCTCACGCCTGGATCCGAAACGGATCATACACTCTGTTAGAGGGCGAAACAACAGATTGCCCTCCACTTCTTGACATGCTCAATGCATTAATTGGCGCCTACTAGAAGACTGTCCAACATCCCGCTGGTTTGAATAGCCTTTTGCGCCCTCTCGACCTCAAGTTTGACACGGCGATATAGCACTTTGAACGCCGCCGCAAGTTCCGCGCTATCGTCCGCAAACTCGACGTATAGATCCAGCAAGTGCATTGCTACATCAGAGCATATAGACACGTATCGCGGGTCGATAATGTGCAACTGGACCCATTTGAGGATTGGTTGAACCGATATCTCGTCACGGCCCTCAAGAGCGTCGCGTAGGGCACTTCGGTGGCGCAACGCAACGAGAGCTGTCAGAACTGTCAATGGACCATAGCCTTTTGACGTTGGGTCCAGCACACGGTCTAGCGCGGACTTGAAGTTTCCGTGTCGTAGATCTTTCTGCCAGGGCTGTTCGCGTGTTGGGCGCGAGAGGTCGTTCGCTATTACTACATCGGCACCCTCGCCTACCATATCCAGGCGCTTGGTGGCCGCGGCTTGCCTCTTTCGCTTGTTCTTCGCTCGGTCATGCGTGGCGATGGTGCCTGCGAGGAGCGCTTCCATTTCCTTCTCGCGCTCGCGTTCGCGCGCTGTTTCTGAGCCTGTGAGACGTGTGCGCAACGACAATACGCCGGACTGCATGCCCACAGCCAAATGTCTGTCATCTTCGTTGGCGCCTGCGGTGATGACGCGTACGGCAAGTATAGGTGATGGATATTTGGCGCCGGCCACGACGTTCCAGCCCGTAGTCTCGTAGATCTTGATATGTCCATCGAGAGACGCAGATACGACACGACGGCCGTTAGAGGCGGTGCTGAGAGAGGTAACGGTTTTTTGATGGTTCGTAATCACATGGCGAGGCTTAGCCGCAACCAAATCTAGGACTGATATTTGGTTTCCTGCTGCGGCGAGGACGGTCGTGCCTGATGCGAGGGGTAGAACGTCTTCAACGGGCGCGTGGTGCTTGAAGACCATTACCGAGGACGACGAGGTCGGCGTTCGTGGATCCCAGAGTCGTACCGTGTTATCGTAACTGCCACTTACTAACATATTGCTCATGGTACCAGGTATGAAGGCACCCGAGCGAACATAATCTGAATGGCCGAGGAAGACGGATGTGCTCTCGGAACTGGGTAGATCCCACAGCCTCACGCTGCGATCATCGCTGGCGCTCATGAGCATGGTGAGGTCGGTGGGTGAAAACTTGGTGGTCCACACGGGCTGCTTGTGTTGCGTCCACGTCTTGAGGATAGCTCTCGACTTGACATCGAAAACCTGTATTCTCCCCGAATCTTCACCAGCGACCATGATGCGGCCGTCCCGTCGAATCTCACCACTGCGTGCATTGTCGCCAAAGCGCGTAAATGTCTTGACCAGCTTCCTCGTTCTTATCGAGTAGATCTGTACACGCGGACCGGCGGTGACGGCGAAGAGATCGTTGTTGTCGCTCGTCAGGTTCGCGCTGGACTGTGCGATGGGCGCGGTGATATGGGTGACAGGGACTTCGGTAGGCGTCGGAATAACTAGTTGATTCTTGAAGGACCGCCAATACTTTTGCTCTGCAGTAACGACCGAAGGGCCCGAAGGCAACTTGATTTGTTGCAGAGGTGCCACCTCAGCCGCCATCTTTATCAATTGGTGCCTCTGTCAACAAGAAAAAGCTGAAGATGTTATACTTCTGTATTTTTTTTACTGGGCACTTGAGGCTAATGGTAAGCCCCACCATACCTTCGAGCTAACTGTGGCTAGCGACTAGCGTGATAAGCCGATAAGCACTTTATCGATAAGGCCAATGGTCGCGATGTTACCTAGGTAGGTGGATACTTAAGACTAATCAAGCAAGCAAGGGTCCCTGGTTTGAGCCGAGGTCCATTATAAAGGGAATACAGATCTGTATTTGCATGTAAATCAGGTGTTCAATCAATAGTCCTTCAACTTTAGACTCATTAGATATAAATTTCGGCAGTATTATATTAGTTCTCAAAATGGCGGCCAAATTAGACGGTTATACTGGCTTCAAGCATTTCCTCATTTCATCACCGGCCGAGTATGTAGCGCACGTCGAGACCAACCGGCCCGAGAAGCTGAATGCCTTCATCGAGGAGATGTGGCTCGAGCTGGGCCAGATCTTCAAAAAGCTATCGTACGACCCCAATGTGCGCGCAGTCATTTTCTCGGCCGTAGGGGAGAGGGCATTCACGTCGGGTCTCGATGTCCATGCGGCTAGCCAAGGCCCAACCCTCTCACAAGATGGAACGGAGGACGGCTCAAGATACGCAACCCGCGTCAGACGAAATATCTACGAATTCCAAGATAGTATAAGCGCAATCGAGAAGTGCGAAAAGCGTATGATTCATCCTCCATGTGCATCGGTATCATGTGTCTAATACGTCCCAGCCGTCATTGTGGTCATGCACGGCATATCTATCGGCCTTGCTATCGATATGTCTTGCTGTGCCGACATTAGAATCTGCTCCAAAGACGCTAGGTTCTCTGTGAAAGAGGTCGATATCGGTATGGCGGCAGATATTGGGACTCTGAGCCGCTTACCCAAAATTGTCGGCAACCACTCTTGGGTCAAGGACGTGTGTTTGTCCGCCCGGTTTTTCGGCGCCGATGAGGCGCTTGCAGTAGGGTTCGTTAGCAGAGTGTTGGAGAACAAGGCACAGGCCATCGATGCTGCCACGAAACTGACAACACTCATCGCTTCTAAGAGCCCTGTGGCCGTACAGGGCACCAAGGAGATTCTGAACTACTCTAGAGATAATTCGGTGGAAGATGGTGAGTAATAACCCACCGAGAGGTTAGTCTTGCTTGCTGACAGAAAACTAGGTCTCCGCTACACTGCGATCTGGAATGCAGCAATGCTTCAGTCGAACGATCTGAAAGCTGCTATACTCTCTGGTATCAAAAAGACAAAACCAAGATTTGAGAAGCTGTAAGGTCCCGGAGAAGAGGTTGCATGGGGTCTCACGAAATATGTATTAGTAGTATCTCAGGCTTGTGTAAGTGTTCTACGGCAGTTACAACATGGCGACCCATAGGCTAGCGAGGCGTTATCTTTTGGTCGCACTCGGTAGAAGCCGATCACGTCTATCTGACCCTTGGCATCCTGTTTTGAGGTGAACAATTGGGATCGCTGGGCGGCAAAACTAAGAGATATAGTCTCATCTTTTATTGCTTGTCGGAGCCTGAATCGTCTTCCACGAAAGGGACAGTCTCCTTCAATCTCTGTTCATGAAATTAGCTGTCGCCGAAGTGGAACAAGGGTGAATCAGATACTTACCTCCTCTAACTTGGCCTTGAGCTGTGCAACCATGACATCTTTAATCAAGAGATGCGAATCGTCGAGGTCCTCGATGATGTAGTCATTCTTCTCCTTATCAATGTTAATGATAATGGATTTGATAGACGGGTCGCATTCCACCAAGGTCCCTACAGCGAGATAGGTTAGAATTTCAACATCTGCCAAGCGGGATAGACAGGCATCCAGGTACCTTTGATTGCTCGAACCATTGTCGCCGTGTTTGATAGCGAAATCAGCTAGTAGAACTCTAGTATAAAAGGTGTTATGGTCTCAAGGCAGCATAACTCTGTCTGCTATCTTGCTCAAGGGTATTGTAACCTGTTGTGCAAGAATGCTGAAGATGCATTGAAGGTTGATAGTGCTACGCCAAGGTTTGGTAGGTAAACGGAATAGTTATTGATGTGGCTCAATTCGTGGCTGAGAGAAAGTCAAACAATGGGTTTCAGCCACCGGTAACGAGGAGTGATGACCGATACGCAATGCGGACCCAAAGAAGAATAATTTAAGGGTCTGGGGTGGCTTAGCTCGACCCAGGATTCCAAAGAAGCAACTGGGGTTGAGTCCAACCCATACTCATCTAGGAATAGTAAAGGCAAGACAATCCATTGATTGCTCTCGGCTGCCGTGCTTTCCGTGGGACTTTGGGTGTCACTGTCCAACCGACGATCCATTAACTAACAATGATGACGAGGAATCCATCAAAATACAACGGACACGAGATTGATTACTGGTTTGGTGCTTCCGGTGCCTGGTGACATTTTTGCAGTTCTTTTTTTTCCTGAGCGATAAAAAGAAGAGAGAGACACCTTTGTGACATTTGGAATTACCCCTCCAAGGCCATCAACCCATAAAGTCGTAACCATTCCCGACCTCGCGTTTCCTCTTTAGTGTTGGGTATACGTATTCCCTGCCACCGCCGCAGCAGCTGACGATGACGACCTAAATAAATGTGAACCAGGGCCTTCTCACTATTTGGATGCAGGGTCTGTCTAGTCCCGAAATATTGGATCTTTCCTCATTAGTCCAGCCTTTCCCATTATCATCATTACAGTTCATCTTTCGCCGTCCTTATCAATTGATTGAATCTCTCTCTGTACTACTACTTATATACTACTATACACCTCTACAGTTACGTGCGAAGATTGACTGGATTCAATCTTATTCATAAGCTGGCATAAGCCAGCCTCTCATCCTAGTAATCATCTCATTTGCAACGTTCACTTCGTCTAGGCACACCTAGTGAATGGTGAACGGATGCAGGGCCCTCGGTGAGCGAAGAGTACCGCGAAGGTCCATCATCTTGTGAACTGTCTCAATAAAGGGCCCGCCAGCTATTAACTGCGAGACATTCCACGTTGGATTCAGGGACATCACGAGGCTTGCGGGATCAGACATTGCCGACACAAGGGGGACGTCTCAGACGTTCACCGCTCGAATCCGTCACCAAATCCTCCATCCGGACTTCGCAAAAAACACACCGAGCCAGAAGCATCCAGCAACAAACAAAGCATATTACCAATCAGCATCAAAGATAAAAGGACTAAAGAAAGGAATCTTTAAAAAACAGTATGGCGTTAGGCAATGACGAAAATCCGAACAACGGGTCCGGTCAAAATCCTTTCGCCTATGTACTGATTCCTATTCTTGGCTTCGGGTTAATAGTCGCTGTGATAACATGCTACCGATACCGGCGGAAGAAGCATCGTCTGGCGCAGCTGGCCCAGGACCCGGAGTACCAGCGCCAGCTCGAGGAGGGGCGTCAGCGTACGCAGCTAGACCGGGGTCCGAATGGGGTGATCATCATCGCCGATAGGGGCGGGCGACGAGGCGGTAGATCGAGACGTCTGGGCTTGGGCGCCGGCATGGGTAGCAGGGAGGAAGGCCTCAATGAGCTTGGGGAGGCGCCGCCCGCATACACCCCTAATGCGCCCAAGCCGCCTTCGGAGCTTGGCGCAGAACATATCGAATTGACGACGTATTCTCAAGCTACGGCCGAGGCGGGTATGAGTCGGAGCCCGCCGTTGTATGATGCGGCGACATCCTCGAATGCAGGGCCTAGGCCGGGGCCGGCTACAGGGTCGACGAGTAGTGCCAGGGATAGTGCGCGATCGAGTGAGGATATAGGAGATGTTACCAGGAACGCAACGGCGAGTCGTGCTGTGGAACGGATGAGCGTGGATACAAGGGGAGATAACGCACCCAACATCACAACGAGTAGTGCTAGCGATAGCGCAAATACGAGGGAGACTAGGGACCATGCTTCCGGAAACGCCTCGGCAAGCAGTGCTGGTGAAAGCGCCGGAGAAAGTGAGGAAACGAGGGGAGATACCACGACGACGACGACGACGACGACGACGACGACGGTAACGATAGCAACGATAGAGGGGACGACTATCGCGATATCAACAACTGATGAGCCAACGACACCACCAAGGGCGGTTCTATCGTCATCTAGAGACTGATAAGGGATATGTGGCCTTGAAATTTCACGAGACGATATGATGGCATAACCACACAAACGAGGCAACTGGGCAAGGGCTCAGCAGACAAGGTATTGACAAGGATAAGACAATGCCCAAGCGAGCACACGATCGCGCTAAGCATCACACGTCCTCGCCCTGACCTTGTGCGTTCGACACGACGAGATTGACGCCGCTTGAACGCACTGGAAGACGCATGGGAAGGAGACACGCTATCGAGAACCCTAGCCCAATCCAATATGGCTTGAGCAGCACAACCCTTCATATGAAATTATATCCAACTGGGATACCTCAACCGAGAACAAATTCGTGTATATATAGTAAGAAGCAGGCAACTAGGAGCACAACATACCCAGAATTGAATAATCATGCCCAATCAGGTATAACAAGGATGAGGAATGTGTGAGATACGTAATTCAAGGACGATGAACACGTGCTTAGCAAAGGTAAGTTGCTTTTCCGGTACAAGGATGTATAAGGCAGTGGGAGACTGAGGACGATCACAAAACCTTTTTATATAGCGTCTATCTATCGCTCGCATCTATCTAGTGCTCGCTAACATTCGACGAAATCATTCTTACTGATTCCTCGCTCATGCATGATAAACTTTTCTTCCACCTTCCATTCTACCAGAATCCTCTAAAACCGCGCAACAATAGCAGGCGGCTTATTCCCCAGAATCTCATCAATCTTATCCATAATCTCAGGCGTCAACTTATCGACGGCGCCCACAGCACGGACATTCTCATAGACCTGCTCGGCCGAGCTGGCACCAATGATAGCAGAGGAGACATTCTGGTTCTTGAGGACCCAGGCCAGCGCAAGCGTGCTCTGCTTGATGCCCAGGCTTTCGGCGATGGGCTCCAGCTTATTAACATTCGCAATAATCTCGTCGAACTTCTCCTTTCCAGTACGTTTCCACCAGCCGGCGATGAACTCGACCTGGTTCTGCGCCAGCCGCGAGCCCTCGGGGATCCCGTTCTTGTACTTTCCAGACAACAAACCCTGACGCAGGGGCGAGAAGACGGTCAGACCAAGTCCGACCTCGCGGTACAGATGCGCGTACTCGAGTTCCACGCGCTCACGCGAGAGCATGTTGTACTCGGGCTGCTCGGTTATGGGGCCGATAAGGCCCAGCTTGTCCGCGTAGCGCCAGGCCTGCGCGATCTCGTCCGCGTTCCACATCGATGTGCCCCAGTACAGCGCCTTGCCTGTGTTGATCAGGTGGTTGAAGGCGCGCACCGTCTCCTCCATGGGCGTCTGTCTGTCGGGTCGGTGTGCGTAGATGACGTCTACGTAGTCGAGGCCCAGACGCTTTAGTGAAGCGTCCATGCCCTCGATGATGTGCTTGCGCGAGAGACCCTTGTTGTTCACGGGGTTGTTGCCGAAGGCGGTGCCCCAGTAGAGCTAAGTTAGGTGTGTTAGCCTCTTCGCGTGTAATGGCCGTGTTGAATGAGTTCAGAATGAGAGGGTATTACCTTGGTTGAGATGACGAGGTCATTGCGCTTCCAGCCGTATTTCTTGATGGCCGCGCCCATAACCTCCTCAGACTTGCCGTCTATCAAAAGCCCAGATGTCAGCCCGTGTTATCCTCTTATGCGTGTCAAGCGCAGCGAGACAAACATATAGCTTATTCTCAAGAATGAGGATCACCTACCAGAGTAAATCTCAGCGCAGTCGAAGAAGTTGATACCACTATCATACGCGGCCTTCATACACTCAAATGTCTTCTCTGTAGAAATTCAAGTGTTAGCTTTCCTTCACAGCAGGCTTGAGTCCTGGCCGCACCCCGATTTCATTATCCACTCTCATCAAATAGGTTCCCCTATTGTCCTATCTCTTCCGTGTGCACAGACCCTCCTCCTCCCGCCTGTGTCTTACATCGAGAGCATCCAATTCATCCCGACAAGCACGAAAATGATAACCAAGGAGAGACTTACCCTGCTCAGTGTACCCGCCGTACGTCAACCATCCACCAATGGAGATAGCCGAGACCTGAAGACCAGAGCGGCCTAGGAAGCGGTATTGCATTGGGGGTAGATCCTCAGGAGGCGCCATCTTTTCGTGTGGTGTTTAGAAGTTTTCGACAATCGTGATTTTTCTCCTCTATTTTCTCGGGGCAGTTGATGTCCTCTATATAACACGCTGTCTTGAAGTGGGCTGTGGAGTGAATGATTCTCTAGCCTTGGGTAGTCTGTGTCCCTTATATACTCGTTCATTAGCCCTTCCCCACTCCAGATCGTCAACCTTTCAGCAGGTACGCGTGCGTAATGAGCATGCCTAAAGCATGAGGTTCCAATTGCGATGGAGATGAATTTACCATACCTGCGTAACTCCGATGGGACCAGTCTGGGTATAAGGTGCCTCGGTAGTCTGTATTACGCTATATTTGTAAGCTGCAAGGTTGACTCTTGTCCGATTCTCACTTCACCAAGACTCACTTACACATTGGGTGTACAGAATGTTGATAGTAGGAGAGAAACGAGGAATTTTTTACTATATAGAAAATAAAAAAAACCACGGAAGCACGCAATTTTATACCTGCATCTAGATCTATCTAAATTACCTATCAGGAACAATCTATCTGGCGTGACACACCTAAAACACCACTCCGAAGTTTTCTAGAAAGGGAGGTAGCGGCGGGGTTAGCCGTCTGTGCCTACCCACCCACATGATGCAATTGCGTCCGTCGAAATCGCTAAGGTGTCGCTTCTGCCAGTAATGATTCATGGATACGATGTCTAACCCCACCTCGAATACCATTCCCCCTCTTTCACCACTTCCAAGATACGATTAATCACAATAGGTACAATGCCAATTTGATCTTCACGCATGCTGTCTGTGCGACATGGACCACATCGATAGAATGCCATCAGGGTTCCGCATGACTCATCTCAGGCTGATTATCTCACTGGCAGTAAACTCCTAACGCCGCGCAGAGAATTGCTAATGCATGCTGGAAATATAAACCCAAACAATGGCCGGAACTGCTACGCTATTGCTGGACCACTTGATCTGCGAGATGGAAATAAAGAACAATCCCGTAGCCGCGCGTCGATGAGTGTATATGATGTAATTATGCTTTAGGTCTACACATAGTTGAGAGTTATCTGCATGGTCCTTAGAAATCTACCAACGTAAATATCTTAGATATCCAATCCCGTCCATTCCTGACCAACGTTGATCCCTTTCCAAAGTAGCAAGATTCGACATCCTCAGCGATTGGAGGGCTGGTATCGTACTTTCGGCGATGAGCAATGATTGAAAAGACGGCCGATGATTGGGTATATATGTGAGCCCAAGGAACAAAGAAATGACAGAATATACACCACAAAGATACCGTTGGAAAAAAAAGCCCCAACGCCTCGTCTGATCTTGCATTCATGCCACCCGCCCGCTCCTGTGCCCATGTGTAATGACCGGAAATAAGATAGGGATACCCATGCCTCAGATGGAAGATAAGTAGTCGCACAAAAAATAATTCAAAAAAGGGATGAGCATACTGTGCTGCTAACACCAAAACTCCGTCGCCTATCTCCTTTCACTCATCAAAAGTCATTGGAGGGTTCCAACCTCCAAAGATATCGCACGTATTTACGTGCAGCAGCGCCAGTCCTCTGTGTCATGATACACAGTTGACTCCCAGGCGCCAAGAACCAGCAACGCGGCATAAGCCGCGTGAAATCTTATTACTTCTTATCCGAAGTACCCTACGGGATATTCACTCGGTAAACTGGACCCCTGGCTATGGTTGTCATGCTCGTCTAGGTCTGTTGCCTGGGAATCAGCGACGGCCTCATCCTCCGTCATGACATCGTCGTCAATATGAATGCTCACGACTGGGTCGCGGTTTTCGCCATTTTCGAAGCCGTCCCAATCCTCGGACGTCTGACCGTCCTGCCAAGACTGATTCGATTGTGATTGTGTATGGTAGGAATCATGGCCGAGATCTACCATAGAACGATCATCGTCGTCCGCACCGCCTTCTGACTGTTCGGTGTCGTCATCGTCAACAGCTTCGTCTTCGTATATATCTACATCGCCGTCGCTCTCCGATGAATAAATATCGAGCCCTATGCCATCATCTTCGATGTTGACATCACCATCATCACCATGGCCGGGACGTGTGTCTACGTAGGGCGCATTACTATGCGGCGTCGCATAGAATGGGGTTGTGCCACGTGGCACAAATATTTCAGGTCCAGGGCTAGGCGATGCTGTGCTCCAGCGCGGGGTGAATCGGTTTATACGCTGTCGAACAGATTGGGAACGTATGCTACGACGTTTGGTTACTGCTGTCACTTGGATAGCCCGCGTCGTTTGGGGCGAGACATGTCGCTCGTTTGAATGGCCTTGTGGCGTAACCCGCCTCTTTGAAATCGGTGGAGAAACTGACGATTGGAGAGCAAGCGGTACAGATGTGGTTCGAATAAATGAAGGTTTGGAGGTTCTATTTTCTTGAGCCACAGCTGGGGATTGTGCCCGTGAAGCAGATCGCCTAGTTGCAAGAGATGAAGCCGTAGCCCTGGCACTGACGAAGATATCTCGTGACGATGACAAGCGAGACGCAGCTCGCCAATGTTCTTGCGCAGATGCCTGGATTGCCAGCGCCCTGGACATATGGCTGTCAGAAGCTGGCGGCTCGTCCAAGATTTTGTTCCAGACCCAGCATTCTTCTTTGGCATCTCCTTCAAGAATTTCTTGGCTGTTTTGCGAGTCTGGATAGACGCGGCTTAGTTCGCGCAGACGCTGCCATGTCCACCCATTTTCGTACGCATCTTGATCTTGAAGGTACGCCTCAGGATGAGTGATAAAGAGGCGCTGGATACCGTGCGATTTCATAACAACGCTTGAAGTGAGGAACTGGACATTCCATGAAACAGGCGTGACCATCTCAGCTGGTGTAAGAAAACGAAGTCTGGAATCTTTATGAAGCTTTCGGAGTGGCACCCATGGCGACTGCAAACCTAGAAATTTCGTAACGCGATGGTGGATCGTGGAGCCATGATGCACGTTGGCTTGCAGTCGAGAAAAGGTCCGAAATAGCGTACCGAAAGCTTCTGACATGGCCTGCTGCACGCTTCGAGCATCAGGGCCATGGACTTTGACATTCTTCACCAGGCCGCGGCTCCTGAGTCGTTGCCCAATCATGTTGTCAGGCGCACACGCACGTCCGAGAAGCCACTCCGAATCAACCTCGGGCCCAGCCCAATCACAGCCTGGCGACTGAGGTTCATTGCTGTTAGGCAACTGGGTCCATAAGTCGGCTTCGGCACAGTTTCCATGTGAGAGGCGCTGACTATCAAAGCTATGCGGCTCTAACCATACGTTCTTAAGAGGGAAAGGAAGAAACACGACCTCAACTTCCCAAGGTCGTATAGGGGAAGGGAAAGAGGAAATACCCTGCAGTTGGTTGAGTTCGGCCCTAAGAGTTTGAAGTTCGCTTTGAAGCTCGGCGCGGTCCATAACATGGCTCGTGCTGGTTGCGACCGACACGACGCTAGCTGTCGTGTCGCCGATCCTGTCACGTCGAGACCAACTGTAACCCGAAGCATGACTTGCATTATCATTCAGAATCTTTTCGACCTCCTCGACACGTGATTCAAGCTCTGTGACTCTCAAGTCGGCGTGGTCATGCTTATCATGGCATATGTCGTGAGCTGCAGCAGAAAATGAGATGGTCTCGAGGCTTTCGAGGCGCTGCTCGTGGCCCTGTACGGTGTTGGAGAGTAAATGAAAAGCTTCACGGTTCACACCGGGAGTGGGTGACCGAGCCAACACATCGGTAGTATCTCTATGCCTTGTTGACCTGGGCGTGTTGGTCACAGTCTGGTCGTCCACGAAATGGTCATTATCGGGATCAATAGTATCCTCATCCTCTGGCTCGGCGGCATTGATCTGCTCTTGGACTGGCTCAAGAGTTTTGGACCTGGCACCACTAAGTGTCTGTAGTCCTTTTCCAGCAAAGGGTTTCAAATATGCTATTCGTGCGGAGGAAGTAGTTGAACTCGGCTGCGAGGGCAGCAGACACTGGCTAGGTATCGGGGGCAACGATCCAGCTCGGGTTGATCCTGATTGTATAAGACTAGACCAAGGTAACGTGTCAGGCATTGAAGGTTGAACAATTCCACCTGGCCGCGCAGCTTCCTCGGGTCCACGGGAGACAGGATCGGGATCACAAATTGGGAAATCTATGCCCTGGCCTACGGAATAAGGAAAGTTGAAAGATAGGTCTTGGATAACAGGTGTGAGTGGTTCGCGGTTAGTCCTGGGGCGCTCATTTTCCTGGCCGTTTTCCTGGCCATTCATATGGCTGGATGCGACAATGGGAGTTGGAACAGGAGTTTGTTCGCGAGCATCATCATGATAGCAGGCATGGTGAGAGCACATGCACATATATGTCTGGTCTTCATATCCGTGGGCAAACCCGGGCGGAAATCCAATTGGGCTCCCTCTCTCTGGTCCGGCAAAAGAGGTGCGACTCCAGAAACGACGACATCCGCACTTGTGTCCACCAGCCAAATCCACAAAGTTGCATGATCCGCCAGGAAGGCTGGGGGCATTGGTGGTTAGAGGCGCATCGGCATAGATATTGAAAAGAGGTGTGTTTGGCAGCTGGAAATCGGGGGCGGGTCCTGCCATTGGGCTATCGGGATGAAAGGCGCTGGCATTGGAGGTTTGCAGAAAATGGGGGGATAGAGGAGCGGGACGAGGACGAGGACGATGGGGAGGGCCTGGTATTTATTGTCGCGGCGAGCGCAGTGCAGCGGGATTCGTGAGGACGTCAGAACCCTGCGAGGGCGACCGTGGCAGAATACACCGCGGGGGTTGCGATCCAGGCGATATCTAGTACATGACTGCGTTCTGTTAGTTCAAGCTCACAATCGATTATCCACCCGGGCTCGATCAATGAGCTTCAGGTGAGTCTGCGCAGGCAGACACTGACCAATGCGGATAATATGTAAGCTCGGCATAAAAGTAAAAATTGATAGATGAGAGTATAGAGGACGCATGAGAACTTAAATACAAAAAACAAGAGCCACAGAGCGCATATGGGCGAAGGGCAATGCGAACGATGAAGGCGACGAGGAGGAACTGAGGTTGCCAAAAAGTGAGGCGCCCGTCCACGATTGGCCCGACACCAGGTTTAGTGGAGTGGGAGTTGAGAGGGAGGTGGGGTTGGCTTAGTCGGCTTGGGTTGGTTTCCTTCCTTCCCAAGGTTCCTTCACAGTTGCAGTTGCAGTTGCAGTGAGTCTGACAGCTTCGACAGCGGACGGCCTGGGACGCGCGGGAGAATTAAGTTAAAAAATGGGGGGGAGGGACACAAGCATCAGGGGTGGTTACACGTACGTGAAGCCAAGCTAGAGGTGGTGGAGTGAGTTGAACTGGACGATTTATACCGTTTCTGTCACCCTACCTGAAGATAACTGGAGTACATACTTGTCTCGGCAGTATGCATGCATGAGCAATGTGCATATGATCTGTACGTACAGTAATCGTGGTCGAGATATGCAACTTCTCTCTGGCTTGAAGAAAAAGCCCGTCAAGTAGGTAGTTGTCTCGCCGTAGGCAGACACCTTGTCGACCTGAATTATGACAGACCGCGAGATTCTATGCACACTTAACGCGCTATCTGGCTTCACTCGCGAGAAAAGGCGGCCAAATCAGGCAGGGGTTCGCGCACCCAGGAGTGAAGCGGCAGCTCTCCTATTGGCTCCAGACAACCCCTCCAAGATCCCCGCGTCTCGAACTGGCGGAGCCAATTGCAACAACGCACGCTCGACAAGTCCCGACGCCAGTTTCTCCTCCGATCCCACCGCCGAATTTGGCCTTGGATGTCCAGCTTGTCCTCGGAAAGTGACCTCGTTGAAGTGATAAGATATCTTACTTGCCGCCGCCTCGTCGTGGAACAAACTGAGGCAAGTCGGCCAGATTCTGCGAGAATCGATGCAGGTATTAGGAGTCATTGTCATGGTTAATGAAAAAACAAGGCGGATCTGCAAGCCTTATTTCTCATTTCTACGTAGACGCCACAAGGGTACTCGGCGGTAGCACTCTCGGGCATTTTTGCCTCGGGATCACTCCGGGTCCCTGTCCTTGAATGCCACCGAGATAGCAGTCATAAATAGTTACAACTGGAGAGCTTGTCACGTCACTTGAGCCAAGTTCATATACAGTATAAATCTAATCGGCAGCATTTCGGACGCCTGATAGTTACCGGCGAAACTAAAAGTAGAACGATAAGATAGGTAAATTCCTCATGAGATTGAGCAAGCCAGTGCCATGGACATTTATACATATAATGGTACAGATGGGATACATAAACGGGCATCATGCATTATCCAATTCGTGAACTTCATTAAACCTCACCCCAGCTTCCCATGGGTCCCGTCGTTGCAATCATGGACCCTGTACCCACAGATCCTCCGATATCCCAGTAGTGGCGAGATGACGAGCAGCTGCTCCGTCTAACGGACCGACGCGTGCTCTGGCTTGCACAGCTCGAAGCCGGTCTAAATAACGCCGTGTTTGACACCGCCGTCGACTTGGACTTGCGCCTCTCTACGTTACGAGATCGTGATATCAGAGGGTGATGTTGGCGGACTCTTGCCGCTTTTGCTGCGACGTCCTTGGTGCTTGCTGCGGGCGCTGCCAGATGCGATGTGGTGGAGTGCCCACCACCACTACTTGAACGTGGTAGGAAACGTGACCGTAGATACCGGAATACTAACCGAATATCTAGGTCCTGTTCCCATTCCTCCTGTGTGAAGGCGATGTCGCCATCCGCCTGCAACTGCTGAGTAGAACCGGAAGGGTGGCGCGCCTGCGGTACATCGATCGGCCGCGGGATAGTTGGCTGAAATTCAGGTATATCAACAGGTTCCTCATGTACTGGCGTGTCCGGTACTGGATAGCTCGCACTTTCGGGGATAGCTTGGAGGCCCGCATAGGGAATAGGCATCTGCTGCACCCGACTAAACGTCGTAAATGCGCCGGGATGCCCAGAAAGCTGATGAACTAGTAGGCCCAGCTCTTTAGCTATTCTTTCAAGCATCTTAATCTGCCAGCTAGACTCTAGTGTCGAGTCCGCAGTACCCCTATCCTCCGAGCTCGATAACGGCGATGCTGACGCTTTAGGTGTTGTGGAGAGGTCTTCTTCATCAGGAAGTTCTTCACCAAAGAGAATACATAACATCTTGTCATCGATTCCCAGCAGGTCCTGTATCACTTTGCGAGTGATACGGCTCCATATACTATCTTGGCCGTCTGATGGATCGCTCGAGTTCTGTTCGTGCCAATCTTCATCCGTACTCCCCTTAGTTCGGACGCCTTCCGCACTAGTCCTTACATCGGTGGCTCTTTGATCCGCATGCTGCGTGTTCGACACGTTAGCCATCGATCGGCGTCGTCTTCGAGTCTCTTTCTGAATTTCATCCAAAAGATAGCGACTTTGCTCCAGACGCCAAGATTCTATTCTGCGTATTTTGTCGATTTCCTGACTTTCTTCTCTTTCCAGTTCCCCTTGCGCTAACTCCAAGCTTTCCCGCCGTCTCTTGATCCGACGAGGGTTGTATTGCTCGAACGAATATAACCGATTTTGGATATCGGCGCCCATACCATGCTCTAGTCGAAACGAGCCCAACCCATCATGGGCGGGCAGAACGTGTGTCGAATGGACTGCGGCTTCAGATGGTATATATAGATCGGGAGTCGATCGAAACTCCGGCAAGTGACTGTCGAGACTATCTAACTCGCCGTCATCCTCCTCATCGACAATGTCGATGAAGCTATCAGAACGCTGGTGCCTAGCGCTAGCTTCGGACGGAGCGATCGTATCGAGGCTCCCAAGGTCACTGAATCGTGAGCGGCCCGGTGTTATATTGGGTCTGTTGGTGGATGTGAAGTACGAGGCTGAGGTGCTCGCATCAGTTGCTGGTGAAAACAAGACCCATGTCTGGGAGTCTTCGACGGGTTGGGTGGCGGCTAGCTGAGGATTGTTTGGCTCATCGTGTTCAGGCGCAGGCCTATAAACCCTATGCGCAGCCTGTCGAGTAGGCTGGTGGAAAGCCATGTCGTTCTAGTATGGTTTTTCAGGATACAGGTAACAGTCACCCAAACAGGGGACGGATACCGTTCCAACTGATATCACTCGAGCTAGCACGGTGATAGGAGCGAGACTGCGAATCGCACTTTCGAGGAGAAATGGCAATTCTGATGCTTCTGTGGTATGCTGTTTATTGATAGCTGGTGTGGCCCTCGGAAAGATATCGGAGGTTTTGTTGTCGCTGGATGGTGTAAGGTGCTCGGTCTAACAAAACAAGCTTTCATGAGAGGCGCATTGGATAAAGTAGCTGTTACTAATCGGAAGGAATGTCTTTTATAACTACTATATGAAGTGTTGTTTAGCGCGTAATCAGAGACGACGCCAACAACAAGCTGATAACAGGAGTTGGGCCGCGATGACAACAATATGTACAGGGGCGGGATCTCTGCTGTCACCTGTCTACCTTGGGGGGCCTTGTTCATGACCTATCTTAAGTCGCGTGGGCTGTTGAAGAGAGTCGGGCGGTGGCAGTCCAATAGGCATGATGCGGAGCATGCTGTAGATCGCCAAGCTGTCTTAGTGGGCTGGGACGCTTTATTTAGGCGCTGTTTAATGCGATTACTGGGACCTAGTGCCAACACTACCGCTGCTAGAAGGGTCCAAGAACTGTAAACCACTTGCCCGCCACCCTATCCTGACCACTCAGCAAGAGATCCACTCACAACTGATCATCGACGTAAGACAGTGTTCGGATGATGCGATAAGCCGTCAACGCCAGCAACGCCAACAACGCCAACCTCACAACGAAAGGTCGGTCAGTCTCACCATGGGCAGATGGGGTACCTTTGTACCGCGTGCTTAATCATGAGTGGTGTCTATGAGATCATTTTTGGTTCCATTTCCCCTGTTGTTCACCCTTAATAATTTTGAGAGGGTTAAGTCAGAGCCAACTATCATGCTGCCACCACACATCAAACACAATAAGGATTAGGTAAGAAGATACGTGGTGTTCATATCAAGGGACCAAACAGTTCCCCCCCTGCATGCAGCGTATCATCTGTTTGTTCTTTCTTTCTTTTTTCCTTCCGACAGGTTCTCGAAGCGGCAAGCGTCAAACTGATTATCGCAGTGGGTCGAAGCGAGCCAGCTTGTACAGCCAGCAGCAGCAGCAGCGCGGTAAGAAGGGAATCAATCATATTCAACAATCGCCGCCTTAAGCATGCTCCAATCAAACAGATCCTATGTAGACTGCCTCTGCCTTATAACGTCTTGCAACAACCTAAAGCTAAGCTGAACTACATCATTACTGTCGTGATCGCAACTATTTCAAGAGTTATGGTCTTTCTCGCCTCTCTCACGCTGTCAAGCATGTTATTTCCGCCAAAGGAACCCGCTGTTCCGTATTTTAGATAGGATAAGCTTAGCAAATGCCACCGCCATTATCAATCTGCCAGGCCACCGGGCCGAAAGGTCAAGATAAGTGCGAAGTAGCTGCTTGGGGGCTCCACATGTACAGATCTTCTATGTAAATCAGCATGAAGCCTTGGTCGATGTTACAGATGCCTACCTACCTGTATGAGCATTGATTGACGCTCCAAAGCAGCATCGTTGACTCCTTACAGGTATGCATGCAGTACCACATCGGACAGGATACCAGCACCGTTCAATTATCCAAGCGGCAATGACCGGCCAACTTCCTAGATTCTACTAGTCTCATAATGCATGTACATCATCTTTAGTCACTAATCGAAGTAAGACCGAAATATTGACTTCTAATAAAAATTGTTAAAAGGCTTGGTGTAAATGCAAGATCCCTATTGACTGCTATGGAACAGTGCTATGGTAACCGAATGACGCCAGACCTCTCATCCCAGATTTTGCGTAACAACAATTTGACAAAGTAACCCTCTAAGCCTCAGTGAAAGCATCGGGGAAACGTCTGATGTTGTCCGCAATCTTGCCCTTGTTGCTAAGGAACTGGACGTAAGCACCGTCGACGAACAGACGGCCAGCAGCCTTCTGCTCAAGGTACTCCTCACGACGGAGAGGAGTGAAACCCCAGTTCTTGGAGATAATGATCTTTTGGCGGCCAGGGAACTTGTACATGGATCGGCGGAGAGCCTCGAGAGCGATGGCACGGTCTAATGTGGGTTAGTAGGAGTATCTTATATTTGTCGGCTCGGATGCACTCACTAGAATCACGAGTGCGGACACTGAGGAGAATCTGGCCAATGTTGACACGGGCGACAGTGCCGTTGGGCTTGCCCCAGGCACCACGCATACCGGTTTGCAGTCTATCGGCACCAGCGCACGACAACATCTTGTTGATACGGACAACGTGGTAAGGGTGGGCACGGACACGCAGGTGGAAACCTTCCTTTCCGGCTTGCTTGACCAGGTACTTGTTGGCGCAGATACGGGCGGCTTCAAGAGCCTCGGAGCTCAGCTGTTCGTACTCATTGGAGACCATGTGGATGCAGAGAGGGAAGTCATCGACGTTCGCCTTCTTTCGGCCCAGGTCGAAGATGCGGATCTTGGGGTCGGGGACACCACGGTTGAACCGCGACTTGGGATACGGCTGTTTTGAAATACGTCAGCTAAGGTCCACACTGCGTTGAATTAAGAAGAGGTTGCGCTTTGTGATCGCTTCGTAGAAGATGCCTCCTCTTTAACAGCAAAGTTTCCCAGCGAATTTTCTATGCAGATGAAGATATTTTGGTCCAGTGATTCCAACGTTTGCGTCAAACTCAACCACGGTGTACTAATTGAAGGGCGCATGACGCAAATATCCCTCCCATGGGACTTCTCGGTGCAAAATAGTTTTGTGTGTTGTCTCTTACCTTGTTCTTGCAGTATCGGTAGCAACGAGCGGGACGACGCGCCATCTTGTCTGATTTTATCGAATGTGACGTAGATGTTGTTTAGTTGGTTGTGATGTCGACGGATTGCAGGAGCCCGAACCGTCCTCTATGAAGTCCTGGGGATGGCAAAATCCAGAGTTGATTTCAAAGCAGGCGAGTCACATAAGGTGGGGCTGTCCCAAGCAATCCCATTGGCCCAAGCGAGCGAGGCGGGAGATGTGGGGTTAGGGCTACCTTGCGCACCGCAAATAATGAATTTACCAGCCAAGTTAGGGCCCCTCAGCCTAGTCGAAAATCTTAGGCAAACCAGACAGAGGAAAAAGCTATCTGCGTTCTTGTGATTGAACTTCTTCTTCTCTCGTCGTCCGCCACCACCACAACATCGCCAATCCCCCGTTCCAACCCGTCCTAACCGACACGTCAATCAGAAACAATGGCTGGAAAGAAGACTAGAAAGGATGCCAACTCCATCAACAGCAAGTTGGCGCTGGTGATGAAGAGTGGTAAAACCACCCTCGGATACAAGTCCTGTATGTGATTTGCCTGTCTTCTGGTATCCTCCAGTCGATGCTTGACGCTTACAAATGCATCAGCCCTCAAGAGTCTGCGATCCGGCAAGGCCAAGCTTGTGTAAGTAATCTCCGAAATGTTCTTCTGTTGCTGTAGTTGCGAGATACTACAGATCGCGCGCAAGAGTACAGTAACTAATTCTGAATACAGTATCATTGCCGCCAACGCTCCTCCTCTACGCAAGTCCGAGCTCGAGTACTACTCCATGTTGTCCAAGACCCCCGTCCACCACTTCGAGGGTACCAACGTAAGTGAATTATAGCTTCCGAGTGCTTGGTCTTCTACAAAATCGTAGGGGATGGTGGTTCATTGGTCTGTCCATTGGAGCATTGAACCGCCATCCTAGCCCAGAGAAAAAGCCTTACTCGGGCTTTGGAGGGTACAACAACCAGCTAACATGATATTGATACAGATTGAACTCGGAACCTCCCGTAAGTTATGGTCCAAGAGATATATACGTCTCTAAATATCGCACGCGACAACTACTAACATTAGCAACGACAGTCGGCAAGCTGTACTCCTGCTCTACTATGGCCATTCTCGATGCCGGTGACTCGGATATCCTGAGCGACCAGCAGGCTTAAGCTTGACTTGCATCAATGAAATGGCGTTTGGGTTATCGGTCTCAATAAAACGGACAAGGGATTTCATCCTTTGGGGATTAGGATCACTGCATATCTTGTCTATATGAGCAATGATGCATGGGAAATAGGGTTCTCGTAGTCCAGTAACGACATCTCAGATTCGCTTCTGAATGCCCCATGACTAGTCTAGCACTCGGTCTTTCGAGTATGATCACGAGTGATACCCAATACATTTTTTCTAACAAGCGATATAGAATGTGTACCATGAATACTGTGATAGATTGTTTCGCTTATTGCCCCGGGGTACTGCAGATCGTGCTTAAATTCATCTCGCGAATGATTCAACGATGTAGCCGGGGAAGTTTCGGTGGAAGATGCACATTACGTTGTACACGAAATAGCGGACTAAGTTATTTGCCCCTTTTTGAAGTAGAAAGCATCAGAAGTCAACAAACCAAGATAGATATCGATAGTCGATGCCACACTGACCAGACGCCGTAGGTAAGCAGACTACTGTTCGCTTATGTCATTTCAAGTGTTCAGGCTTCTATTCTAATCACTATAAGTTCTATGTAAGGCAAACATTTGTAACGGACTTGTAGCTATACTTCTTTTCCAGGGTTCTCACTCAGAACTGCTGCTCACTTCGGAAATACGTTGTCCAAAATATACGTCGATTCAACGCTTTAATAACATAATGTGGTACACATCCGTTCGTTAATTGACCTATTGTGACGAATCTAGATAACAAGTCACCGAAACCTCCTCCTAAGGGCTGTATACCAGGTACAACATGCGCATTTCGAGGAAAATCACCGTTCGTGCGACTCACCTATCAAGGCTACGAGAATTTCCGGGATGACCGAATCTTGTGTGACACAGCATTAAAGCATCGAAGCACGGCGGTTTATATCTGTACCGTGCCGCTATCGATCCCGCATGGACTTGCAGAGTGACCGCATACGATAGAGTTTCAGCTGCCGCATCGTTGCAGGATTTTGTACACCGAATTTTGACACTGCATACTCCTTATACGCTTGGCTATCGAGAGCCATAAACTCGAGCTTGCGACATGGTCGAAAGTGCAATGATAAATCATCTTGAAAGCGCATGATTCGAGATGCGAATGTTTCATTAGAATTCATGGTATATGAGACCCTAGCTTAGTGTACGTGGAGGGGTCCGCTAGGATGTTAGCATGACGGTAATTAAAGCTAGAAATGGAAGCTGATCCATCTCCCGACCGGTATGCCAACAGTAGCGCTTCTCCTCACCTTAGGACGTGGCCTGGCCGAGCATTTGGATCGTCGATCCCCCATCTCCGTTTTCTAATGGTGGTTAGGTAGTATATCTTTGTTATGGTATTATATTGTAGTGAAATTAATACAAAGACGAACAAAACAAAAAGATGGACTCGAGACCAGAAATCGAGGATCGAGGTACAATTTATTATCCCCCTGATAGGCTGTCAAGATGGGCTAAGCGGATCCTGATTGGGCATGATTCAACAAACTTTGGAAGCGACAGCATTAGCGCCAGGAGGGGGTCACAGCGCTGATGCTAGTGGCACTCCCTGAACTGTTGAAAGGGTTCAAATCGATTTCTAATTTAGGGCCAAATGCAAGCATTCGCACCACGCTACCTACCTAATTTACACTATACGCACTTATACTTCTGGGTTACCGCCCGGCAACGTTGGATGCGTTGGATGCTTCCCTGAACCCGATCAGGGCTAATATCATCACGTTACATACCGGGGGACAAGCTGTGTTGACTGTCAACTATCAGCTCTGCGCGGCCGCAATAACAACAAGAAGATTAACAACAACAACATCAACATTATTCTGAATCACTTTCGAGTATTCAACATTCCAACTTGATCGCTATCGACGCAGCAACGGGCCGATCGTTGCCGCAACCCCTCGCTTTCGCATACCATTCATTGCTAGACGGTATATGTAGTTTTGGGTAGACGCACAACAACAAGTCCAAACATGTCCGCTGCGACCAAGAAGCCGAGCCCCTCGGCCTCTGGACGAACCTCCTCTACAGAGAACGTCCACGCCGCCTCGTCGGGGAGGATACCACGGGCCTCTACGCCCACCTCCTCGTCAACCACACCGCCCGCAAATGCGACCACCACCAACGGTACGCCAACGCCAACACGCACCCGATCCTTTCGCACTGGCACTCCCGTGTCAGCACGCGCTGCTGCACACAGAACCAGCTCGTCTTTGAGTATATCCAGCCGGATCGACGCTGATACTCGTGCCGAGACCATCGCACTCATCGAGGACCTCAAAGAGCGACTACACAAGGCCGACGCCGCAGCTGAGCAAAACAGGAAGCAAGCAGAGGTACTGCAGTCACGGCTTGATGAGGCTCTCAAGGAACAAGCCAAATTAGAAGAAAGTGCCCACGAGAACGAGGAGCAGATTGAGGCCCTCCGAAACGAAAAGAGAGAGGCCGCTAGACAGATGCGTGAGATGGAAGCCATTTACGAAGCAGAGCGGAGCTCGATGATGAAAGAGAAGGAGGAGATGTCCAACCGAGAAGAGGAGATGCAGACCATCATCAACCGACTAAAGGAAACCCTGAATCAACGCAACGCCGAAGATGAATATCGGCCGACTAGGCAATGTGAGTGCCATGCGCAGTTGACTTGGTTATCAGATTTACTAATATTGGCTATGCAGCGAACAATAACTCTCCCAGCGTTGAAGGCGGTTTCGCGCCGCCCTCCTCTGTCCAGAGGAGCGATTCTCGGAATACCTCCAAGCTGCTGCTTCAAAAGGACAAACTCATAGAATCGTTGCGTCTAGAGTTAGCAGAAGCCCAGATTAAGCTCGTCGAGTCCGAGAACCAGGGCGGCGGGCGGTTGCACGAAGTGGAACGGCTCCTAATGGAGGCCCGAATGGCGAACGCGCGACTAATGGAAGATAATGAGTCGTACCAGCTACTGCTCCAAGAAAAGACGCTCCACGGCGATTTTGGCAAAGGCGACTTTAACTACATGGGTGTCTCCGCCAACCAGGACGCTCTCAATGCTCTGGAAGGCCGAGAAAGTACTGGTAGTGCGCTTGCACCACCTGGAACAAGTCTGGCTGATGAGCTTGGCTCTATTGCCGACGAGTCTGAGATGGGCGAAGAACCCACACGCCGCCTAGAAGCTGAACTCCGTGCCATGAAGGATCAGAACAAGGCTTTGACGCTGTACATCAATAAGATTATTGAGCGCCTACTGCAGCACCAGGAGTTTGAGCATATTCTCGACCAGTCGTCCGAGTCAAAGGCTTCTGCAAATGTACACAAGGAGCTTCCCCCACCACCCGCATCCGAGATGCCAGGTGTGGGCGTTTCGCTTCTTCAGCGAGCCAAATCGATTGCTACAGGCGGACAGGCAGTTCGACCAAAGCCGCGCCCGATGACGATGATGTCGGCGCAGCAGTCAGCGCATAGCAACCCTGAGACAGCGCCGAGTATCCCGATTGGCTTGGGTCGCTCGCAGAGCACGCGTCGCGGTGGACGCCCTATGAGCGAACAGTTCACGGGCGCAGCTGGAATCGTGAACGCAATGTACAAAGGTCCGGATGGACCCCTGTCCCCCACACTTAGCAACCCGCGCAATTCGGCATCCTTCTTCTCTGGTGTGTCAACGCCGCGAATCGCATCGAGTCAAGGCGCTCCTAGTGCTGGCAACTTCCCCGGGATGCGAAGCGAAACTAGCAGCGTCAGCGGAGACTCTGCCTCCGCCGGAGAGGGTACTACCTCGAGCCCACCGCGCGCCAGTAGTGCCCACACCAGTGTATCTGGGTCAGAGAAGACGACTTTTGCAGGCAACAAGCCACGTCCTCTACGGCTCGTCCAGGAGACCGCAGCCGAGAAGGCCGAGCACAACAAACGTAACAGCTGGATGGGCTGGGCATCCTCGGCATGGGCCAAGAAGGAAGAGCCAACGACAGAATCAATCAGAGAATAGAACAGCATCAACCACTCAACCCAGGTCTCTGTCATGGTATCTTATACGAAGACCATGGCTTTCGCTTGCATCATGTTCTCGGAGTCCCATTATTCATTCTTCTGCTTTAATCTTTCCCAAGCATCTGTCATAGAGGTGTTCATTTTCCCAACTCTTGGTATCGTGCGGATTCTCCATTGTTTGGGTCTGGGTAAAAACTCTATTATACTTACTTTTACTAACGTTGAATTTGAGTCATATAACGTAAACTGACGAGCATTATATCATGTTGAGGCCGGGATGACGGCGGATGAAATGGATTCGGACAGCCTTGGGTTTGGGATGATGATATATAGGTGGAACGAATGAAGGAAGAAAAAGACGGCTGGCCTGGCTTAAGTGATTAGATCCGACGGCATGGCATGGCATGGCATATTTGATGTTGAACGAATGGTATATATGAAAGAAAATGGAAAGCGTTGAGTTGAAACTTAGCGTTTTTACCCCAAATTTAAACTTGGAGAATCTTAGAGACGAGATTCTTGATATCCTGTCTTGCTCGGCTTTGTGACTGCCACCTCATAATCTGAGACAACTCTTCGTCCGAGCCGTTTTCTGACATCATTGACTCTGTTGATCTTCTTCACATTCATGTGTGTATGCATAGGTTATCAAGCGGGGACACATTTAATGCTAATAGGGTCGATATTTACTAACTCATATTGAATCACTTAAGTCAAGCCTTCGATACAGAATACAGACTATGATTTTCTTAAGGCTGCGACTAATATTTGGCATTTCTCGAATTCACTACTACCACACCAAGCTGGCCTCATAGTTGTAATGAGACATCTCGTCATCGGTAGTCAGTAGCTAGCCAGCTCTCGTATTACACAGATTCCGCCATCAGGATTATCATCAGAAATGAAGACAACTCACATTCATTATTAAAACATGTATTTATAAAGGCACATCGTGAGAAGGCAGGACATTGCTGCTGCCTGCCGCCGATCGTCGGAGGATATGCATGCCACCCTACCTTCTTTTGCTGCCTGGATGCTGTCCAGTTAAAGGAAAACATATCGTTCTGACTTCGATGTCCAGCCGGCCAGGGCTAAAAATGCAGTGAAATTTGTAAGATTCCTTCTAACCCGCGTCGCATCCGAGAGCATCAAGACCAAATCTGCGCTAGTGTCTGATACCGGGGATCATTGATTGGCTGGCATCACTAATGGATTGGTGATGCTCATCATTATAGCTTTGCGACCCGTGATATACGATACCTAGCGGAACCATTACTTTGTTCTCGCTTTTTGCAAGTCTACCTGCTGAATAGTCGCGGTAATACACGCTGAAACATGAAATTCGCTAGCGAAGGATGCCGACACATAATGACTGAAAGCTTGTGTGAGATCTAGGGCGCCTGAATCAAGATGTTTCTAGATCACTTGCGACAAGTCGACTGACTATATAGCGGATAGATTGGTAAAAGGCAAGTGTTCCGCTGTCACGGTAACAGGTCTTAAAGCTACGTCAACATGTTCGCCGAGGTTAAGTAGTATATGATAAGCGAACTTGCTATGTTACCAGGTCGGAGATTTGATTCAGTGTAGGTTTATAATAGATTGTAAAATATTGACGCTTGTTCGATTCTTCAAACTACGTAGAATGAATGTCTTTTCGAGGTCAGTGGAAGCTCATCTTTTCGGCCCCATCATGAAACTTTCACTGCATTTTTAGCCCCAGCAGGCTGGTTATAAAACCTGGGGTGATATAACTATAGAAAGCCCCAAGGTAGGCAGCAAAAGGTAATTAGGACGCAGATAGAGTAGTATTATCCAAGTAGGTCTCGGTAGTTAATGATCTCCCGTCCGCCTGCTTCTCTTCACCTTTGATAACCCCTGTTATAGCACCCCTTAAAAGTAACGACGTGCCGTTAAGGAACCTACTGGTAGGTATTCCAAAGACAGTTTATAAAATCGATCATTATACTCATTATATGAGGTGCAATCACAACTATGAGCCTTATACTAGCAAGCAGTCAGAGTGTGATGCAACTCCCCTATTTCATGTCACTTCTTTCCTACTACTTTTTCCCACTTAAAACATTCTTTGCCATTATATAGACACTTACCAGCATATTGTAAATTTGTGTGTAGGAAAGAGACAAGCCTTAGAACTTCATGAGTTTTATGAGTCATAGGAGAGTTGATGCGTATGGTTGTCAGTATAGGAACAATTCCCAACCAGTTTTCCCCTCAAGGCCGTGCTCATATTGCGACGTTGCGTAAGATATGGCTGCCTACACTGCCTTTTTAGCACATCGCGACCAGCTAAGGGGCCTTACAGCGGGTATAATTTTAAGGGACTCGGATGTTTCCGTCTTCGTTCACATAGAGTAAACCCTTTGCATGTAATGATGCTGGTCTTGCAGCATCATACCGAGCAATCTATGAAGCAAAATCCTTCGGTGGCATTGCCCTGTATTTACGATATTTCTATAGATAATCAAGTTATTCTTTCCCGATTCACTCCTTTCCTTTTCAACTGGTAGTTATGACCAGCGAATAGCTTGCATCATCCAGCGTGAGTAGGCCGGATTAAACCTCTTGTTGAAAGGGTCGTCCCGATGTAGTATTTCAGGTAACACGTCATATCGGTCCTCGTCAATATGCCATCTGGTTCCCAGTTTCAAATCATCGTAGCAGTCACAACTTGGTGATAAATGCCTTCCCCCATATAGGTTACCCCGGTATCGGCTTTCAACAATACCCTAGATTCAACACATCTTGACTCATTGACTATCTGGCTAAAACGGAGCTTGTATTGGAGACCGGTTCGCATGGTGAGGCTGGCATGCGCGGTGTTCAGGTTACTGGACAATGATATGCACGGCACTTTAATTTTGACGAAGATGGTAATAATAGAAAATGTCTTGCCGAGAATGTATAGGAAATGGATTTCACTGCATTTTTAGCATCAGCGCAGGTGACATCCAGCAATTTTAATTTTCGAATTACCGTTTTTTCTTCTCTTCCACCACTGCAGGCACTGGAGGTCTCCAGAGAATGAGATGTCGAGGTCGCTGAGACTTGGCCACATCCAGCAGGTATCAGGAGGGCACACTTAACATATGTCATCAACTGTTTCCTCAAATTACTACCAAACAGACGGCAGAGTGGAAGCTAAACGGTAGGAAAGAAGTGCGATGCGCAAGTGAATGTAGAAAGTATTCAGTTCAGGGGTCGTGTTATACCTACTCAAAACAAGAATCGAGGGTTAACGTGATGAGCCATCCGGAGTCAATATCCAGAAGATGTACAATATTTCATTGAAATATAGGTCATTGACCTGCCTTAACAACTGTCGCCTTAAAGGATAGGTAATTATTCGTTTTTACAGTCATAGATTAAGCCGCTTGTTACCGTAAGGGCTGTACTGTAGCAAATGAACGATGCTATGTCCTGTGCGTCTAGTAGCCTTTGCGCCGTCATTACAATGATAATGCATGTTTGGAGCGAGATTATATTGGACGACATCCCGCTTCGCGACGGTTCGCGGACTGCGGCCGTCGTGGTAAGCCCGTCACGGAGGCATAATTCCTATTCTGCACCTTTAGGCTCACAATGGCATGCATACAGAGGTCGAAGAACTTGCGCCGATGCTGTAATGATTTCTGCCGTTCGCGCAAACTAAATGTTACGATTATTACGACCTTCTTCCACGAGATATTGATGCCGAAGGCTAGAACCACGTCGCGCTGGACAACAGAAGCAGCGACCGACTGCTAATGTCGGATATGGAGTTTAGAGGCCAGCAAGGGTTTATTAGTTATCACTAGACACGCTATGAGGGACAACTGCCGGTGGTCATTACTATGTCAACATGTTCGCCGAGGTTATGCAGTATACACAGGTAGTAAGCTTCCTTACTATGTTACCAGGTCTTGGGGATTTGATCCAGTGTACATCTGTAACTTTATGATACCTAGATCGTAAAATATAGACTTTGTTCGATTCTTGCTGATTATACTACAGCCTGCCCTACGTAGAATGTCTTTTCGAGGCCACGATAGCACTAATAACATGGGCCACTAGGAGCTCGTGCTCGAAGATAATTATTCTTAATCCTACTATCGTTGATTGCAAAACGTTAAAACCCCTGCTGCTTGTGAAGCCTGTCCAGCATCATTTCCAGCTGGCATGGGTATAGCACTGCATTTTTAGCCCCGGCCGGCGTCATAAACTTGGGGTAATAAAACTATGGAGAGACCCATGGTAGGCAGCAAGAATATCTATTAGTGTCTCGATAACGATCTCCCATCCGCTTGCTCCTCTTTACCTTTGATGCTGTGACAGCATAACTGTTATATTGCCCCTTCAAATAACGTCATGCCGCAGAGGGACCTATTTCGCAGGCAGTATGTATACTAATCTTATAATACAGGGGCTATGAGTTCTGTATTGGCAAGCAGTTAGAGCATTATGCAATCTTTTTGCTTCTTGTTGCTCCTTTCCCACAACCCTGACCACTTACTCCATTCTATTTCGCAATCTTTTATGTAGGAAAGATAAAATATTCCTAAAACTCTTCGAGTCCCAAAAGGCAGCTGTTGTACATTGGTCATTAGCATATGACTCATCTTGCCTACACTGCCTTTTTAGCACATCGCGGCCGGTTAGGCCCTTCACAGTTCCAAGGAAATCTGATGTCCCTATCTTCGTTCACACAGAGTAAGCTCTGGGGCGTTGCTGCTCTTACAGTATCATACCGAGCGATATATGGAACAGAATCTTTCAGTGACAGTGCTATGTGTTTTATGACATTTCTATAACAGTCAAGTCAAAACTTGCTGATTCAATAGCTTCACTTCATTCAGTAGGTATGATAATGACTAGCAAATCGTGTGCATCAATCCTCGTGAGCAGGTTGCTCTACCCTGCCTGTTCGATGATCTCTACAACAATAATGAAAATACATTTCTGGGAAGATTTCATAAAGCGGGATAGAAAAGGCTCGTAGTTATTGCGCTCAACGCTATGAAGTTCCATTTACTATATGATAAAAACTTACTTGATTCTTTACGACTGGATATTTTTACTTTGGGCAGCACTCTGCTACTGCCTGGAATGATATCTAGGAATGACTCATAAAAAGGTATAGTGCTAGTTAAGTTGGTTTGAGAAGATAAATAATCCGCTCATTTCGCGTGTACGAAGTCCCTGGTTGAGGCTCTCCCCGGTTCTCATAATGTGTCGGCGTCTTCAATGTGTCGGTCTGGATCACCTGCAGCGGGTGATTACTTAGCGGATAGACCCAAAAGAAGGTGTTCCGTCGTTACGGGCCATAGGTCTCGAAGTCATGAGTGATCATTGACAGCACGGCCATGTTAACATGTTCGTCAAGGTTATGTAGTATACGTTAAGCCCTTGCTGTATTTCCGAGTCTCAGGGGTTCAGTCTAGTGTAGGCTTCTGATGTATCGTATAGAAATATAGATACCTATTTGATTTTTGTTCATCTCGCTACATATACGACGAATCATGCTTGTATGTTCTACATGGGATCTCGTTTTGAAGCTCAATAGTAATATGCTAGCGAAAACTCGGGCTTGGGGATGCATTTTTTTATCATCATGTAGAGCGTTGAACCACATATTTACTACTGCTAAATTTGGTAACGATCAATAACCGTAGCATTTTAGATGTTCTAGGGTCTTCTTTGTATCATGTAATGCATTATGAAACTGCACTGCATCTTTAGCCCCAGCGGGCTGTTAATAGAGTTTCTGGTAATATGATTGATACTACGGCCTATAGAAAGCTCTCAGGGTAGGTAAGTTCGCCAAGGATAATCATCGGTGCACTGCCTTTTTAGCACAGCACAACCTGTGGAGGGCCACGTCTGATGTGGAAGTTGCTATTCTCGTAATTGCACTGGATTTTTAATACCAACACGGGAGATATTTAACTTTTCTTATTTTCGAATCAGCCTTCGCAAGACCTTCCTTCCGCTACTGCCGGAAACTACCTGAGGTTTCAAGAGCAGGAGATGTCGATGCTCGCTTACTTGGACTTAACCCACATCTAATTAGTCTCAAGATATCAACTGTTTCCTCAGACGTTATAAAACGGTTGGCAAAGTGAGAGGTCTAAGTAGTGCACACGTATTGCATGTAATTAAAGGAAAGAAAGAAAAACGATGCGCAAGTAGAGAGTGTTTATTTCATAATGCAAGATCATAGGTGTGAGTCCATCTTGGGCGACCTCTGCTTCGTGACGACTTGCGGACTGTGCGTTATTATCATGGAGACATCCTTCCTTTCTTACACCTTTGAGCTTGCAACGATATGCATATAGACGCTGAAAAACTTGCATTGATGCTCTACTAATCTCTGCTGACCTTGGCCGTTTGCGCAAACTAAATGTCATGGGTGTGACGACTTTCTGTCACTAATTGATGCCGAAGATGTCGTTTTTTAGAACCACATCGTGCTAGAAAACAGAAACAGGGACCGATTGCTAATACGGGATTGGAGTTTAAAGACCAACAAATGTTTGATTTGGGGATTCCTCATTAACTGTCCCTACTCGCCACATAGATATCTCCTATGATTGGGGATGGAATAGGAGTAGGAGCGTGTACGTGAGTTACTTCACTGTGAACGTAACGATACATTACTTTAGCCTTGAATAGGTAGTAGGTGTCATGTAAATTTGACATCTTGCCTTGTGCTCTAGGCTCTGCGGCCTCATAAGAAACTAGTGTGCCATTTGAAGTATTGGAAGTAAGTTAATTAGCTCAATGCGTTACTAGCGTCGCGCAGTGTAGAAGAACCTGATTCTACCATATAATGAGCGATTTTCTGAGATCACAGGCCAGCAGAAAGGTGGTTATAATCTCGAGGACCTACGTCGTTTTTTCTTGAAGGATGATAGAATGATCGAACTGGGAATCTCGTGGCCTACCCTGCAAGCCTTCTAGGGGACGCCACACACACTAGCCTTACGGCGTTTTCCCATGTGATTAAGCTAATCGGAACATGATGAGATATAGAGACGGTTGATGATATCATTGAGTGTGTTAACATCTTATTGTAGTAACCGGATAACATACGCGATTGCATTAGTTACAACAAACACATATCAGCAATATTGTTCGTTTCCAATAGGTAAACTAAATTGAAGTTTGACACATTCAATATATTGATTGGTGATATTTTCTTGGTAACTAATGTGATATTAACTCGATACCTGCGCAAAACGCGACGGTATGACAGAATTCACAAATACTTAATGCATCATTATTCAGTCATGCCATCGTCCACGTATAACAGGACTGGTATTGGAAGAACGCATTGGGTTCCCCTCATGCCTAGTCTGTCTTGCTGCATATCATCACCACTTCGCTCTTGGCCGGGATCACATGACATGACACCGTCTGTGGCTCGAACCATGGCAGGACGTAAGCTACGTACCGGGAATTAATAAAGACGAGGACGTGATGGAGGGTGAGAGATATCTTGGCGATGCGTGTAATGGTCCCAAGTGCCAGTCGGTAGGGAAAGGGCCCCCCATGCCCCCGGGCCTCCTGGCTGCATGGAAGACGGAAGCCGAACCTATGGAAACGGCGGGTTCCTGCGCAGATGACTACCAGCCCAGGGCTAGCTTTCCCAATCGATCGATGCCATGTCAACGCTACCACAACGCCGATAAGCCTGGGGAGGATGAGGGGAGACGGAAAAAGGAACTTTGGGGGCTACATTCTGCTGACGAGGTACTGTCCGAGCGGGCCGTGGCGGATTATCTCAGATTCTGACAGTTGCTTGACATTGTTTCATTGGGATTTCACGAAGCCTCGCCCCTTTCTTCGTTCTCGGAGGAATTATACTCTACATGGTGACAAATCAAAGTAAGGCACAATGAAACAAGAGCGTCAGCGATAAGTTGAGATCTTTTGGTGAGATCAATATAGCACGCAGATATCTCGACCCGGATTACCCTGAATAAGAGGCTATTATTGTAAGATTGAATATGAATAAGTTGTGGGTATTTGCTTCATTTTAGGCTTGGAAGCTTGGAGTGGATGGTTAATAATGCCAGATTCTCGGGTCAGGTATACTTAGCACAGTTGTCATGGCCCTTTTTGGACCGACCACGTAGTTCATGCGTGATAACTGTAAGTACTTGACAAAACGAGAAATTTGGGGGTGACGTTCGATATTATCGTTAGCGAAGGAGAGCGACGAGAGTTAATCGCGCGCGCTCGCGTGGCTCGTTGTCCACATGTCGATCTCTGAGAGGTCCAAGATCTGCCGGGTCCATTGGTATCCATGGTACGTACTGCAAGTACCTTCTCACTCTCCAGAAAGCACATGCATCTCTGCTGTAGGCTGGAGGATATTCGGGTAAGGCTGTTTGGCGAGGGCTGCGGAGTCGTCTCGCTTATTGATTTCTAAGTTGTCTGTGCTGACTGACTCCAACATTGTTCGCTCGCTCAATCGCTCCTATGCTTCTCGGATCGAAAGACCGAGAACAAGCTAATGTTTTCGGGTAACAGAAGGCGAGGTAACTATTCCATATGCTTCTTCCTAATGAAAGACGCGGCATTTGTTACCGCGGTTCTGCCGCGGTTTCTTGGTCTCTTGGTCTTGGGGAATCCGTCGGATCCTTTCCGGACAAACCTGTTTATGGCGGGCCGCGTTCCAGATTTGGTAACAAACGTTACCCTCAATGTTTTCTCACCGTTTTGCGTTGGCACCTCATATTTACTCACTATTGGTTACCATGGTTGACTATTTTTTTGATGTAGGGAGTTATCCATTTATTTCCCAGTCCGTATGGAAACTCGCGAGTACTCAGGTACAATGAGCTTTACGGAGTGAAAAGTCTGCAATACGAAAACTGGCTGATTCCGGCGCATCGGACGGAAAACGTTGTCCACCAGAAATAGGTACGAATTCAGACAATATGTGCCTTTCAGAAGTGGAGCAATTTCTCCGGTTAGCACGACTTGCAGTCTAGTTCGCGAATACCAACCGGTGACCTAAATTGAGCTGAAACGAACGGTGAGATTTGCTGTACCTCACGTGTTCCGAAAACTGGACTAAAATGTACAACTATACGGTAGGAGCGGTCACACAAACCTAAACCCAGGAACAAACAGCTTACTCGGTTCTGTTGCTCCGTCGACTTAGTATATTATAGTGGATTGAATAGTCAAACTTACGGTAGTTACTAGTACGGCTTTCGTTCTAAGGGACTCGGACATTCCGCTATTAGCTGGAAGAAGCTAGTGAAGTTGGGTTTCAAAGGGTCTGTTAGTGACGCCCCAGATTCTCCCTTGCTCGAATGATTTCTGAACTGTAAGATCCCAACTTTTATATGCCTTAAAATGATATGCAGGCAACTGCTACCTTACAGTAGATTGGAACCTTATTGGAGGCAGTAGTAAAGAATACTTATACGTGCGTAAGTGCACTACAAGTACGCGAAGTAACGGTGCAAACGAGTGGGCCACACGTGTGCCAAAAGGACGGCCGATCGATCGAGTTAAACCGTTCAGCATGGACCACTAAACGGTTATGTTGCTTCTGGGGTGCTTCTAGCTCGACTGCTAGTTGCAGAATCACTTGCGTGGGATTTACAAGTGTCAACGATCGTGCATGGGCGATCGCTATATCGACAGCATCATAATTGTAGGGTATTGAGCGTGTGGGTGAGTCGTATCGCTATCAAATACAATGGATCGAAGGGTCTGTGATCCGCTGCTGCTGCTGTTGTAAAACCCCGGATAGTAAGCGTAAGTTACCCTGGAGATCTTGCTACCGTGTCAAATCTGGGTCCAAATGCCAAATAAAAAACGTTGAGCCGAGGGAGAGTGTGGCTGATGTCACACCGTCGCAAGGCAGGACGCCTCAAGCCAATCATGTACGTCACCGTCGAAATGGGTTTCGACCCCCAGGGCAGAATCTGCGGAAAACCAGGGCTAGACTGCATTCGACCAAGCCAACTCATCGTCATGGAATCAACCAAAAATTTGCATGACCTAATGGGGTGTGGTACCTAGGTTAGGTACTTGTACATACTTCAAACGATTCATTTGGCGTGTTAATCTCCTGTGGTCACGACACCCCGATCTTTGACCTCGGCAGGCAGCAAAGATCAGATACTTCTGCTGTCTATTACGTATTAAGCCAGCAGGACGTTACCTAGGTAGGGAGGTAAAGAGGTCGGGTTGCGAGCGAAATACCTGTTCATACGCGCGCTGAGGTAGCAAACGATTAACAGCCCGAAGATGCCGTGGCTCAACCGATACACTAAACCTCGAAAGGGAGGTTGTGTGTTGAGACAAAATCAACACCTACACGTACAAGCAAGTACTACACTACAGGCGGGCAATGCTCGCTAAGTATAGGTGTACTTATTGCTCTAGCTTTCTAGTACTGAGTACTTTGCAATACTATTTCTTCACTGCCTTGTGCTAAGTATGTTGTACGGCTGGGTTATCCGCTTAAAGTAAGCTCCGGCTTAGTGTACATTGGGTACTGTAAATAGGTACAATACCACCAGCGCTGTGCTGTTTGTCTCTCCACCATCTCTGCCACAAATCCAAGTTCTGCCACACTTGTGTCACACCTCCCCCGCCTTGGCGCTATACCCAAACACGTAATATTGTCGACTCCTTTTTGCGCCAATCCGTCTGCGCTATGTGGCCGTCACAGCGCCAGTAGCTAAGAATAATAGCCCTGTCTTTGTGATGTTGTGTTGTTGTTCCCCGAAATAGGTCCACAGGTACTTCTGACCCCCGGCTGGGTACGGTACCTCATCCACGCCATTCCCGTTTCCCGTCTCGCCCTTTGGACCTTGGACGGGACCATTTTCGACGTTCGAGAAAACACCTCCCCATGTACACACAACCTGCAAACAAACCTGCAAACCACCTGCACACGCACACTCTCGGCCGTCTCTCTCTCTCTTCTCCATCCCATTCCTCTCGGTCCTGGACTACAACTCGGCTGGCCCTACCGTTATTGACCATTCGACGGCCTGTTTCCCACCAGCCCGTGCCACGCTACCTTGCACACACACCCACCCCCCACTGTCACGACTTATACATACAACTGCGACACATTGTGTCATTCGAGTTGCTGCTCCCTGGATATCTCGCGACCAATACTGGCCTTTTCACATTATCTTCTCTGCATGCCAGCAGCCAAACGGAGCGAACCACACCCGAACAACCTTTGGTGATAGCTCTCCCTTCGTGCAGACTCCTTCCTAGCTAGTACAGAGAGGCTTGTCTCTTAACGAATCCTGGGACGTATCCACGAACGAACCGACAACGGGTCCGGGGGAGGCGTGCAGCAAATAAGCAGTGACAGCAAACGCCAGGATTTGCCTCGTGCATTGAAGACCCTTTAAGCATTAGGTATCTAGGAGTTGAAGTGTACAGCTTAGTCAGGTCCGTCGTCAAGTTGCATGCCCGGCTTCGTTTCGGTGCCCTGTTCCGTACTACGATGGTCGTTGTTGATGAGCACACGGCGGTCATTCGTTCGAGCTAAACCCAATTCCTGGATGGGTGGCGTGAAGCTCCCTTGAAGACGTGGTCCCATTCCTCGCACAAGCCCCCCACGAGAAACCAGCGACTAGCAGATCACCACCTGACTGGTCAGGCATAATGGCGAGTGCTAGTCACCCTCCTCCTGGCTTGGAAGCTAGCATTTCAAGCCTGAACTCTGTCGACAACGACACCTCGGTGCCATCAAGCGCAAATCTCGACACACAACCCTCGAAGTGGACATCGGCTTCTACGTCCTTGACAGCCTCGCCTGCCGAGTCAAGAGACCCTTCGCCCACGAGAATCACCAAGACTGCCGGAAGAATAAGCCGTACGTCTACATCATCACCACTGCAGTCGCGCAAGAATAGCACCCACGACCCGAGTCCGTCGAGAACAAGATCAAACATCCCTACGTCATCCGCTATTCCACGACAACTCTCAGCGAGCTCTATCCCTAACTTGCCTCCCCCTTCTGGCACTGAGACTATTTTGCGAGCACCCGTCCCGCAGAAGTTGTCGTCCGCGAGCCACGATACCTCAAAGGACTCGCCCCGGTGGCCCATTTCACCACGACTGAAATCTCCCCCGCCTTCTTTCAGCAGACCGACAGCTGCCTCTTCAGCCCGCAGAAGCGAACCAGAGCCTCCTGCTATCAATGTACAGCGGGCTACCCCTTCACCACATGTGGAGCCAAACTCACAGTCTGCATCCGATATGGAGATTGAAGAGCCATATCTATCATCAGGTATGAGGACACCAGTTCGGGGACCGAGTAACGGTTCATCAACCCTCGAAACCGTGCAAGAGGTCAGCCAGCCAAATACACCTCAGGCAGGCTTCGATGCGGCAATCAGGAAGCTTGAGGAAACTGCGACGTCGCAAAGCTCTACGCGGAATAGAAATTCTGATGCGACATCTATCAGTGTCAAGTCGGCTCTGAATGGCGGAACTAGCGAAAGCGGAAGCGACAGTGGCAGCGTTAAGACTAGTACAAGGCGATCTAGCGCTGCCGCCCCGCCACCTCTCCTACATAGTAGGCAGTCTAGTTCGACGCTTAAATTCAGTGGCAGAGGACAGGCCTCAGGTGAAAGCTCGTCAAGGAATATGACAGTTGAAACCGAAACAGTTACGGACATGCCACAACTGTCATTGATCCCAAACGCAGGTGGACAGAGAGCCAACGGTAGTCTGAGAACGCGCCCAAGCAATGAGACAATTAAACCCAGGAAGGAAAAGAAGAGGCATGGCAGGAAACCCCCTTCTGTTGCTTCCGGTAATGGTGAGCCACCGCTTATAATTCCGACACCAAAGCTTCGACATAGTTGTTCGGCAAGATCGATCTCCTCCACGTCTTGCCGTTCTCCACCGAAACTCCGCGGTCAAGGATCGTGGGGTGAAGAAGCAGCGTTTGGTCCCGGGAAGCTCGTCAAGCGACCAGCACCGATACGAACGCCCAGTATAACCTCCCATGTGACTAGTTTGCTAACTCGAGGTCCTCGCCCAGCATCCTCAAAAGCAGATATCTTTGAGGCCAAGGTGGCCAGTGCAGTTGAAGAGGCCAACTCTTCCGACTCCGACGAAACGTTTGTTTATGACTCGAACCCTCCAGATGCTGAACGCCCTCGTCGCTACCACTCACGTACGCCAAGTGCGGCATCTATGGTTAGCCAAGTAGATCGTAACGGAATGCGGTCCATTCATGCTGTCCTTGATAATGGTTCACATAATCATGTGAAGAAGAACATGAAGTTCGTCAACACTTTCGCTGGTAACGGAAACGAGAGTCTCCAAGGTGGTGACGACGATGGACGAGGCACAGGTCGGAGCAATGTCAGCTCAGCAAGAGGCACAGCGCGTCACCATCATCACCATGGCCGTTGGAATAACGGCAACAATCATCTCTCACTTTTTGATAACGAATCTCCATTCCCTAATGCAGCTCGGTCTAAATTCTCTAGCAGCAGTCCTAGACAGCCATCCAACCCGCCTAGTCCTCGATTTACTTCTAACCCTAACCGAGGCTGGCTATTGAGTAGCAAGCGACAACTTGCTTTGTCTAATGGTTACGATATGGACGACTCGACGCCTGGCGCAGACGATGAGCGAACCCCCCTTGTACAGAGTGGCACGGTGCGTACGGCTCGGTCTAACCGATACAGACGGAACATGCCATCACGGAACCTCGAGTCTCAGACGTACCACCGGAACCCCTCATTTCTCAACCGTTTCGCTAGCTGTCTCGTCCTCACCGTTATGCTGCTACTCGTTATCACTGGTGGAATTGGTTTCATGTTTGCGACCTCCCAACCGCTCACTAACGTTGAACTACTGAAAATTGGCAACGTTCTTGCCAGTGAGCAGGAACTCATGTTTGATCTCACTGTTCAAGCACACAATCCGAACGTTGTTGTGGTGATGATCGATTCTGCTGATATTGAGGTATTTGCCAAATCGCGGCACGCTGGTAATGACTCGGAATGGTGGCGTCATCCGCATGGAGACGATTTTGCAATCCTCGACGATCCGAAGGATGACCAGCCTGACGTTGATGATCCTGGCGATGGTGCATCCTCCCCCAACATGCGGCTGGGGAATGTCCACACGTTTGACAGTCCTCTGACTTACGAAGGTTCGTTTTTCCAACGTGGGTCTACAACCTCGTCTGGCGAGCTCCGACTTCCCCACCCGGGCAATACCACGGAAAGTGGTACAGAGCGATGGGAGCGCATCATGGCGGATGAATTTACCTTGGTCATCAAAGGTGTACTCAAGTATACCCTACCTCTCAGCCAGAAGGTCCGAAAGGTATCGATCTCCGGCAAGACTCTTGTCAAGCCAAACGCCGCAAATAACCCGAGCGTGCAACCAAAACCAGAGGTGTCGATCTCTGATGAATCTACAGCTGGGGCAGCCTAGCCCTCCCAACTTTCCTTTGTACCTTTGACATTAATCTGTATATTAGCGACCATGATATTGCATCCTCGGAGCTTCTGGCGTTGGATTCGACTCTTTTCCCTCAGCCACTCATTGAGTCGCTGAGAATTCGTTGACATACAGTGGACTAGTTGTCGAGTTTTATTTGCTTTTAATCCTGTTATATTTGTTCTGGGCAAAAAAGAATGGTTTAATGACTCAAGAGACGTACATAGCCACGGCGTTTTTACAGCATGCGAGCTTCACTGCGACCGCATAGGATGGACAAAAATGAGACAAATGGGCCCTTGCTTTTTCTATACTCTTGTTCCCTCCCCCCTATCCGCCTTTTCTCGTTGAGGATTGAGGGATTAGGGGTGGAAGACGAGAGTCTTTGCTTATTGTTTTTTTTTCGCTGTTGTGTTTTCCCGGAGGTCGCGAGTTGTCATTTAGAAAAAGGGGGAAAAGTGTCGGGCGACTTACCTTTTTTACCCATGAATGAAACCAAATCAGATACCCAAAGAAGACGGAAAGCTTTTTTTTTCTTTTTGATTTTTTTTTTTGACAGGTTTCTCAGCAGCGCAAAGTTTTGTATTTGTAATGAACACAATACGCCTTTATGAGAAGAAGACTACACTAACTACCTACCTACCTACCTATGAAGATTCAACACACACACGCATACAATATATACAAGCAGAAATGATATATTTGGGGGGAAAAGAGAAATTTAATGTTTTTATTCTTGAAACTTATTGTTCTTGTATGGGATTGCTTGATGGATTGATTGATTCGCAGTTTGATGGAGAGCATGATGAGAAAGAGAAAACGGTCTACGCTTCATGGGCGTAGTTATTGGGGATGAGATTAGAATAGTAGAATGGAAGAGTACAGGGCGAATCGTGCCTTGTACAGATGCACATTACTTGTGATGGACTACTAACGGCTTAATTTTTAAATATATTGTTGATTGGATATTCTTGTGTCCTTCGTGAGAACAACTTCCAGACGCTTGCTTCCGGTTTGGGAAGTGATACGAATCTTGCATTGCATAAGCACTGCATTTTTAGCCCTCATGGGGAGGATGTAGAATGAGCACCTTCCCCGCTGTACAGCCAGACGGTACATACGCAAACTCAGCCTCAAGCTGGTGATACCTTACCATGCATATAAATAGGGTGAAATGGATGAGTAATCTACGTCGTGGGTGCTGATTGCCTCTGAATAGACGCGTCGTGACATATGGTTACAAGTAGTTAGTACTGGGCCGAATTTCACATAGATAGCCATATCAATCTCGTCGAGTTTTGTAAAGGTTACTGATATTATTTATTGATCTCCGTCTAAGACGAAGATTACCTGATCGCAAACCCAACAAACTCCCCAACACCGACTGGGATAAAGCTAACTCTCAAAACTTGATATCTAGCCCTCGATTTATTCCATTCTTTCTCTTCCCGGCTAAGCTCATTCTTTGGAATCATCGTAATCATCAGACAGGATACAGGTATAGCACAGAACAATACAATCGGTAAAACTCCGTTCTCATCGTTCTTTACCAGAGGACATGGAGACAAGGGTAAAGGCAGGTGTCTAAGTTAGACAGATAGACATGTAGGATGCCTATCTATACCCACCTTAATGCACCTCAGCAGCGACCATCTTGAGTATCTCCTCGACGCTCTTCCGCGCGTTCTTAGGATCCTTGGCGACGCGCTGCCAGACCTCGCCGTGTCTAGGCTCGACGCCGACGCACTTCTTGATGACCTCGTCCCGCTTCTCAGGGGTGCCGTGCTCGACGAGGAACTTGTAGTACCAGGCCCAGCTGTCGCCGAGGTCCGAGTCGCGCACGAGGGCGCGCTCGAACCAGTTCTGCGCCTTGTCGAGGCGTCGCTCGCCCCAGAAGATGCGGGCCACGGCCACGAGGAGGACGGGGTCGTTCTCGGCTTCTTTTACAGCGTCGACGGCGCGCGACTTGCGCTGCTTCGGCTCCGTCAGGTGCCAGATCTTCTCTGCCCAGAGCAATCCCTGTTTGTTCTTGGGCACGTCGCGACGCGCTCGCTCCATGAGTGATTCGGCTTGCTTCGTGTCGCCGGCGCGTAGCTCGAGACGCACGGCCTCGCACCATAGCTCGGGGGACTTGGGGACTGCGAGACGCGCGCGGTCGAGCACTGAGCGCGCCTTGGGGAGGAGACCCATCGACTCCTCCAGACGGGTGTAGAGTAGCCAGAGGGGAACGGAGCTCGGTACGGCTTTTACACCTGTCGCGTAAGCCTCGCGGGCCTGGGGCTTCTTGCCGAGGTCCTCGTAGAGCTGGCCCTTCATCATCCAGAGCTTGGGGTAGGCGGGGAAGAGGTTCAGGGCCTGCTGAACGAGATCGAGGGCCTCGTCGAGTTTGTTGAGCTGCCTCTCGAAGGCCACACTCTTCATCCACACACGATCCGTGGGAGCTTCCTGTCGAGCCTGCTTCAGCAATCCGCGGGCTTGTTCTGTCTGGTTGTTCTCTGCTTCGAGCTTGACGGCTGCGAGCCAGATGTCCTCGTTGTTTGGATTCTGCTGGAACGCTCTAGCAAGGACGTAGCGCGCATTATCGATCTCTCCGGCTTGCCACTTCTCCTTAGCAAGCATCATCCACAGAACCTCGCTGTGAGGGACAGCGTTGACTGCCTTCTCAAGCACTTGCCAAAGATCCTCTCTCTTGCCGTAATTCCTCTCGAGGTCTGCGGCTGCCAGCCATACTGTTTTGCTAGTGGGGAAGACGCGCAAGGCGTATGCGAAGATGGCCCGAGCCGTTTCGAACATTCCCCTGTTGATACATCCCCGCGCGTCTTCCAACCAGGTCTCCTTACGATCATCGTCCTCATCCAGACCGTAACCTAGAGTCTCCCGTATGATTCCGCCGCAGGTAATTATGGCGCCCTCTACCTCGCACTTCTCGGCCTCCGTTATCCACTCCTCTCGCTTGGGCATAGCCGATTCCTTTACTAGAACCTGCGCCGCACGCTTCATGACGTTCACCTTTTCTCCTTGACCCAGTTGCTCTTGTAATCTCGCAGCGGCAATCCAAATCTCGTGAGACGTCGGGATGTGTTTACGAGCTCTGTTGAGTACCTTCTGCGCGTTCTCAGGGGATTCAAGACGAGCAAGGGCCAGCCATAAATCAACTGATGATGGGATAAGTTCTGTGGCCTTGGCGAGGAGCAACTTGGCATCTTCAGGGTCCTCTTCGAGGTTGACAGCTTCCTTCCATAGCGCCTCAGATCCGGGGACGTGGTCCAAGGCGTGCCGTATCACTTTCTTCTTGGACCGCATATCATCTTCTAGCTTCATTGCCTCTACCCACAATACTATTGAACGGTTGTTCTTCTTGATAGCATTCGCAGCAATGATCTTGGCGTTGCGCTGGTCATTCAGTCTGATATTTTCAAGCCAGACGTCCTCGTTTTCAGGGCAGTGGTCACAACCACGAGCTATCATATTGCGTGCCGCTACTATCTTGCCCGCAAGCTCTTCGAGACGTGCAGCTGCAATCCAGCCCGGGCCATTATCCGGGTTAGTCTTGATAACTGACCCCAGCAGTTCTCTTACTCGGTTGATATCGCCGACTTGGGCCGTGCTTTCGGGGAGTTGTGATCTCGCCAGGCTTGTTAGGTAGCCTCTAGGGTCTACGCTGGTCGCGCTTCCCGATGTCGTGCTGGTCCCGTTCTGCGAGGCCTGGTCAAGCCTGACTTGTAGAACTTTGTCTCTTGCTTGTCCAATCTTGGCGAAGTCTGTTGTCGTTCCATCTGTGCCGCTCTTCGACGTGCTGGCAGATGCGGCGCCATCGTCAGCTACGGTTGACCCTAATTCACCTGCGTTGCTCGCTGCAGCTATGACGCTGTCAGGCACGGCATAGAAACGTTGGTGTTTCGCCTGCCTGGCGCGCTTGTTTCTGCCGGTAAGATCTCCAACCTCGGGCAACGCAGCCCATTCGTCCTCGGTGATGCTCTCGAGGCCTCGTTTTAGGTCGGCGAATTGCTGGGAGATCTTGGGGTTCTTGCGTTCGTATTCCTCCCGTTCGGCTTGCTCACGGGCTTCCCTAATCGATGATAATCGTCGGTAATCTGCTCAACAACTTTCGAGATGAACTATGAACTAGCTGGGAGGTGTGGAAAGGGGCGAGGAGTACTAACCTTCTCTTCTTCCGACGCTTGTCCATCTTCTCGTCTATTCCGCGATATATCCTATCGGCCTCGTCGTCGTCCTTGTCGTATATGCCACCGGCAAAGAGGCCGACCTCGTTGTCGGGATCTTGGAAGCGCTCATCGTTATCGTCCTCCTCGGCGGCCTGATCCTTCTTCTTACCAGCGATGGCATCGCTAAAGCCGAGCTGGGCTGCGCGCTTAGCGAGGGCCTCTTTGATCTGGTCCTCGGAGGGCCCTTCGCGCGCTGGACCTAGATCTGAACGTGTTGTGAAGCCGGTAGCACCACGCCCCAGTCCTGCGACGTAGTTCTCGGGCGCGGGCTGTGACAAGAAATCGCGTCGGCCCGTCATGATTGACGTCGCGGGGCGTTTTAGTTCGTATCGCAGTAGTCGCCGAAGTTATTGACTAATTGGAGATGTTGTATGGGTAAAGATGCGAGGGTTGGTACGGGAGGAATCGATATATATACGGTAGTGCAGTTTGACTTGTTGAGAAAACCTATAACATGACCAGGCAGCAGTACGTAAGAAACGCAGAACTAATAGCTAAGTTGACATTGGGGTCTGATGGTTATTGTATTGTACTCGTGATAAGTTAAGGACGTTTTAGCACAGTTTTGTTGCCGGGAAATTGCAGTAGAGATAACCGTGTGAAGTGCTCTTTCATAAAGACAGTGTACTAGCCAAATAACAGCAAGTTGGAGCTAGCTAGGATTCTGATAAGATAAAAATAAAAAGGTGGAGAAAACGCAGCCCACTTCGAAGTTCATCCATCAAAAAAGATGCCGTTTCAATTGAATGCCCCTCGGACACTCACATGCACGCGATAGATACCATTCATACTTCCATCTACAACTAGCCTTTCCGCTGCTCGCTTTTCGAAAGACAAGGTCTCACAGGTATCATAGGAATCGCAGCAGCTAGCTTAAAAGGATCACCCAAAAGTCTCGTATTTCAGTCTACCTAATGGGAAAAGCCAAGACATCGAAGCGTGGAAACGCTGGCTCAGGGCCGTATGAACGCCCATCTAAGAGTAACGCAGCCAACAATGTATTTAAGTTTACGTGAGTCATCCCGAGGCCATTCTATGTCGCAGTATGCGTTTGGAAGAAAGAAAAATAGACATGAGCTGACTGGGCCTCACTTATAGAAAAGACCTAGGCCAACACATATTACGGAATCCTGGTATAGCTCAAGCTAGTGCGTATCTTGGAGTTCTTCATGTTTGATCCTGTAAATCTGACTTCTTATTGTGAACAGTCGTCGACAAAGCGGTCTTGAAGCCGACAGATGTCGTACTTGAGGTCGGACCTGGCACAGGCAACTTAACTGTGCAAATTTTAAATCAGGCGAGAAAGGTCATCGCGGTGGAAATGGATCCCAGAAGCAAGCAAACCCCTTTATTCTCGTTCTCTTATCTAATACTGACTGCTGAAACTTAGTGGCTGCCGAGGTCACCAAACGTGTTCAGGGAAAACCAGAACACAAACGCTTGGAGGTCGTATGTAAGTACTCATATTGTCATTCACCTCCTACTGTTGAAAGTTGTTACTGATTCATGGGTTTGAACAGTGGGGGACGTGATTAAGCAAGATCCTCTCCCTGATTTTGATGCAGGTCATTTAACGAACGTAGGAGAGTTTATTTGACTAACTATTGCAGGTTTGCATCTCCAATACCCCTTACCAAATTTCGAGTCCCCTTGTCTTCAAACTTTTAAGATTACCAAGTGAGTAGCATCTTCTTGCGACTTGGTTATGCGAACTGTGTCGGAAAATCAATACTCGCTCGCTGCGAGCGCATGATCTGCCACACATCTACTAACTTTCGAGCATGCAGAACCGCCAAGGACGTGTGTCTTGATGTTTCGTAAGTATCACATCCTAAGCAGCAAGTCCCTTAGAGCTAACGGATCTATGCGTTATCAGAGAGAGAATTCGCAATGCGTTTGTCAGTTTCACCCGACGACCTAGGCAGCTGAGAATCTCGTTGCTAACGAATAGCAGAACTGCACGGCCTGGAGATTCCCTCTATGTGAGTAGCTTTCTGATAGTCTTTACGCGTTTAATCTTCTTGTTAATCATATTTTTCTTGCTCGTGGGTATTACTTGCTAACTTGCAAATTAGTGCAGGCTTTCTGTCAACGCACAGTTCTGGGTAAGACTTCATAGATTTCTCTCAAGTCATCGGATTTGCATACTGACGATTTTGACCAGGCTAAAATATCCCATGTTTTAGTTAGTGGCCTCCCGCTTTCGCATAGAGATCCATCTGTGCATGGGAAGTGACTGTTAACAATTTTCGAAATATAGAAAGTTGGCAGGGCAAATTGTAAGTTCAAATTATAAGATTATCATTTTCGTTAGCTGCCTAGGAGTTGGAGAACCCCCTATTGAGTCCATTCACAACCAATACAGCACCGAGAGATTCTGACTGACACTTTTCATTTGCAGTCCGTCCTCCTCCCCAGGTAGATTCGAGCGTTGTTAGGATTGAGCCCAAAACGGGATCCGAGCGGCCCAATATTAGTTTTGAAGAGGTACGTTGTTGCGATATCTATCTCATTGGTACCACCTGTCTTAAATAACATCATATACTAACATGATTCAAGTTCGATGTGAGATTGAGAACCTGTCTCCCTCTTCTCCCCAAATCTAATGACAGTACAGGGCCTGCTTAGAATTTGCTTCAATCGACGCAATAAAGTCCTACGTTCCCTGTTCCTAGGAAACAAAGAAGTTTTAAAGAGTGAGTTTATACAAGAAGCGTTTTATTTTCCCAATAGGACTTTTAGGCGGAGTCCTCGTATTAAGATTACCTCTACGAATCAAAAACGCACATTCGCCTTGGAAACCGCGATAAGTTTACATGAATGAGCATGTGCTAATTTCTGGTAGTGGTGGAAACTAACTATCGTCTTTACTGTGCAACGAATGACATACCCATCGACGATGGCTTGGTAGACGATGCTGGAGAAGACGAGGAAATGGAGGTTGATGACGACGAGAAGGATGCTGCAATGGATGTTGACGGGGACGACGATTTGCCCTCCTTTTTCGGTGCAGCGAAGAATCCGGATGAGGGCACACTTACGAGTAAAAAAGGATCTCTCAAAAAGACGCGTGTTGCCCTTCTGGTGAAGGAGAAGGTCCGCAAGGTTCTTGAACAAACCGAGCTCGCCGAGAGCCGAAGCGCTAAGCTGCACGAGAACGATTTCCTGAAACTGCTCGCGGCGTTCAATGCTGAAGGTATACACTTCTCATAAGGAAACTGTCAGCTATGCAGATCAGCCTTAAGAGAGGCTCTAAGGCTGTCAAATCTGAGGTTGTTGTGGAGTTACGGAGTTAAAGGAGACAAAATTAGATGGCAATACCCTGCTTTATTTTCTCTCAGCAAGGTTTATGGGAGATGAAAATGTGCCAATACATAACAATAACCAATGCAAACTCAGAGTTCTTGAAACATCTACTTGTAGTGAAGTTGATTCAGAGTGAGGCGCATGCGTCTTAATCCCTCTACGCTGTCATGACAAGTGAGGCCTTGCTTTACGCATTTAAGTCTTTCAAGTTGAGCAGTTTCACGGCCTAACTAAGTTCGGATATCACACATAGTGCAAATCGAAATCCGGTGTGGATTGAACGATAAATTCAATGCAGACATTATTCAGCGTACATCATAAGGTAGTGATCCTTGCCCTCGCAAGAGACGTACCAACAATAAAGAGTCCCCGACGATGAAAAGGAGATATACATGATAAACGCCGAAAAGGACTCCTCTTCCTCAAACACCTAGTTCTCCCTAGTGTGTTGTGTTGTGTTGTATTTATATTTATTATGTTGTAGTTTATTTGCCACCGAACCAGCTGGAGATGCCGCTCTTGGCCTTGGAAGCCTCGGTCTCGACCTTCTTGTCGAACTCGTCAATCTTCTTCATGGTAGCGTTTTTGGTGTCTTTGGCGTATGCTTCGGCCTCTTTCCTGGCCTTGGATAGCTCCGCTTCTGTCTTGTTTAACTATGAGGAGAAAGATGTTAGTTTCTTTCGAACATTGGTTGAGGGTTGGGGGGGAAGGGGAACGTACTGCGCTGTCGATCTTTGCGCCTGCTTGTTTGCCGTATAACTCGGCGTCCTTCTCTGCCTCCTTGCCGCGACCTGGTAGTTCGCCCTTGAACTTCGAGGATAGTTTGTGTGCGTCGGCTGTTGCGATTTTATGTTAGCTTGGGGTGTCGCCCGGGATTGGATTTAAGTCTTGTGCGCGGGCGTCGTACCTTCGGCTTGCTTCTGGGCGACCTTGCCATCACCGCCCGCGGTGTAGAGGTAGTATCCGATACCAGCGGCGGCAGTTCCACCGAGGATAAGGGGCATACGAGATCGAGACATTATGTATGTGTGTGGTGTTTGGGTATCCTGATTAGATTATGTGGTTGATTTGTACAAGAAAGAAGGAGAGGGACCTGATTCGAGGTGGGAGGTTGGATTTGGATTGGTTGGGTAGGATGAAAAAATTGAGCAGGAGGAGGGGTTTTATTTAAGTGTCGAGTGGCCTGACGCTTCGGTTCTTGTTACGACATTGTTTCTCCTCAAAAAAGCTCCTTTTGCCTGGTATGTATGTATGTATGTACTGTTTGGGGAAGCTCTGCGTGTCGCAACCGATGGTTGAGCCCGTCGTAGACTTGGGGGGTGACATGACGTAACATGCGATGAAAATGCGGGGAGCTATTGCTCCTGGCCCGCGTTCCACTGTAATGATTTCTATCTAGCGCAACCATCACCTGAAATGGGCTATAAAACTTCCAAGGTTTAAGAGAACTGGTTCGGCCGCTAGAATTGATGTCATATACCAAGGTCTTCTCCTTGTGCACTTAGAGAAGTTGGTCTATATAGGTATGTTTTCCAGCTTCCCCTTTTACTGAATGATAAATGAGACCGGGAATTCACTTGAATGAAATATTACATCATTTACAATGTACGTATCTGATACCATTGTCTCATAAAAAACATCTATATATACCTTGCGTTATTCATTGACAATTATAGTACCTAAGCTTCTATCATATTCGCATCTTTCCATTCGATGGATTAAAGAGCTGTATTGACTTTATTTTGGCCCCTTTTGAATTATACGTAGCACTATATCATGGCGTGCATAAACCAGACAGGGGTCGGGTGAAAACTTGCCCCATGGCAGCCGCCATCGTCATCGACGCTAATAGCTTCCGCCTGAAATGTCTAGCCTCTGTTCTGTCAATATTAGTCCGATGCAAGAACTCTTCTTAGGTCAGGCAGGCCGGCTGCCTTGACAACAACTGCCCCCCTATCTACTATACTAATTACTTATTTACTTGTGTTTCTCGCCTTCTTCGCTCTCTTATGTCGACGGTGGTCGGAGCGGTACATATCACCTAGCTAGTAATAATAATTCATTTTTTAGTTAATACGCCTTGGGTTTTGTTGGTTTTGCTGTTTCTGTTGTTTCTCCTGCTCGATTCCGTCGACGGTGCCTCGGGACCGCACGCGAGGTGCGGTGCATCTGCTATGCTGAAACACGACGAGTGTCAGCCATGTCCCATCACAAACCCCATCATAAACCCCATGTGCGCAGTTCCCGTCGCGTGCCTCCGCTCACCGATAAAGACATCGACCATGAGATCAATCTTGTCGACCACGACAACTCGATGAGTTCGCGCGACACCAAGCCCTCAGACTCACCCACCAACGAATCGACCGAGTCCACTGAGTCGAGCCGTATCGCAAACCAACCCGCCTCTGATCAGCCCCTCGCCCGCTCCGAGTCCCAAGCACCGCTGACCCGAAACGCCAGCGAGAATGGAGAGACCGAGGCCGGTCCATCTCGAACCTCGCAAATACATGAACACCCTGACGATGGCGAGGTTGATTCTCCGGGGCTGGAGGGAAGCTCGGGTGCACAAAACAACCACCCTCAGCAGCAGTCCAGCCAATCGGATCTAAACAATCGAAAATCTGAAAGCCATTCAACCCGGTCGAAAGAACCCGAAACCGAAATTGATATTCTGTACGAGAACCAGCGCGGTGGGTTTTTATGCGGCATCCCACTCTTCTCCTCTGCAGCGTTGGGGAATCTCGACCCCCCAGCCTGGACCAACTTTGCCCACAAGCCCAGCCCGACCGATATACACACAGCCCAAGTCCCTGATCCCAGCTGGCAATGGGCTTGGCCCGAGTGGCGTGTAAATCATGACGACCAAATTCAAGCCGATAGTGACGGTTGGGAGTATTCATTCATGTTTGCTAAGAAGTTTTCATGGCACTCGCCAAAGTGGTATAACTCCTTTGTCCGCAGAAGAGCGTGGATCAGAAGACGAATAAAAATAAATACCGGATATCAGGCCATGGACGAGCAATCCATGAACCCGGCCTATTTTACAGTCTCACCCAAGCAACGAGAACCGAGCCCGGTCACGATTGGGAGCGAGGCGGGAAGACCCAGCCTGGATAGACATTCCAGGAGATCTCAGGGAGACACTCGGAGGTCGCGAGAGAGATCAAGGACAGATGTGGATAGCACCTCGATTCCCCCAGACGTCAAGACCACTGAAGACTTGATGGTTATGCTTAGACAGTCACGGATTGACAGGGAGAAGCTTGAAGCGGTCGAAAATTACATTAACAACTGTACGGATGACTTGCTGCACCTGCAGGATCACATGCATGAGATTATGTCCATGTTTGTCTTCCAAACTTCACGGAAAACGCTCCTAGCACGACTTACACAGCTACATGACGAGGTGACGAGCAGCGAGGGCAAAGGAAAATCAGCGACAGCACCTAAGGCTAAAAATCTGGCTGAGGCTATCAAGCACGCTGACGAGGAAGTCCGCAGATTGGAGTATTGGAGTGACATCAAAGGAATGGCTGAGGACGGCGAGGCGGTTCGTGCTGTGGATCCTCAGAAGGGGTGGGACTCGGGCTGGCAAGGGCTGGACAACAGCGGTGCGAAAGGCGTCGATGAAGACGAAATTTCCCGATAGTGATCTCCCAGGGTTGCGCGGCGCTTCGGCACGGATTATGCAAGGGCTTGCTTACACTACTACAGGGGTATGGGTGTCTATCTCTTGGGACACTCATTGTGAGTCAAATATCAGACTACCTACCTATCTAATACTACGGCGGATAACAGATATAATACATATAGGTATGCGGCAGCAGCACACAGATCATCGCGCGAAAAGGACAAATTCGTCCCTAGCCGCCGCGCTCATCTCACGTCATCTAAACAATCATTTTTGAACTGACCAAGCCCCCCCGTTATTGCGTAACCTGCACGAGCCTAATATTGGCTCTTGAAGTGGCCCAATATCTTGCTTGGAAACCATTACTCATCACCAGAAGCCGTTACCCGTTGGGCTGGACGTTAGCGACAGCTGGGTCCAGAACGCTGTAGCGTGGCAATAAAACTCCGTTGTAGATATGTCGGTTCAGCCGCAACGGGAACGGATTTGAGATTACCTAGCATAACTGGCTTCCGAATTGCGGCTCTGACTTCTTAGCGAGGGCCTGCCTCTCAATCAGTCCATACTCACAGTGTATATACACGATGGGAAGAAGCAGCCAAGCCGTATAACGCACAATGAGGTGGATGTCGCTACCCGTATTGGTGGTAATATATACCCCACAAGCAACCTTACGCGAGCGACTCTGCAGCATAACTGAACCAGGGTGGATTTGTCCCGATGGAAGGTCAGGAGTGTTCTAGTCTGCCTCTTATCCATGCATATCATCTAGGCGGTATTTCTCCTTCACTCGCATATATATATAGAGCCTCGGAATGTGACATCGCATGTTAGATCTAGATACGTTCAGCTCACTGCAGCCAGTGAAAATTTGCCTACCTACTCTTCTGGGCATCCCCTGTCTATCTATCGAAACTCGGCACCATTTGTTTCCGCATGGGAAATGGGGGTTCGGTTACGACTTCGATATCTTCTTAATCTAGAGGGTCTCTTCTTCTCAACCCGGATCAGATGCTCCCGGCAGAGATGGAACCTAACAGGTCCCCAGTCGCCTATCCCACTATTTACCGTGAGATATCGTGGGTGGGAATCATGTCCATTATATTGGTTGTTAGCGCCTGGCGTCGGGGGTCAGTGTCTGCCTTCTCGTATCTCTGGTTTTCCTATTCGAGGTGACCACGCGCATTATCGTCCTACGTATTACGATGTGCGGTGAGATAGGTAGGTAGTATACGTCTTAGGTACGTGCATAGGAGTGAACTTTTGCTATGCAGATATGACATGTACGTATGTAGGTATCCGCGTCTCCGAGCGCTTGCAGGGTCCTTCGGCCGTTATCATGGTTGCCTTGGGGGCAGAGCAGAGATACAGATTCGGAGACTGGCCATATATCCTGTTACCCCCTCACTACTTCATTCTTAAGAGGCAACCATCGATTGGGCCGTTCCCGTTCTTAATACCTAACTATATAGGCAGTGTGCCTGTCGATCTCTATCCCTCTCAGCCCTATAAAACGACGATCTTCATGGCATCCCTTGTGAGATTGCGGGCCGCTGACCGCGGTGTGCTCACCGCGAAGCCGTCTTCTTCTCGTGCTGCCTCCTCCAGTGGACACGGACAGGCGAGCGGGAGCGCGAGTAGAAATCGTGATGGGAAGAAGATCCAGAGTGAGCCCGTTGTGGTGAAGCCTTGGGCTGATCAACCCTGGCCCCTAATCGAGATACCATCGCGGACACAACAGGTGTGTGTTTTCTGTAACTGCGTTTGAGATTTGGGTTTTTGTGTTACTCGCTTGAAAAACGAAACCTATAGGCCTTTTTCTGAGTTTTTGAAGCTGTTTCGTTTTCCCCGTCACTCCTCTATAAACTACAACGACGACTAGGTATACGGCTAACGAATGGCCTTCGCAGATCACACATCCAGCCCTTCACATCGCCAATGAGATCGCACATATTCACAATGCCATGCTGCGTGGCCTGAACGCGATATACCTGCAGGCGCCATACGTACAAGAAGCCCAAGATATATCAGATCTATCATTTTTGACACGGAGCTGGAGCACATGGCTTCTGGATCACCACGACCTCAAAGAGAGCACAATACTCCCTGGGTTCGAAACCGCCTTAGGCGTACCGGCGGGCACATTGACTATACCTCGTAATCGTGATCCATGCGCATCATCTTCTCATCCGGACAGAGAAAAGACCGCGGGAGGCAATGATGAAGGAGATGAAGAGCCAGTTTCCTTCCTCCTACATCGCGTCTACGCATACGCCTCGGCCACGCACAAGGATCCTCAAGTATACGACTCCACGACACTGCGCGACCTCCTCGCCGCCCTCGCTGATACCCTCGTGCCCCATCTCATGGGGCAAATCGGACTCCTGGTCTCGATGCGAGAGATGTGCTTCCGTCCCTCCACGACATCGTCATCTACCAAAAGCAAAAGGAAGCACGAGATCCCCGCTCCGCTCCCCATGCCTATGGTCACAATCACGCGGACGGGCACTTCTATCAAGTCATCCGGTTCCCCATCGACATCTCCACCCGTATCGCCCTCGTCGTCCACCTTCTCCGCCGCGGCGTCCATCAACTCCACCTCGTCTTCCACACACTCGCCCCCCAACGTCTCGCTATCTCTATTCCCGTCCTCTTCTACGGCGCGACCAACAAATCATCATGGTAAACCCGCCACCAACGATACCAAACATAACGATCCTGCGGCCAAGGACATGGAAGTCATCGACACGGAAGCAAAAGACCGTCTAGCCCGCGCCCGCGCGCTTCTCGAAGCCGACGATCGCGCGAACAAGCTGACGCAGATCTACTCGGCGGCCGAGACGCGCGCCTCGAGCAAGATGGACCGCTTCGTGGTCCTGCCCATGATGGTGCGGCTGCGGGACGTGACGGCTGCTTCTCTGGCGCTACCCTCGGTGTCGTTGTCTCGCATGAGCATGAGTAGCATGAGTATGAGCGCGTTTGGCGGCGTGGGAGGAAATACCGCCAGCGAGTGGCCTAGACTGTCTATCCCTGCTGTCCATGCTATTGCTGATAAGCTTTCGCCGAAACATGAGGGTGCGTGGCGCTTTTTGCCTTGTGATGTTTGGGGAAGGCCCAGGGAGTTGCCTTTTTTGGGATGAGTTGACTATGGTGGGTGGTGGGAGAATGAGAAACTACACTTGACAGACGAATCGGTAATAGGGGTGGCGGAGCGAGGAGTTTGGGAATTGGCGCCGGCGTATATCACGGAGGACAGTCAATGGCATACATAACACTGTGGCGCTTCCTTTTAACTTATTTTGCCTAATAATACACGCTACTAGGGGGAATGAATATTCTAAATTGTTTTTCATTTTTCTATTATAATGGTAAAGTGAACTTGCCTCCGCGCTAGACTACCCCTTGTTGTTGAAGATGAGGGTAGTAGTCACACTTACACCAAGCTGATTGATTCTGGATTCGAGGTATCATAGTGAAGGCCTTTCTCGTATATATGGAGGCTTAGCTGACCTCGACTACGAGGCGTTTTCCCCGGAAATCTTCGCAGAGCAAATTTTCTACGTGTATTTCCGGGTTTTATCTAGAAAGGGGATGGTGCCAGTGTAACCGGCCAGCTCAAAAGCGCGCCCCAGGTTTTCGAGGTGCCGGCGCGGCTCCTGATCTACTCAAAGGGGAAGAAAAGCGTGCTGGTCGAGCACCGCCCTGACCCGATCCAACAGCACGATTCGGCGTTGCGAACTGTGTCGTCGGGGCAGCGAACGCGCCGGCCTGCGAGAGGCCGGCCACCTTCCCGTTGCTACACACGGCCGGGAAAGGCATGCAGAAGCCCTGGAAGAGCGGGATGTCCGGGGCCTGGGGGGAGAACTCCGGGGTCGCGGAGGTGATGATGCAGCTTCCCGGCCCTGAGCTTGATGGACACGCCGCGCCCGAGGCCTGCGCGCTGCAGAGCGGCACTGCTGTCGGCAGCCTGAAGGTGTCGCCGATGCATCGTTGTATGCTCACGCATGTGAACCATGGGTTGGTGATCTGATTGCACTCTGGGAATTGTATGCTCGTCCGCGTGTTGCCGTCCGCCAGAAGCTCACCCGAGAGCTCGCCGACGTCGTCGACGTCGACTGTGGAGTTTGCCTTGTTCGGATCGATGGTGACGTGGTCTGCTAGGTTGAACGGTGCTGCGTTAGACACGGGTGGTGCCTTTGTTGAGCTGTTTGTTTTACTGCTTGTCGCAAAACCCGTGGACCCGGCGACGCAGAGCCCCGGGCTGGTGAATATTGCGTCAGCTGCGTATTGCCATAGCGCCGTGTAGTTGAATACCGTCGCTGGCGTGTAGTAGATGCGGCAGTCGGCGGCCTCGTATGCGAATTGCAATGGGGTCGTCTCTCCTGCGCGCACCTGGTCACGGAGATTGATGGCGGCGCCGACGACGAAGACGTCGAGTGCCTCTGTGCGGTTCGGTAGGAAATCGGCCTCGGGAGTGCCTACCAGTAGTTCCCGGGCAAAGTTGATGTTGTTGTCTAAGATGTCGGTCGACAGGGACCGCGCGCCCCTTGTCCCGCCTACTGCTTGCATTGGTCCTGTGGTTGGTCTGCCGCCGACTGTTACGGTGCGGACGCCGGCTTCGTGGTGCATCATCTCGACGAAGAGGGAGCAGGCTGAACTGCAGTCGCCATCCGTGAGCTAGTTAAATGAGTTAAAAGTATATTCAGTTTCAGTGTGAATCCTACACTCACGATAATTATGTCTTCGGGTGCCCAGGGCGCGGTCCCCTGCGTCGGTGCTAATGTGATGCTGAAGGTGTCTCCGGCGTCGGCGAAATTGTCGGCGACGACCTCGCTGGTGAGATTGAAGCGTTGCTACAAGTATCATGGGTTAGCCACTATTGCAATTAAGAATAAGTCGAGAAGGTCCTCACCGTTTTTGTGAAGACGTCGTCGCTCGAGGAAACGGGCCCGAAGAACTGGCTCCACGACGTGAAGTTGGAATCAGTGTCAGCGTCGAGGCGTGTTGTCGCGACCCATTCTACCGTAGTCAAAACCGACTTGTCGGGGTCTGTTGCGGCCAGCTGGTTGAAATAATCTGTGATTGTTTCGCCCATGACGTTTGTTGAACTGGTAGCCCGCAGTCGCGATCCGCCGAAGGGCTCTATGTCTGGGAAGAATCGCTTAAAGGTGTCGACTGCTAGTAGAACTTGGCCTCCTCTGTTCCCTTGTAGATCGATTACGACTTTTTGGAGCCCTGCTTCTTGTGTACGTGTGATGAATTCGCTCACAGTGGTTTGGGCTGTACTGAGTGCAGTGCCGAATACATCAAAGGTCGGAATGCTTAAGACTGAGACCGAGGAGGAGTTTAAGAAATAACCTGTCTAAAAGTTAACACTCTTTTTCCATGCGTCAATTAGAATGTATGTTTTGAGTTACGCACCTGAAATAACACCGCCGCCAACAATTCCTAGGTCTGGCTGGGCTACATCTGGGATCGCGGGATATGCAGGGGAGTTCCAGGATAATGGCAACAGTGACGGTGTCACCGCTTCTGGCGTAGCCTCAGTCGATGATGAATCATCTGTAGTCGTGGGATTGGCAAACTCCAAACTGGGATCAAAGGACGCTGGTAGAAAGCCCAGGACGAAGAAGTTGTAAAAGTCTCCTCCCGTCTCCAAAGGTCCCGTAGGGCCTTGACTGTAGTAAATACCTATGTTCCTTTCTGTTATTGTCGTGCCGTTCTCGAGCTCAACTGTAATCGTCTCTCCAGGGTAAAAAGGAGTCAGTCCACTGAAGACGTTGAAAGCCCCTTGAATATCCTGAGCAAAACTAAACATGAGTCGATTCCAATCCGTATCAGGGTCAACCGAACCGGCGACATTTCCGGCAGCGAAAGTCTCTAGATACTGTGTAGTGTTCTGACCATTTATGGATTTGATAGCTGATGGCGTAAAAGAAGTGAAGACATTACTATCGAAGACATCCGTCCCTACGTATACCTTAGGCGCTTCCACACCATCAACCGAAAGCGAAACTATGTCGAATGGACTTCCAAAAGTAAAAGCCGACATAATACCGGCATTGAGGAATAAGTGGTCGTCATGTGCATTATTGACGAGTAATTGTAGAGCTGCTTCGAACTCATACTGATTTGCGAATGAGCCGCTGTTCACCGCGTCTTGTAAGGATTGGAGCCCGCCTATTAGGTCCACACTTGGCTGTTGATATGTTGATGGCGGATTCTTTAGATAAGAGATAGTGCTTTGAAAACTCAAGGTATCGTTGTAATATTTTAGAAATCGTGTGGCGACAGCCGGATTAAACGGAACACTGGTTAGGCATTCGTAGACAAGAGTAGCGTCAAATACGAAGGCACCTATGTGAATGTTAGAAATATCTCCTAACTGATGACTTGAAATGTTTTTACCGTTAGGATCGTTAACTATTGTGCTACATGCCGACTGAGGAGGCGGAGAGGCCGTCGTTTCCCCCTGAGCTGTAGCTAACGAGGCGCCCAGCACCGTGAAAATGAACGAACGTAACCACCAGTGGCACGCCATTATTAATACAGTTACATCATGAAAGGGCCATCGCAGTTAGGAATTTTTGATATGTTGACGTGAATTGTATATATATCTGCATTAAGAGCTGCAACCCTATAAAGTCAATTCTTCCTAATTTTAATCCTTCGTGACCCCGTAGGGCTTGTAAGTCTCATTGTACGTCTGATATGCATAATTCATCACGCAAATGTTTCTTTCTGGATTTAACTCCGATCTATCACAATCCTACAGAGCCCCGTAGGGCTGGCAGCATCGCTTTTAATAACATGCACCTAGACTTCTATGCTGTTTCGATATCTTATTTTAGAGCTTCTGTTTCACAGCCGTTTCGGTCGATGCACGCTGGGGCGCTCCCACCTTACCCCAATCTTGGGGGACCCATGCCTGTCAATCTCATGCGCCACCTGCTATCAGACGGAAGGACCGTGGCCGTGCAGGGAAGTTCGCTCGCGTGGGTTGATCAATTGTTTTGTGTGGGTGAATACGCCCGAATTGCTGAAACGCAGATGCTAAGGTGCAGTGCAACTCTGCCTCTGGATTCCTCCTCGGGACCGATGAATACCTGCCCGTTTTGGCTTTCGCTGAATCCTTCGCTCCTAAAAGAGCAGACTCTCCCGCATATTCGGGTCTGATAATGCTTATTTTCTAATGTAGATAGTAGAATGCGGAGACATACCCCTACTAAAAGTTCAGCGAGTTAGGTATACAGAAGTTTCACAAAAAGCAGGGAAGTCTATAAGGTTGTCGTAGTTCAAAATAATCATGTCTGATGAAATAGATGCTATAAGATAATACGTGAGATTATAAACTGGTGCTCCTAAACTATCATTTGTGAATATTGAGCGTTAAACTATTTTCTTTGAAAGCACGAATCGGAACAAGATCATGGCAGTCGGCGTTCTAAAGGAGTTCGTCTATCCTCAACTCGAACCAACTCACAAGACTATACGTCTCGTGCAAATCCTATCAAAACCCAAGGAGCCCCCAAGAGTTTCGCTTGAGGAAGTCCGTCTTTTTGAATCGCGGCGGCCGTCATACAGATGTCTCTCATACACGTGGGGTGATCCTCTTGATCGAAGTCTCTCTTCGCCTGGCAACCGTGTGCCGATGTCTGGTGAACGTGACTACTACGTGGTAAACGATGAAGATGACTCCGTCATCAAGGTTACTGAGAATCTTGTTGATGCTCTTCAGCAGATTAGTCGCCTCCAATGGTCCGATGGCAAAGGGCAGATATCTTCCTGGTGGATTGATGCAATATGCATAGACCAAGAAAATGAAACCGAGAAGAACGCTCAAGTTGCTAGTATGTAAATATCCCCAATTGGAGCAGAGACTATCAATATAGTCTTAAATAGTACTGAAACATCTTTGTTTCAGCCGTAAAAATTGTAATTTTACTGATCATATCATAGTGATGGACCAAATCTACCAAAAAGCAGAGAGTGTGCTGGTATGGCTCGGCAAAGAGGATGAACACACAGGGGTGGCAATCAAAGTCTTGGAAAGCCTAGCGAGTGTAGCTCCTACCTTAGCCAAAACGCCGAGGACCCTCCGCTCCTTCAACATGGACAGCTTCCGAATCCTCGACTCTCTATACGGACTATGTAAAGACATAGGGATGCAGGACGTTCACTTGCGGGATCTGGTTCATTACGCGGCTTTCTTAGAGCGCAAGTGGTTTACTCGCATGTGGGTCGTCCAGGAGAGCTTCTTCTCTGCGGCCACGAGGGTCTTCTGTGGCCAATGCGAGATCAAATGGGCGATGATCCAAGACGCATCTCGAGTCCTGGCTCAGACTGGTATGGACACCTTGCTAAAGGCCTACGTCGGCTACGCAACACAGTACAGTCTGGTCGTGGATGCTATCAGACTTCCTGATAATCGTCTCAGCAACCAGTTGATTTTCGGATCGCTACATAGAGGCACTCCAGAGGCCATAGGTCTGGGGCAGCTCTTGTCCTATAGCAGGTCCTTCGAAGCCTCGAATCCTAAGGATAAGGTCTACGCTGTCTTAGGACTGTGGAAACATACGCGAAGTAATGATGTTAGTAGCATTGCCATATCGCCCGATTACAAGAAAGATACTTCTGATGTTTATATCGAAGCTACAATTGCTGCGATACACGAATCGGGGAATCTGGATATCTTAAGTCTTATCGAAGGCACTCCGAGCGAAAGCACTCCGAGCGAAGGGACGATTAAGCTGCCATCATGGGTCCCCGACTATAGTCAGGGGCCGCAGGTCTATCCCCTGGTTCAACCTTCCAAGCCTATGTCGTACTCGGTACGCTTACATGACAACTTCGAAGTTCCTAAAGACAGCAAGATGCGAGCTTTACCAGTTCAAGGGTTTCAAATTGACGTCATCGAAGACGTTGCGCCGACCTACAGCGCCATTATGAACGAGTTTGAGATTGGTTCGTTGCTATATCTGCTATATACATACCCCCAGGCCCAATACCCTACCGGCGTATCTCCTTGCTCTGCGTTTTGGAGAACGCTGATCAAGGACACCTTTCGCGGAAGCCAGGCAAGTATAGAAGCGCAACATGCCTTCCCTGCATTTGTGATGCAGCGCATTCGAGAGATGAGGAAGGAAATCGGAAATTTGGAAAGCTTCGACGAGATGCAATGGGCGGCTGAACTTAAGGTGGTCCTAAGTGACACAGAGCTAATAGTAATAGAGACTCTGTCTTCGAAATATAGTGAAGATGAAGCTATCCCGACACTGCAGAAGATTGAAGACATGATCAGGGTTGAAGAAGAGCAGGTGGGTTCACCGGAAGAGCAGAAGTTGGAATCGGAGCGGAAGGACATAGAAGAAAGCTTCCGGATTGCGTATTTTTCGCGAAGGCTCTTCAGAACAGCTATGGGTTACTTTGGCATCGCATCCCAGTCTGTAATGCCGGGTGACGCGGTCTGGATCGTGTCTGGTGCGAGAGTACCCTTTGTTTTGAATGCCGTGGATGCGGACGAAGGGCGATGGCGACTTGTGAGTGAGACCTATGTCCATGGACTGATGCATGGTGATGATCCGACCGGCGAAGCATCTCTGAGGCATATATCTCTGGTATAAGTAAAGTGTAACATGTATTCTAGAGCTTGGAAGGATAGTCGATTTAAAATAATCTACTAGGGCGTCAAGGAGCACATACAAATCTAGCACTCTCTCTTTCACTTGGCTCACTTGGTCTTGCCTATCTTGTATGCGAACTGCTGCTCAAATGGTTACTTACATGATATCGAAGCCCTGGCTCGGGTCTCGAAACGTGAACCTGAGATTACCATCACTCGTGCTCTCCCATTTGAAGTTGACGCCGCCCAAGAGCTCTTCGGCCGGCATTAGGACAACGATGACGCACTTTACGATAAAGCGCCTGGTAGTCTTGCTCGCACATATGGTAGGCATTGAAATAATGCGAGTGGAAAATTAGCTAATGGAGGGACTGGCTAGGTAGTTTTCATGTGTAGAATATTGAAGGGTGAGAACCTCACCTATGGACAACACACCTAACTTCTAGCTTTTCGTTGATTTTCGACCCATTCCACACGATATCAAACAATGAATCCACATCCCATACTGTAATTGATAACGACACCTGTGTACTTAGCGGGGTTGTGGATGTCGCGGAGAAGTGGATATAGTCCGTTATTACCAACACGGTGATAACGGCGTCGTTTTTTCCGTGACAGTGGAGCCCCGCTTCAAATTTGGCCCTCTTGGCCCTGATAGGAGTGCTCGGTGAAGTTACCCCAGATCTCGAACAACCTTGAACAGCTCTGGTTAATTCGCAGGGCAGATCTACCAAAAACCACGCGTTGTTTTCTAAAGGTTATGAATGACATTGACAGCTTCAAAACATTCCTAAGAAAAGATCCGAAAAAATTGAACCTGACCCGATTTGAACGGATGACCTTCTGGAGGCAACTGCATCTACTATTGGAACAGTAGATTGCAAGCTGGAATCAGATGCTCTACCGCTGAGCTACAGGTCCCATTGATGGAGAACTGAGTCTTTTTAAAAGTATATATAACTATCTACAACACCTATGGTCTAGATATGCTCTAAGCTTTTGCATGGTTTGGGTGATTATACAAAATTGTTTATTTCATTTTGAGAAAATAATGCGGCTAGTTAAAGACATTGGCGACTGGCATCGAGAATGCTATTCCATGGAAACTGGTGCTCTACTGTCTGTTAAAAAGCGCCCAGTTAATTGAGGAGGCAAGCTTGCCGACGCTCTGGTTCCTAAGGGAACGGATTTATTACTATATATTAGAAGGGACAACTACAGTCCAAGATCATGATATGACCAAATTTTTTAAAGTGACTAATTTCATTCTGTGGCCGATGACGTTTCATAGAACAAAAGTCCATTGATGAGGTTGCTGGGTATGGAACATAATGGAATGATTATTTGGAACGCATGCATTCTTAAGATGGCAAGCATGATTCTTGACTTAATATTCGTCTGTGCTCTTCAACATGCTCTCCGTTCTATTTTGAAATAAACCTGGATGTAAGCTTAATATTGTAATAGCTGTTTTAATGGTCCTTCTGTAATTACCTGGATAATCATTCTACCTCTTCTACACATTGCAATCGACCAAAGAGATCGAATTAGGGCTTCGGAATCCCCTTTAACCTCACCAGTATTGGTTCTGTGATACAGTCTTTGGTTGAAGGGTTCCCGAGTTCCTTGAGCAATCAGGTAGTGAATGAATGTAACTAAGGGCTAGAGATCTATAGCTTGGAAGGGCATCCAATATTGCAATAATATTCTTGGGCATGAAGGAGACGATATAGGTCTACGCTCCCCTCTCTCGCCTTCGCGAGGATTACTGTGATCGTGGCTTCAAGCAAACACGGATTTCAAACACCGACTTGCAGATTAGTTACATGATGTTGCCGACCTGACCCTCGTAGACGGGTAGTTGCATTCGCCTACCTAAGGGCCAGTCCGTGTGATAATGGTACAATCATTTCAAGTCTATCTAGATGATATGTCTTCAACCTTGTATTTGAAGCTATTGTAAGATCCAATGCCTCTTCGCCCTTTTCTAGCATTGGTTATCCCTTCGGTTCCGCCTTCGCCACTATTGTTACCTGGCAATTACCAACACGCACTTCCCCGGATGAAGGGTGGGGGCCTTACGCCACATATCTACATGTACCTAAGGTAGTCCTAAACACAATATTCAGGTTCTTATTTAGGCCAAAGGTTTGTTTAGGCGGAATAGAATCTATGAGAATAGGACGATAACCCTACAAAATGCATAATTATACAAAAGACTACCTACATGTGTACCTAAGGTACCTGCGGGTAGTACCCTCCCTGTCTGTTTGCTATTCACTGTTTCGAGACCCACTATAATATATGTAGATTCCCGGGTACACCCAGGCACATCTCGATATCTTGTCTTCTCATCATACCTGTCAACCATTCTAATATCACAGACACAGCCAACCGAACGAACCTAAGGCAAGCAGGCACCTGTGTGAGGATCCATTACTCATTAAAGCAATCTAATCCCCGTACTTACATGTCTTATGAAGCCTACTTCTGCATTAGTGATGTTACGTTGAAACTAATCATGGCAGCGCCGTGCATCTTCTTCCAACAAGGGCGTTGCAGAAACGGTGGTGGCTGCCGCTTCAGTCACTCTTCTGCTCCTGTCACCCATCCACCGTCGGATCCTCGGGCGCAGGTACCGTGCAAGTTTTACTTAGAGGGCATCTGCAAGCAAGGCGACAAGTGTCCGTATCAGCACAAACCATCAGATTCACCAGCCTCGGCCCAAGCGTCTCCTCAACGTGACAACGACACCTTCATTCGAGTCTTTCGCGGCGCTCTCGTCCGCTACGGAGACGGCGCTTGTGTCAACAGTCTCTCTCTGCCTTCTGAGTACTCGTCAGTCCGACTGGACAATTTGGCCGCCAACACGACCGCCGCCGATGTCATTAGCGTTTTGGAAGACCTTGGTCATGACATCGAGATTGATGGTTTACGAATTGTAGCCATGCCTCATTCTCTCTCTTCCCTTTGCAGTGCCTATATTAGTACTCCGGATCTTGAGTTCTCCAAGACGTTGAGCGCGAGTCTGATAGATGCCCCATACCGCAATCTAAAGGCCATGCCAGTACCCCCGAGGCTTCCGTCGTGGGCATCTACTCGACGAGCTCGTTGTAATAAATTGAAGCTGAAATGGACCTCACCCCGCAGTGAGTGTTACCTCTCATTCAGTTCATACGCGACTGCATTGAGAGTATGCGGAAAGTTCAACGGCGGTAAATACAAAGTATGTAATACGCGCATTCATTGTGACGAGCCTTTCATCAAACCAAATTCCGGAATGTTTTCCGTTGTGCTATCGGGACTACCCTATCGCTGCACCGCGGAAATGGTGGAAGACTCTATTACAGCCGACTACGACTTACCTCAAGAAACTGTCGTACAGCGCCGACGCGCGTGGAAAAAAATCGCCGCGACCTCGATTAAGGAGCTTCTTGATGACGTTGGTCCCATCGACTTCATGACGGAACCATATGAACACAACAGCGGATTATGGACAGCGTATGCCCACTTCGAACAAGACTGCGATGCACAGGAAGCCGCGCGAGTCGCCGAAGAAAGATCTCACATATTACCCTATGATGTCAATCTTAAAGTCACACTTCTGTATAGCTCGACGTTCAAAGTGTCGAAAGAAGTGTACCATCACATTCAGCGACGCCTCGAAGACTGCCTAGACGAACTAGATGCGCCGCGACTGATTGTAACATGCCGGGAAACTTGCCCAGTCTTGAGTCTTGATAGCCGGAGCTCTGAAGAACTTGCGAAATGCGCTAATGCAATTGAAGAAATTGTGGCCGGCGACGTGATCATGGGGAAAGACGGCAACCCTTTTTGGGTTCCCCAGCTTGCGTGTAATGGACCAGGCTCCAAAGTATTGAAAGAGATTCAGAAACGCCATGAGGTGTTGCTCCTGCCCAACAGATCAAAGCGTGAGGTTCGGTGCTTCGGAGACACGTGGAAGCAATCGGCAGTTCAGGAAGACGTAGTTCGATCTCTCACTGAAGATCCGGAAATACGCCATGCCATCGATATCGATAACGCTGGGTTCATCTGGCTTTGCAAAGTTGGTTTAAGCTTGTTAAAGGACGTGGTAGGGGACAAAGTTGTGTCCCTCAACGTGACAGCAGATCCGAAGAAGCTGGTAATCACCGGTTCTGACGAAGAATATTGCCAGATTCTGGCACTCCTCGAGATAAACGACATCTCATTCGCCGTAAAAGAGGCTAAATCAGAAGAAGAAAGCTGTAGTATCTGCTTCACACCAGCCGATGAACCGGTCGTGCTTGGCTGTGGACACACTTACTGCACCGATTGCTTCAAGGGGCTTTGCAAAAATGGCACAACACAAGCGGATGTTAGTGTCGCCTGCACGGGTGCAGAAGACAAATGCAAGAACGCCATTCCCCTCAGAGAAATTCAAGCCCACGTCGACATATCGACGTTTGAACAGCTCCTGGAATCTTCCTTCAACATGTACATCGCCCGCCGACCTGACGAGTTCCATTACTGTCCGACGCCCGACTGCGGTTACATATATCGTCCGACCAGCGCCTCAGTGTCATCATCGTGGCACATGTGTACAAAGTGCCTGCAGCGTATCTGCCGATCGTGCCATGCCAATCACGAGGGCCAACGCTGCGAGCAGTACCAGGCCACCCAGGCTTTCGAGACCTACAAGCGCGAGAATAGGGAGAATGTAAAAGATTGTCCGAGATGCAAGACTACGGTGGAGAAGATCGATGGCTGCAACCACATCGAATGCGGCGGGTGTAAAATTCATCTCTGTTGGGTATGTCTGCAGACATTCGAAGAGTCTCGCACGTGTTACAGGCATATGACCGAGGCCCATGGTGGAATTGGCATTGATGATGAAGATGACGATGATGATGAATAGAATGGCGGGGCTTTTCGTTTAGAACGGTTGGTTAGGGCACCTTCGTGAAATAACAGTGGGTTTCGTCATAGTTTCCATCCTCGTCGGTTCTTGTGGTGGGTGAGTTTTGGCCGAACGTAGTGAATGGATGTACTTAAGTGTACGAGGGATAATGTCTGAATCTCATGTCAGGTCGAATCCAAGTCAGCTACTTTTAATCTGCCATGCACGCCTATTACTACAGTATCCGTACCAAGACTCGGTAATTAAGTTCAAATCATGGCTAAAATAAGAAAAATGGAAAAAACCTAAGCCTCACCATGGACTTTGCGGTGGGTATCTAAGGGAGGTTGGAGGTTTTCTATAGTTTGACGGCTGTTTAACAATCTTTTCAAAAGCTAGCTACGGCTAATAGATCCTAGACCGCCAGGGCACATAATTATTCTATTTCGGACTGCGTGTTCTGGTTTGCGTTTCCCCTATGATCTCACCATTCAAACTTGACGTTAAGTCTATTTTCTGTTATCTTACTTCGGTCACATCGTTATCCAGTCAACACGGCTAATATAATAGAATAGACCCTTTGTACATGCTCCAATTAATTAGCCCAGGCGTATAGTACACGATCGGTTCATAATAATAGAGATATTGGAAATCTCTGCCAGATCTATTCATACTGCAGTTTGTGCTTAACCGGGATGTTCTGTTTAATCCTGTTAATGGGACTTGCCAGCTTGACCTTTCTTCTCCGACTCCCCTGATAAGCTGTCTCTATTACCCAGATCCTACAATGGGATGGCCTTTTGTTGATCAACCTCCACATGAAGATGATATACAATATCCTCAAAAAACATCTGTTTACTTATCCACGCAGTGACTCTCACCCCGCTCGACAGGACAGTTGAAGCTCCAGCGTTCTGGTCATATTCCCTCTCCAGATCTTCGATAACATGGCGGACCTCTTTGTCGTCGGGGCTTTTATATTTCGTAGTCACTACTGGAAGGCTCGATAAGTGGGCAGCCACAGACTCAAGCGTTTGCATATGAATCCCTGCACCGTTTTCTCCCAGCCAACTCCGGATATCAATAAGGTGCGTATATATCCCCCTATGTTTGAAAATGAAGATAGCAACGTTGGGAGAACCTAGGTTCGGTCCCACATTCTGTAAAAGAACATATGCGACCAGTACCCTCCGGGCTCGTTCCCAGGACATTGCTACATAAGGCTTTGAAGAAATGACGACTCCATGCGCTTGGGGATATGATATATGATATTCGTACCGAGACGAAACATATTTGTGGACAATAGGTTGTAATAAAACCCGGATGAGGGCTTCTTGGCTTGTCGCCCTCCTCAGGAGATCTGAATAGGAACCAAGCCGCACAACTTTGCGCCGTAATAAATCATGTTGGAGGACTTCTATCCTCTTGCCTAGATAAAGGGTACGGCTCGTCAGCAGCGTATAGTCAACATTCGTAGGCCCGCTGAAGTCATTAACGAACCAATCTCATCAAGCACTTCCATCTGGCCTCTATCACCATGTCGTATTCGATAGATCATCTTCTCTTTACGTCGGTATAGTAGATCACTATCACTATACAAGCTCAGTCTGATTACCGGCTGATCCAGTCGTACAGGGTCGTCACCGAAATAGGCTGCGATAACTCCCCAGCACGAATCAGGGTCCCCTTTGGCTGGACACAATCCTAGACTCACATCAATACTGTCTCTATTTATCTGAAACGCGAGATCGGAACTTCCACGCTTTATGAACCGGTGTATAGGCTCGAAATAATCTGGAGAGTTAGCCAGGTGACTGTGAAATGTGGAGTCGCTATGCAGAAGAATAGACTGGTCATTCGTACTCCTGACGATCTCATTCTGGAGCCGCATAAAGGCCTTTATTTCCCCTTCACCGTATAAGAGAGGCATGTTGACGTTGAACAAACCCATGAGGCTGTACGCTCTATCTTCTGACCGTGTTGTCGTACGACCATTGGCCCATACCATCTTTGTGTGAACGGAATAGTTCTTGACTGCGTTGATATCCCAGTTTTTATAACTAAGAACGTCTTTATCGATGCCGGTGACATGGTGAATATCTTCTGCTAATCTATCACGTTCGCCTATGTGCGACCAGGCTTTATCGAAGAATTGCACTATGGTGGGAGCTATAAGTTCCTGGAGCTACTTATAGTTCAGACTTTTCGTTTTCAAATTACGCAGCGCATTGGGGAGAATAACACAACGTACTAGAGAAAAAGGTTAGTTGATGGCAAGAACGGTGCGCAGTATCTAGGGTTAAAATATGTCCCTAGCTTACCCGTCCATCCCCGCGTAAACCACCGGCTCTTCTTGAATGACACGATGCCAGTTTGTGGATCTTCTATGTCATTTGACAGAACGTCCGATAGATATACGTAGCAGACGTATGAGTTTTGATACCATTTGAACATGGAGTTGATAGCCTCGGAAAGCTCAGAACTGCTGCCTTTGTCGATACCTAATGCTCTTTAGGATCTGCCGACTCTGAGGCTTGGAGGTCACATACAGCAGGCATCAATCCAGATATAAGCAATTCCGTGCTTGGCACAGATTTGGGCAGACTTTATAACTTTATACGACCCTGCCTTATTCATCCACTGCTCAATCGATTTGTATTGAATATCCTCGAACAGCACTTCATCATCGCCCCATGTGTGGGATAAGATTGCATATCTGGGTTTCTCGTCGTCCTTGAACGTCCTAAGCTTCAATGTTGTCGTATCTAGGAGTCGCATGATTATATTGTATAGTTGTTATCTTGGTCAAGAATCGATATTTATGACTGTAAAGAGAGGGGAAGTGAAAGCTATAATTGGCACAGCCTTCCTTGGCCTCCTTGGGTTGTTTGGCTGAATGACCCCGCAGAGCTGCAGCTGTCAGATATGAGGAATGTTACCTTACGCAGATGATATGGATGACTGTGTTCTCGAACCTGAAAAGCTCTAGCCCTAGAAGCTTCCGTACCAATACCTCAACATTTGCATACAACATATATTGTGAATCTGCGGTCTAGACAATGCTGATGACGCCGGACTAATCTACTGAACGTTATCGCGAAATCTTGCAAGAGCCTTGCCGGTTTGTAAGTACCTTCAGACCTTGGAAAACACACCTGGTCGGCATAATCTATCAAGGTGAGTGAAATCGACAAGATAGCACCTACGATCTATAAATTTTTAGGAATCATATTGACATTCCGCTTGAATATTACTTCCATGTCCACGCACCTGCATCCTACTAAGATAGCCATAGCTCTGTAAGACTTGGCTAATACTAATACACCTGTTGAGAGCCCTATATAGTCAACGAATATGTTAGAGAGTAGGGGTTCCTCTTCGAATAACTTGTGATTGCTAATTCGGACATGAAAGTGATGGCTCGACATTCGATATACAAACATCGCCTAGATCGTTTGACAATTTTATAGTCTCGATAAGGATTAATGAGTCTAGGGCTAGAATGCGGGATATGCTGTCATGATGAGAATAGACATTGCAACCTTACATATACCAGTTCCTTCTGTAAAGGGGTAAACGGGCTGCTCGACAGAAACCCTAGCTTGGCTTTGAACCCCTGCACGATTTTCTACCGAAGGCTTTACGTCGCCAACAATTTCAATCTCAGTCATAATACGTATTGACATGAATTTATTGTTGATGCGTCAACATAGATATCGTCATGAAAAATTATACCGTGATCAGTAGGACAGGCTGAGGGTGTGACTTTCCAAGACTACCTCGTTTGCGGTACGACTGGTCGGGATATTGATGTTGTAAAGGAGTAAAACTATATATGCGCTGTCAATTGACCTACAGCAGGCTTCAAACACGATACACGGATACTTGAAGCAGGCCTTGCACAAGCCTCCATATTACTTCAAGGGTATGAAGTGAACTTCATTCCTCCTATGATGGATTACCATAATGTAGCCCATCATCATATTGCCATTTCATTTTCTATGTAAGGTTTATCTCGTGAAAGACTGCTTATGCCGTTTTCTAATCGAGAACCATAATTAGTTCTTCAGCAGTACAGACTGTAGATTGGGCTAGCTAAATTATCTGATTTATCCAAGACCAAGAACTGACGTCGTAGGATATAGAAATTGGCCAATGTTATATCTTTGATCATACTGGTAAAAGAGATCGAGCGAATGGCGGGGTCTCGATTGCGTTTTAATGGAGAAGATCTGGACCCTGTAGATCGTCCAGTGAGTGTCGTGTGCCACTCAAGAACCCATATGGGGCCAGGATCCGGGTCTCCGCATTCGGAATCCCCTCGATTTTTTCATCATCTGCGGGGATACCGCGGATACCCAGACACTGTGGCGGACTCAAGTCGGTCGGACAAAGCTTGGACCTCTCTCGGGCTTCTGCTGAGATCTGACCAATGAGACGCGGGTGAACTATCAAAAATGTTTCCGGTACATTATCTGATAAGACCCGTATATCTACCTAAATAGGCATAGACCAAGGTTAGGGGATGCAGTTTCCGAGTTTATCCACTGTTGGTGCTTACAAAAGGGGGGATTTGAGTGGCTCGGGCGTTCGGGGTGGCTAAAAATGCGCTGGAGCCGGGTCAAGAATGTGCTAGGAAACTCTACGGTCACAAGCCAATTCTAGGCGCCTGCGGCTTGTGCATGAAATTTTTTGACCGATCAATTAAAAAAAGCACGCATCCCAGCTGCTCCCCTACTTGCCTCTCCTCCATTATCATTCCGACCTATCGCACAATCTTTGTCACCTTTCGCTACTTCAACACAGCTGCGAAAGCATTGCCATTGTATTTGCTTTCCTTTAGACCACATAGACGACACCATCGTTTGGTCAACATTCATTTGCCCCCAATTTGCACCTTGGCAAACGTCGCGTGACCCGGATATCCGAACGATATTCGATTCAGTCGTATTGCCATAGCATAACTCGACGACAGCAATTCTACACAGCGTCATATCAATTAAGAAAACAAAAACAAGTCAACCGGTTCAATCGATCAACTCCGAAACGATGAAGGTTTTCTCGAACACGTGCTCATTCGACTACTCCTGGGAAGAAGTATCGGCTGCCAACTGGCAGAAGTACTCCCCATGGAACAACAAGTCCACTCATGTTACCTCCGTCGACACATTAGCGCGCGAGGTTGATCCTGAAACGGGTATTCTGCGGACCGAACGTCTGATCAGCTGCAAGCAATCTGTGCCTGAATGGCTCAAGTCTGTCATCGGTTGCACGGATACAAGTCAAGTTCTCGAAGTCTCTTACGTCAACCCGACTGAGAAGACAGTTACGATGGTTTCGCAGAATATCACGTGGGCGAACCTAGTCAGAGTACAAGAGACAGTCGTCTACCGGCCGCTGAGCACAACCCAGACAACGTTCGAACAATCCGCAAGGATAACAGCTCTGTGCGGCGGCTGGCAGAGGATAAAGAACAGCATCGAGGACTCGCTCGTCACGCGCTTCAAGGAGAACGCGATGAAGGGTAAAGAGGGCTTCGAATGCGTGCTCGAGATGAGCCGACGCGTCTTCGCCGAGGAGCGCGAGAGGGAGCTACTCCGCGGCCACGGCAAGATGTTGGCTTGATCGGAGCAATGATTTTTTTCACGACCGACGTACATCACCACTCAGTCATCCATTCCATCTACTCATGAGATAACTGTACAAACGAACCTCATAGACGATTGCGGCATTTTTCAGGAGTTCAACGGGTGGTGTGCTTCGGTTGACGGCGACATAAAAAAGCAAGGCGTTCCGGGATATCCACCAAAATTTTGATTATAGACATTAGATCTGCCGGCTTTGGCTTCTGTGCCTGGTTTAGAGCCAGCATTTAGAGATAGAGATGTAGACGGTTTGGACCCCTACAGTACAAATAATACTTGACTCACTCTCAACAACTGTTGCCATTTCATCGAATTGAAAGTGAAATCTTATGTGTTGACAAGACTTAACTGTTTTCAATTTTGTCTCTGCATTTCTTTTCATAATACGAAAGAGTCTTCAACGTATCTTCATCTAACTTCCCCGCACCACTATCATCGTTTATCACAGACCTAGCAAACTGGGCTCCCTCGGAGAACCGCCGGAAGAAGTACAGCTCCTCAACAGCGTGGAGCAAGGTTTGTACCTCGGGCTTGGTGACCTGCGGGCCAAGCGGCAGTTGCACCATTTTCCATATCTGCAACCCAACAAGTCAATGAGTGAGCCGCAAAACAGGGCGTACTCTAATGCATGCCGCAAGGTACGACTCTGTATTAGAAAAACTTGATATGTATACATACCTCCCCATTCTCGACCTTGGCGTGATATGTCCGCTTCACTTCTTGGAACTCGGCCTCTGATTGTCCAGTGCGCGCTTCTCTCGAAGCTTTCTTAGTCGCGGTCGCGTTGTCACCGGCTTCCGCATCTGAATCAGAGAGTGCGATGCTTAGGAGTCCGGCATCGAGATCGTCGTCTCCGTTCATTTCTAGCTGTTCTTCTGGGCAGTCTGTCCGCTCCCAGCAGATTTTATTCCGAGAGACTCTTTAGATTATTGCCGTTACTTCTGAATTAATCTCCCGATAAATGATGTTTCGTGGTTTGCTGCAGATATTGATATAGCGAGCGGAAAACGGAGCGGAATTTCTGTACATGATTTGATACTATGTCTGAGATAGCAGTGGTGGGGTTGTGGAGGGGCAGTGCGTTTGTCGACCGGAGCTATCGACGTGCTACCACGAAGTATTTCATGTTACTTCATGTTTTTATAGATAGATCGTTTCACTCGTAATCTTTCATTCTGGGAGATAATTTGTGTACTCGAATAGGCGCAACAATCTTCCATTCTATTTTGAATTGCATAATTCATCATGGATGAACAAGTCATCCGCCTAGTCGACAAGGCCTGGGATAGGTTCCAGCGAACACCAGAGGACCGCCGATTCAGTGAGTGTTTGTCACATGGAGCAGTAAAGCAGAGCGAGAGGCGCATACTTCTACGGAATTAAGAAGATACACTCAGCTTCTTACTCGGCCATTGTGTGAAACTCTCGCTAACACCGAGCAAAGTGATAGCAATCGGCGGTATCCCGGGCTCAGGTATCTTCAAGCTTTCTATCTTTATATCTCGCACCCCATAAATTAGACTAATTTTGGACAGGGAAGACGACGCTCTCACAAATCGTGACACAGGCCCTCAACGCACGACATGCAAGCTTGCACCCTGAAGTGCGCGAAGCCGTGCCCATCGCTGCCTTCGTGCCCATGGACGGGTACCACCTAACCCGGGCACAGCTCTCGGCGATGCCGGACCCGGATACTGCACATGCACGTCGCGGAGCCGAGTTTACCTTCGACGGGGCGTCGTTCTTGAGGCTTGTGAAAGCCCTGCGAGAGCCGCTCACGGCATCGTCTAGCACGATATTTGCGCCGTCCTTCGATCACGCAGTTAAGGACCCCAAGGAAAACGACATCGCTATTCAGCCGGGACACCGCATCGTCGTCTTCGAGGGGAATTATGTGGTTCTAGATAAGCAGCCCTGGAGCGAGGCTGCGGAGCTCATGGATGAACGCTGGTTCGTGGATGTGGATTTCGACGTCGCGAGACGCAGGCTTGTTGCAAGGCATGTTAAGGCGGGCATTGCGAAGGATGAGGATGAGGCTAGGAAGAGAGCGGATGAGAATGATCTAGTGAATGGGAAGCAGATTGTTGAGAATAAGACGCACGTTCATGAGGTTGTTGTTAGTCGGGATGATGAGAAGTGGAAGCATGAATGAGATGCTATTATAGCGTAGGAGCTCATCCTCGAGAATTACCTACCGTTATGGCTAAATATAGAATTAGACCTAATCTCTCATGTGTGAGATATGTGTTCATAATAAGTCGCGTGTATGTATTGATGTTCTATGAAAGCAAAGCTCTCCTTTTCTTCAAATGTCTGATTTTCAATCTCACTATCAACAGAGCACTATTGAGTCTTGAGTTGTGAACCGAGATTCTACGCAACAAAAGGCAACAATGTGATTTGAGCCGTCCATTTCGTATCACGGCCGGCTCTGGCCTTTGGGGAAAAAACCTGATGAATGAATAATGATCCCGACTTAGGATGAAGTAAGAACTCAAGTTCGTCAGGGAATTCAAGCTTCGCTTTAATTGAATTGGTATGGGTAGATAATTTAACTCGTTATATGCATATACTCTTATCGTTATCGGACCCAGAAAAATTTCAAGTATCAGGGACCTCGAAAACACCCTCTTTGCGACACACCCAAGCTCTGGCCAAAGGTTCTTCACGTTGAACAGTTGAACCTACCTTACCAAGCTCTTCAAATTGGGTCAATTAGCTGCGTAATAAACCCGAGCCATCCGCCATGGCCACCTCAGACACAGAGCAGCCAGGCTCGCCGGCTGACCCCTCATCAACTTCCAAAAAGCGCAAGACCCAACTGGACGAGATCGAGGTCGATCTTAACCTCCCAGAACCGCCCTCGAAGAAAGCGAAACGTCTCCTGAAGAAAGGCAAACCACTGCCTGTTAAACCAGCTAGCGACGATGAGGCCGACGACGGGCTTGCGATACCGAAGACCAAAGACGCAAAAGCGAAGAAACATTCAGAACATGGCATATGGATAGGGAACCTCCCATTCACATTAACACGGGTAGAGCTATTTAATTGGCTTGTTGATTGCTCCGGGGGCACGATCAAAGAGGAGAATATTACCAGAGTCAACTTGCCAGCCAACAAGGACCTCAACAAGCAGGCGAGACAGCAGAGTGGAGAGGCGTCGCAAAAGTATAAGCCTCAGAATAAGGGTTTTGCATATGTCGATTTTGATGGGGCAGCAGCAGCTGTGGCCGCTATGGCACTCACAGAGACGGAGTTGGAGGGTCGGAAAGTACTGATCAAGAATGCTACATCTTTCGAAGGCCGGCCACAGAAGGAAGCAACAGCCCCAGTAATGGAAAATGGTACTGAAGCGAATGGTGCCGATCCAACTACCGCTCGACAGCAAAATAATGCCAGTCGAAAGATATACGTGGGAAACCTCTCGTTCCAGGTGACAGAGGAAGATGTACGAACGCAGTTCGAGAAGTGTGGAGAGATCGAATGGGTTAAAGTCGCCACGTTCGAAGATAGCGGGAAGTGCAAGGGCTACGGCTGGGTGAAGTTCAAGGAGGCGGACGCTGCAGCCTGGGCTGTGAAGGGTTTCGTCAAGATCAAGGAGGCAATCGAGACGGAGGACGACTTCCGGGATGCGGACGACGCAAAGGACGACGACGAAGATGTCGAGCAGAACAAGGATAAGAAGAAGAAGTTTCAAATGCGCAAGTGGTGGGTTAACAGACTTCACGGGCGGGAGCTCAAGATCGAGCTGGCGGAAGATGACCAGGTCAGGTACAAGAAGAGATATGGGAAAGGCGCCCCTGCTAGGAATGGGAAACCTCAACAGAATGGTAGACGGACGGAGAGGAGGGAAGGAGGTGAAGGAAGAGATGATTCGACATCTTCCAAGACTGCTCCGGATCCCAAGAAGTATGGCGATGCGGCTGTTGCGTCATATAAGACTGGAGCAGTTCAGAAGTCTGAAGGCAAGAAGATAACGTTTGATTAATTTACCAGCTCTCTGAGTTAGAGAACCCAATTTACATCGTTATGGGGAAATGGAGTCCTACTATTGTTCCCGTGTCCATGAATGGGGCATGGTATGAAGTAGAGTCGATGATCTGACCTATGAACGTCTGCATTGTTCGATAAACCTCGATGGATTACACATCGAAGACACGAGGCTCCCTTCGGAAGAATTGATAATTTCCATTCTCGATACAACAGTCTATTTATAGCCTAGGCTACCAAATGCACTCTCTAACACGGGTGTCTATTTGAGAGGCCCTTGATATGCTACTTTATCGAGTTGAACAACTATCTAAGGTTAGATAGGTGGCGATTGGTAAGTCTGTCGACACTTTGCCCTCCGATGTATTGGAATCGGTGCCGACTAATACCTACGACATCGGAGAAGGTTCACGGGGCTCTAGCGCTATGTCAATTATCATCAAAAACGTCAGCACAAGAGCTTCTATATTTAGAGTGCTAAGTTAGACAGCAAGCTCTATACCGAGAATTTATAGACACATGGATTCTTCTTGGCGCGATACTCTTGAACCGACGCTGGGACAGCAGGTTGATGACGCGAGGCCTATCGGCTTCGCCAAGCCTATGACGCGAATCCATTTGGTGTGCTGATGGAACCTTTCGCTTAGAGCCGCATCTGCTCTCGCCTTGATACTGTCATGTCATTCGTGTACCACACGCGCAGCGACCGCCTGGGCCGGCCTCGATAGTATCAGGAGGGCTAATAATTGCACCCAGGGTTTCGTCCTTGTTACTTTGGGGTGGCTTGCTACTAGGGAAAACGTAAAGAATCTGCGGCGATCCTGTATTTCTCGTCATTGTCCATCAGGACCGTTCATGAGCCTTATTTCTGCAGAAGTTCTCCCCTTCCATTGCCAGCGATTGTGTATTGCATCAATACCCCACCCCCTCAGCAGGCCCCTTGCATATGTAGATACCCCCGCCGTTATATATTTATCTTGCGTCAATCTTTTGGAGTGTACCAGTACATAGAGGCTTTTCACAGAGCGTCCAAAATAACTACCTACACCTTTTCATTATTATTAGCTGAAACGCGTCAAACTACACTTTTCGTTATTATTATCTGAAAGGCAATGATATATTTTATCGTGTTTAGCTTGCTTCTTTCGATCCGCGGACTCTACCCTCACTTATCTTATGCATCCTTCTCTTCCCCGCGATCCGCTTGAGCTCACGGGCCACATCCGTGTCGGTTGGGGCCGTCATTGCGGCAAACAAGCCCCCTACTTATCTGAGAAGTCCATGGAGACATCCCTAAATCACGTGCGAAAATACCAGAATTTAAGTTTTCTTGATAGCGAGCTTCGTGAGTCTGTAGGGTGAACGGCGGATTAAAACAACGTCGTTCTGGAGTGGAGTTGGCGCGAAGCGCATATTAACTTCCAGAGGTTAAAGGATTTAGACAAAAAGGTATTATCTAAGTTGTAGTTTTTCGCGACGTAACCGCCGTAGCACCGAAGGTGACTTTTAATGTATGTATTAAATTGCTTGGAGGGCAAGCTCTTTTTTTTTTTTTTTAACTTTCACCGGGCATGGAAGGTATGCAGGGGAAGGTAATCCTCAGTTGACGTAGACTTTTGTTTGAAACACTTGTAAGAGACCATACTTACCTATCTATAATCATTCAGCCTCGAAGAGTTACGTACCGTGAGGACCAGCACGTGTCCCTTACTTCCTTTTCCCCCCTTTCTACCAGGCCCCAGAGGGTTTACGCAAACATGAAGGCACCGTCAGATTATAGAAGGGGGACAAGTAGCAGTGGATGATGGATGAGAGCGGTAAAGGATGAGGGATCCCCTTATTCGGTGTAGAAGCAGTGAAAATCATTATCAGGCCGCTCCTTGGTCAACATTGTAACAGTAGTTTCTTTTTAATACTTATTTGATTTTTCTGACGTGGAGTGAGGCCTGTCTATAAGATCAAGTCTTTGATTGTCGTTCCCGGAAAATGTATATTTCAGTGTACCTACCTTCCGGCGATGGACTCTTTTGTCTGCCTATGACTTGCAGCTTTTTAAATGGAGGAATATCAAATATGCTATGAAATACATAGCACTAGCTTATCCATACTAAGGTACGTGACTATCTTATTCGGTCTAGGTAGAACATTGCTAATTGACAATAGGGTCACACGTTCCCCTAGTATCTTGATAGAACCTTACACTGACTGCGACTATGTCGTTGAATCACAATATTCCAACGAACTGGGGATTTATTAGAGACAATAATGAAATATTCTGGCCAGAAGACAATCACCCACCCAATTCAACATCTGGGGGTGGCATACCGACAATCGTGGACTCGAGTCTAGTGAACCAGAATCTATCATTTGGACAGGTTGCGGGAACGCATCGCACTCTCGAGCCGGCACCTCTATCTACGGGCCCTATGAATGTAGCTCTGGACAGAGATGGTAATGAGATATACAATTTTCTTCGGGAATCTAGTAACCTGTCCGCTCCTGAATTGAGCTATACATATATCGTCCCTACCACTCTAGGGGGGTTTACACCTCAAAGCGAAGCCGTTATATATAGGTCCGGCCGGTTATCATTACTATCATCGTCACCCCGGCTGCCGCTTGGTCTCCCGACATTATCGCCCCCCCAGTTACCGCTTCCATCGGCTATACCATATAAACCACACACGTGCGATCTATGTCCTGGCGCAACTACTTGTTTCAAGCTTAAAAAGGACTTAAACCGCCACACCAAAACTGTGCATGCAACAGGGTATGAACCGGTTTACTGCTGCCGGTGTGAGAAGCAAGGTGTCCGAAAGGACAATTATCTTCGACACGTCCGCCGCTGCAATAAGGAGAGCAATGGTTTCTATACATGCAAGTGTTTCTTTGTTTGCGCTGAGAAAGAGGAACATGTAGGCCATGTTACTAATTGTAAATATGGCTTGGGTACCCCAGGTCGTTCCAGTTCCTTTTAGGTGGCATATCATCCGTATAGCTCCAGTTGTACCTTTGACGATCACCTTACACAAAGGGCACGTGTATATATAGCTAGGGACTACTAGCTTACGAAAGCAACGTCAAAATCAGGTAGCTGGGATATAACCGATCCACATGCAGTAAAAGTATATGTATTTGGCTTTACACGGCAGTGTGTAACATTAGAACTTAGACTTCTAGATGATCTAATGGATTACCAAGTACTACATCCGACAAGAGGATAGACTTCGCACAACAACAGAGTTTATACGTGCCCTATTCTAGAGATCCTGCCAGTACCTATTTACTATTGATTACATATCGAGAAACTGCGTTCCTATAATTAGATCACTATCACCCACTATATCACGATAAGTGGCCTAAGTAATAATGAAGTTGGTGCGGGTGGCATGCTGTTGACTTGGGCTAGCGAAAAAATGGTGATTTTCATCTATCTAATATAACAGGGCTAATTGGGGTAGGTTTTGAAGAAACCTAGCTATTTGCTACACAGTTAACTTATTGATTCAGTTTTTGGAAGTTTTCCGTTGGGTTGCTCCGGAATCCATTCAACTAAGACACAAGTAGTTCCCCGTTGATTTTACAGCTATCTACTTACCTTGAGTGTATAATAGATAAATTACCTCCTTTATTAGAACTTGCGGGTAACTAAGTCGTCTAGGTGCTTCAATGCGCAAAAGCTCTTAGTTTACAGCCTTTTGTTCTCAAGAATTGTAGTGCTGGGAAACCTGCACTTTATGCAAACCAACCGGATTTATTGTTGGGTGGAGGGTTTTAAAAACGTATTCGTAGATACCATCTAGCTACTTACAGGAGTATCCTTGTCTGTGCGCTTTACAAACAATAGAAATAACCAGTCACAATCATTTTGTATTATTCCTTAGCCGCACAACTAGAAAATTTCGCGATTCTTTTTTGCGTCATTTGCATAGCCCCCCTTTGATGCAGCCGCAAATATATAAAATTTGAAAACGGAGAGGGAAATGAGAAAGAAAAAGAGTCCTGGGGCTATTTTTACTTAGAGATACTATTATAGAATGATTATATAAGGTCATTATTTTAAAAAGAAGCCACAAAATGAAAGGCGAAGAAGTACACTCTAGTTATATATTAACCCTATATATTTGATGCATGTCTATAGGATTCTAATAAGCACTATAAAACTACAACAAGGGCTTAGAATCGCATTTAAACTACGATAATTATCTAGGGCTTTAAGGGGGGCGTAAAGGTCTCGTCCTGCCCATCAGTTAGATGGCAACTTGATTACGAAAGACCCGCTTTCACTTCTCGCTCACGCTCACTCTTGTTTATCCTGCCTCATTCGTCCAGGCATACAGAGGTAATAGCTGAGTGACGAGTTTAATTGCTTATATGATTATGCGAGTCCTTGACCCGAAGGCCCTGGGTGCAGCCCCGATCCCGGCTCCTACCATTCACAATTAATTACATAAGCATCAAAGCGAGCGTTAATGATCACAAAAATAAACCCTGGCCACTGTGATTGTGCTACGAATCGAACTCTCCTTGCATCTTACATCGTCATTCACCGTTTTTAAAATAGTCTTGTAACTACATAGGAGAGCTCATTCGGCTCCGAAGCGTCAGGCCACCATGTGGAATGAGTTGTTCTCAACAATCGACTATTCGACTTACAAGGGTATGACAAAGCCGTGCATAGGGCATTAGTGTAGCACGATTGTTTCTAGTTCAGTCTTGCATATAAATAACGCCATTGCTTCGGAGAGTTTCGGTAGCTGGTCACTAGCTAACACTTTGGATCTGACCGAGGCCCATATCCTGCTTTGAGGCTAATCGGGAGGTTTCCTGGGGCATTTTTAGCAACAAAATCTAGACAGTACTAATACGTAGGGTTGATGCTAAGTATGATGATATATGAGAATTGAGGCCAATTTGAGCTTGACATCACAACGCCACACAAACCAAGGCCAAAGATCATTCGCCAAAGAGGCCACGTGATGCCTGAGGTCGAAAACATCTGTCACGTATTGGTTGTTTGAACTGTATGCAACCAATCCTGCAGGTGATTTGCAATAGTAAGACCGGAAACATGTATTGTTTAGAATGCAAAAGTTAGTAGTAGGAGCAGGTTAGATAGTCGGGGTAAGTGCTTGGCAACAAAACTCCCTGCATATATCTTTATGTTTATTTTATAGAAGAGGCAGTCTAAGCTAGAATTAGTAATATGGCGCACGCCAATGCTGTATGAAGCAATCTACGACACGCCAACGTGGTTCTGATCGAATGTCACTGTCCTCGATTTCTAACCTACTGTCAAGCCGAAACTTGTTTTACTAAGTAGATTAACAGTCACTTTAAAGGAAAAATAGATAATGCCACTTTCGAATGAAATTTGACGCATATAACATAGTGCTGTGTGTGACGGATTATAGCAAGACTATTCGCAAGGCCCTCAGCTAGGGGAGTACTCACTGAGTGACCGCAGGTGAGAATCGGTTTCTGGCGATTTCTGGGTCTTTCATAGGTAGCGCAAGCGGTGTTCACACAAATTACTATATGCCGCGCGGGATACAAGTCGCTTGCTAGTTGTACCTAGTTTAGGCCGGCGCTTAACTTGTGCAATATCAACGTCCAAGTAAGCTTCTTTCAGCTTCCGCAAAAGCACCGAGCCTTTAGGGACACTCGCGCGACAATCCCATTTCAGAGAGTGACATTACGGATTTCTTGCAGTAATATCGGCTCAGCTGAGTGGTTTTCCAAGGGTACTCTGTGGGTCCAAAAGATTTGGAAGAGCACGCAGGTCATTGAGGCCATTTATGCATTTCGATTCACACGAAATCCCGGGAATTATTCTGCATATTCGCGGCGCTCTCTGAGCCCGGAATTCATGGTCCTTAGTGGTAACGCCTTGCGGGTCTGGAGCCTTGAGGCTCTTATGAGATGAGGCGCAAGTTAGGCAATTATCGAAAGCAATGATCGTTTAGGTAATTAGGCATGTAGGTAGATGACGTGGGGCTCTAGTGGCTTGTTGCATGCAGTTCAAGAAACCACAGTAAACACCATTAAACTCTTACTATGTACTAGCCATCCCCGCATGCTATGAGCCAAGTCTTATTGATTGGCTATGCTCTGGAAAAATCTCTAATCTCTAGACATACTGTATGTCACATATAGCAGTTAGTTAACCCAGCTGACGAAAAATTAGTTGAAAGTAATAGCTAGACGAATGGGTTACTTACATAGTATTCTTATAGTTGTTAGCACTGACGCTATCAATTTATCGCATAGGTTACGTTTCACTGGAAGTGTCTTGGTGTCCGACGCCGGAGTGTTCAGATTCTATAATAGCTGCGCACCACGCAAGCTGCGCATCAAAGCGCAAGCAAAAGTGCCGCCCGGTGCGCCACAAACGCTCGCAACCGAGATTTGGGCGGATTTGGGGGCGACGCACGGGCACAGACAGGGAACAGCAACAGGTTTGCAACCACGAAAATGTAACTATGCAGCACGTTGATGCAAAGCAAACCAAAGATTGATCGAGCCTCTTTCAAACACGGCTTGGCAAGTAGGTTGCCTACGCTAGGCTAATGGTTTTGGTGTAAATATCGGAATACTTCTAAGCCTAAGGGTATGAAACGCGATCAGTATCAAATGAGTCACTGCAACCAGTACAATTGTCTTGAATTTTCAAATTACTAGCCTTAGACTGATAGATAAAGCCACAGTCACTTTGGCTAACTTCAGACAAGCAGGCAAGCTAATGTACTAATTGGCTCTTGATCTCTCCTTTCAAGTCATTACTCCCTTCAATAATATCATATAACATCGACACAAATGATAGATCGGTCAGGTGATGGGTTGGACCATGACAGAAGCTTAGAGAAATATCCAAAATACAATAATATTCCACAGCATCAAAGGGATCAATTCTTATTCGCTTAAGTAATAAGTCTTTCCCTGATTCCGACCGGCTTCACTCTCGCATAGTTGTTGCGGTACACTTCGTACTATGGTGAATCGAGTACCTACAAGTGATTTGAAAGCTGAAGCGTCACGTACATATAATCTGACAGATTTATGAATAGACGTATTGTATGTAGGCTTCGATCTTAGATATATGGGAGACGAAGGTAGCCTTTAGCTAAGTAGGCAACTGGTGGGAACAAATACGACAGCCGACTGTTCATAAAACTGTGATTCTAGTTCGTTCACTAGCTAGATACTTTGCGGCCTCCCTTCTGGCGTTATTATTCCCCCCCGTCTATATGCTGCTAGAAAATGTCCAATCTATTCATTATAATAATTTTGTGCAAAGTGTTCATCTCAGACAGGTTGGTATGGGCATGGTACGTAGGTAAGATTCTCGGCCTCGGCGTTATATTACTGGCTGACGATAGCGTCTAGTATTCCCGTTGCTTACGGCTTCGGTACAGGCCGTATTTCATAAACGTCCCTAATTTAGAATGTCTTGAAATAATGGATTCTATTGCTAACCTCATGAGCACTTTGGGCTAGAGATCAACAGCGGGCTGGCAGCTAGAGGCAACGCTTCGAGCAGTACGAACTTACCGAGATTTGATCTATTGGTTGGATGGAATCTTGGGATAAAAATGATTCACTGCTGACCTCTCAGTTCGCGAGACTTGCTGATGGTGGTATAAACAAATCTGATAATCGTGTGTTGGAGTGCCTAACGGCGATTTTAATGCTACGGGTTCGAACTATACTTAAAGGCCCCCTTAGGTACTTATAGTAGGTGGGTCGACTTGTGTCAGCAGTAATGGCTAGTTGTGGGCAGTGTGAAGGGGTCTAAACAGAAATTAGAACCGGTGATAAGGTATGATAAAACAAGAATTACGTATAGAAAGGGTGATTCAAGAACATCACCTTTTCTAAATGAAAAAGCTATATCCATTACATTTTTTAATTGTGAATAATAGAAGCATCTACTTTATGCAGCTGACTTCTGGTATGGTTCGTTCCAGCGCGCGTTATCCTCGGGAGTCGGGATTATATGTATGTATTATTGTGACAAGAACTTGTATACAGGGCCTCGGAATAATACCTAAGTTCAATTTATCTAATGATTTTTCTCTAGGTCTAAAGGGGCCCTTGGCTTCCATTTCTAGTCGAGGATACGACATCATCCCCTTGCCCTCTACTTAAACATGTAGATCTGCGACCGGCAGTTTGCTCCGATTCAGCTCCGATCCAGTTCTTCCTTACACACAGCCAGGCCTTGTGATATCGCCGACCGATAGCTACTGTGCCCCCTATCTATATGTCTTGACGGGGATCGACAGGCCCCAACGCGTCTCTTGAAACCCTTGCCGATATGGTCAACAAAAATGATGGCTGCGTTGGCACGCTGAATATACCTGTACCCACACCCACGGTGACCTAAAAAATCCTCTCTTATTGGCTCGAGCGCCTCGTTTATCTTGTCTGAATCTCTAGCATGGGGTATGTTGTTGCTCGAGAGGTCTACTAACATTCGTGGGCTAGTCTCTGGCTATAGGAAGCGTTGTAGATAAACTAAACCTCACGTCCTGAAAAGAATCGAAGAGGTATATTACAACATGATCTTCGTTACTAGTCTTGTCGATATTATCGGAAAAAACATCAAGTAAGTCAATGGGATGTTCCATGCACCACACTTTGTGATGGAGATCAATACCTCGCAGTTGGTACCTGGGGAACTAACCTTGCCAGGTATGATCTACCACGCAAACAGACCCGCATTCTAACGCGCGAGACAGGGGGCAAGGATTGTGCTGAGGACCATACTGACGTGCATTAGCGTATGAGCCCCTAAGTGCGAGTACGGGGTTTTGAGTCCTGTGTGTGTGTGTGTAGTAGCAAATGGGTTCGGGGCAGCCACCGGATACCACAGTTGTTCTTAGACTGAGTCAAGACTGAGCCAAGATCGTTTGGTTATTTATCTTGTTCGAATAAGGAAACCATCGGAACTTTGGCCACACTTAAGAGCACACATATCCCTGCAACAATCCGCCAGGTTCAGTACTACCAACCAGGGTTGGAAAAAATACTATTAGTATTAATACTAAAGCCTTAGTAATACTAACTAGTATTAGAATTAGTACTCGATTTTAAATACTAAATACTAATTAGTATTATTAAAGAAGTACTAGTTAATATTTAGTATTAATACTAGTATTTATAAATTAATATTAATATTTTTTAATATTATTAATACTAAAGTTTAAAATACAAGGTTACTTTAAAATACGTATTATTAACTTAATAAAGGTTTTAATAAAGTATTTAGTGGAGTATTTAGTAAAGTGTTTAGTGGAGTGTTTAATGGAGTGTTTAATGGATATAAAGGATTTTCTTAAAAATAATTAATTAAAATTTATTTAAAATTCAGAAAAAAATAAAAAAAATATAAGCTTAATATTAAAAAAATCAGAAAATTCTTGGCTATTTAAATAAAATACTTTTATTTAAAAAATACATTAATTAAAAATGTTTTTTAATATTTTAAATAAATAATCAATAAAAAAATTATTTTAAAATTAAATAAAAAATAATATAAGCTTTAGTTTATTTTTTAAAAATATAATAAAAATAAATATATTAAAAATAATAATATATATATTAATTATATTTTTTATTTATTATTTTCGTTAATATTTTTAATAATATTATTGTTTAAATCTTTAATATTTTAACTTTTTAATAAAACTAATTAGCTAACCGTTTTTAAAATAAGCTTATTTTTATTTTTAGTAATAATATTATTAGTAATAAAAAAAACTCTTTTAATAGCCGCTAAAGTGGCTAAAATTACTAAATATTTTTTAGTTAAAATTATTAAAATTAAAAATTACGTAGCATTATTTTTTTAATATTTTAACAGATTTATTTATTAAAAATTAATAAAATTAAAAATATATATTTAAAAAAAAAAAAAAAAAATAACTTACTTTTTTAAGTAAAATATTTTCATTAAAATAAATCATAAATTCTTGTTTATAGTTATTTGCTGAATTATTGTCATAGCCCTGAGCCACATGTGGGTCTGTGAGTGGCTAGTGTGTGGGGCTGGAGCCGCGGATTCGCGAATTGCTCAATTGCTCTATTGTGTGGGCAGTGAATGGTGACACCATTCACTGGAGGTGTACGGCCGTAAGGGATATCTTGCTGCTTAGAAAATTTGTATATAGTTATCTGCTTTTGCAGGTACCCTTGACTTTTGTTTTTTTTCTTCCTTAAGTAGATTATCTTCTCAACAATAAAGGTATATTAGTGCCTGAACCATTTCGCCCTTGTTGCCTCTGTCATAATTATTTAAATAAAAATCATTTTCTGAATTTAATTCGCTTAAATGATTATTATTTAAAATATTCTCTATAAAAAGATTATTTATATTAAAATTTAAAGGATTTCTTAAATTTAAATTCTTATAAAATATTAATAAATATAATCTTTAAAAAAATAATTAAAAAATAAAAACTTATTAATTATATTTAGTTTTTAATAAAATTATAATATTTTGTTTAATATTATTATAAAAATTTAATAACTTATATTGTTTAAAATATATTAATTTAAATTATAAATTTAAA